>JACDOX010000190.1:863660-970448 GCA_014549065.1 Cardinalis cardinalis | reverse complement strand
AGGAAAGGAAAGGAAAGGAAAGGAAAGGAAAGGAAAGGAAAGGAAAGGAAAGGAAAGGAAAGGAAAGGAAAGGAAAGGAAAGGAAAGGAAAGGAAGGATAATAAAATCTTTTGACTGACCAGAGAGTCCAAGACAGCTGGACTGTGATTGGCCATTAATTAAAAACAACCACATGAGACCAATCAAAGATCCACCTGTTGCATTCCACAGCAGCAGATAATTATTGTTTACATTTTGTTTCTGAGGCCTCTCAGCTTCTCAGGAGAAAAAGTCTTAGCAAAAGGATTTTTCATGAAATATGTCTGTGACAGTTGTCCTCTGTCATTACCTTTTCACATCAGGTTGCATCAAGAGTGCTTCATTTCAGTCCTGGATAGATCAACGCTTGAAACATGACAGGTTTCATTCTCTGGGGAAAAGCCCAGAAGTTTGTTCATGGTACCCTCTTTGCACAAGGGTTGTCCTTGGGTCTGTAATTTCCCTTTCCCACAGGGAAGACACTCCCTTTGGATCTTCTGCTGGCTATGTAGAGATGTTTGTGACAATACAGTGCTGCTCCTTCATGCCCTGCTCATGCTGGATCTTTCCTCATTTGGACAGATGTTTCCATCAGATAGCTGATCTGATGTTTGGCATGAGCCTGAGGTTGTCTAAATGAAATTTGTCCTCCATGAGAGGGTATTCCCTAAGGAAGTGTGTTCCCAGGGGCCCAGGCTTCACGGGATGCTACTGCAGGCTCATGAGCAAACTCCTTGGAGCCCTGGGCCCCAGTCATAACCTTTGTCCGCCCTGCCCCATTTGAGCACAGAAATCTGGCACCCAGCACCCCCCAGCAGTGGGAGGAGCAGCATTTTGGTGAGTAACTCTCTCCTCCAAGCTCTTGGCTGCTTGGCAGTAGAAGCAAGGTCTTCTCCAGCATTTAGGTTATTACTGTGGTCCCAGATCAACCTCCCTCCTGTTTCAAGTATCAACCACTCCAGCAGCTGACAACTCCACCCAAAGCAAAACAGAGACCTTTCCTTCTGCTCAGCTGCTCCAAACACATGGTTTTATCATCCTTCAGCCTCCTTCAAGGAGTTTACCAAGTTCAGCTGGCACAAAGCAAGCCATTAACAGTTACAYTTATTAAAAGCAAGGAGAAAAAAAAAGAGTATGACAAATACAGGAGTCTCATATTCCCCACAAGCTCATTTCCAGCAAGTGTTGTCCACAGATTTTTCTCCAAGTCATTACAAGTAACACTATTTTCTTTGATCCCAAGTCATTAGAAATTTCTACATGAGTTGGCTTACCACAAAGCCCTCTTGCACACACACGGCTTTTACCTCAAAACCAACCCACTGATTTGGTCTTTGAAGAGAAAACTAACACAGCTCTTCCATGTGAGAATGTCCCAGAACAAAGACTTTCGTACTCTGAGYGTGGGGTCTGATCCAGCAAGGAAACAGAACAGACCCCAGATTACCAACCTCCATGAAACATTTTTTTTTTTTAAAAAAGGAAAAAACACCCCAAGGCCAAAAAAGTGTTTAATTTACTTAATTTGTGAACCATGTCATAGCCTTCAGAAAAAGATGTACTTTGTTGAAAATTAAAACTCAGCTCTTGGAATCCTTCAGTGGCTATAAATTAGTTAACTGAGGATCTTATACACATGTGTATAAATAACAYAAATAATGCAGGCAGATAGCAGAGTTGTGATAAAAAATTAAAGGCTGTTCCCAGCTGAAAAAAGATGTGTATGCAGGGAGGTTGAATCACAGCTCCAAGGGTGCACYGTGTGAATTGCTACTCTGAGCCAAAGTGGAAGCAATGTTTTTGTATTTGGAAACCAGACTTTATAGAACTTGACAYGGGATATTTAGTTCTTCTTGGCTTTATTTTGTGATTCATCTCATTACAAGGAAAGAAGAAATATGCAGGTCAAGTTTTACTTTCATTTATATCACTTCAACCCCGAGGAGTCTGCAGAACCCTCCAGAAGCTCCTCCATAGGCTTGTCAGGCATGGGAATGTTGAGCATAACTGACTCATCTGCCTCTTCAGTTCCTTGAAACCCCAGATGTGGTGCCTGATGCAAGAGGAAGCCCTTTGTGTCGTGCTCCTTCTTGGAACTGCTTGTCTTTGCTATCACAGCTCTGATACTTATGGGGCAGCGGGTTCTGTGGAGCTCATGCTTGTAAARCACCCTGTTAGACAATGGGTTTCCTTGGCAATGCTGGGAATTGAGGTTTCTTCAGGATTTCACCTTTGCCCGATTTTTTTGGTTAATATTTTATTAGTTATGTCAAGCAATTGTTGAAGGCAACTGGGTGAGGTCTGCTTTGCTKGAAAGACCTTGTCTCTGCCCACCCATCCAAGAGGACTGGACTAGYTGGATTCAGGAAAGGACAGATACCTGCTCAGGGTCTGGTGATGCCATCCATGTATGACTTTGTTCTCAGTCACACTATTACAATGGAGTTTGATTCATAGATTATAAGACCAGAGTGGACCAATTTGATTTTTCTACCTGATTGCCTGCATCATGCAAGGAACAGGCTCCTCTGGACAAGCTTCTATTTGCACAAAAGAGTACTTATAAGACAAACATTCAATTTTGACTTAAATATGGCCCTGATTAAATGTTACAAAAGAGAAATATTTTCCTGTTTTTTCCCTGCATGCTGCTACTAATGTGTATTTAATTRGTTCTACACTGATTAAAATAAAAAAAAGGTTTAATAAGGAACATAAGGAATGTTTAAGTCTAAGATTATAATTTGYAGTTTTCTACTTCTGGGGAAAAAAYATGCAGCTAATTMATGATCWAGGCTGMAGTGTTCATCCTTTTTAAAACACTAGAGAATTCAAAAAATTCAGAAGTGAAGACACACTGGTCTGTACTATCCTTGAGTTTTTGGTGACCTTCCTCCAGGATTGGTAATGAAGATCAGGATGAGTTCACAATTCTTTCCTGATTTATGAACATGAGATGCTCAGATTGCATCTTAGCAGATATTCCCAAAAATATTTCATATCCCATACATTTGTCTGTCCTAGCAGTCACTTTTTGTTCAGCTGGTACATTTTGAAGTCAAGAGGATGGAGGAACTGGGAGGGGTTCRTGCTGTTTTTATTAGCTGCAAACATTTCCGTAGTACCTTATATCATCTATGTCATCTGAAGGCAAACAAACTATAATTCTAACTACCATGAAAGAGTAAAAATAATGAATAAATCTGCTGCAATGAAGTTCAAARATCAGCGGGAGGTTCTCCCTTTGAAAGGATGGAGCTGTCAGGGATGGTGATGGAAAAATAAGCTGCTCAGAAGAGCTTGAGGGGGTGTGATATTCTTGGTCAAAGCAGAGATTGAGTCTCCATTTTTACAAGACTAAACCACTGAACGGGAACGGTTCCAGGCAGGACTGTTGTGAWACTATCTCTTCATTATTAGCTTCATTTCCTGCTCTACAGCTTCCTGTTGAAACTGTCTGGMAAATTCTGCCAAAATTTGGGAATAGTTTGAAGATTAGCAAAATAATTTTGCCTGGTGCTTAAAATTATCGATAATATCAGTTTTCCCACTTCAGTTCTTGCAATATATAATTATAGAATCRTAGAATAYCAGCCTGGTTTGGTCTGTAAGGGRCCTTAAAGCTCATCCARTTCCWCCCCCTGCCAWGGGCAGGGACACCTTCCWCTAGACCAGGTTGCTTCAAGCCCCATCCAACCTGGCCTTGAACACTTCCAGGGATGGGGCAGGCACAGCTTCTCYRGACAACCTTTGCCAGGGCCTCACCACCCTCACAGTATTTAGTGCCCACCCATGGCTTGCCAGCAGGACCTGASCTCAGGACTCCAGCTCTTGTTTCCAGCATGAGGTCTGAGGGATTGCTCTTACACTCCCTTTCAAATCACCAAGAGCCACATGTAACATTGGACATTTCAGCAAATGATATGACATACCCTATTATATTTTCTGGCTAAGTAGTCTCTTCTCACTCCAGAATATGCTTATTTATCTGTCTCATTTGTAATCTTTTTGAGAGAAAGATTGTCACTCCTCACATCTTTCYATGATTCCTTGTGTAGCAGGATCCCATTTCTGTGCATCTCTGTACAAGGCCATGGCCATTGAAGCTCTGCCAGCAGGTCACACACACACATCAAAGGGAACACGACCCTCAGTCCTGTATGCCACCTAAAGACTGTAAAAAAACAGGAACAACAGGTGCCAGTGAGAAATTTAGAGCAAGGAGAYTGCATGTGAAGAGTTTACAATAAAGCCTACAAATATGGTTTTGAAAGCAAACCCATGCTTTGGAGACTTTTTATCTCTTCTTTGAACTGCACAGCCAAGTGTATTTTCCATTCACATTCCATGCWCTCTGGGGATTATTGGGATTTTCTGTCAGACTCAAGACTATCTCATCTTCATTTTCCGAAGAACAAAAAWTTTTATGTGAATTGTGGTTATCCAACAATGATACTCTAAAAGCTCCTTTGAAAGGAAAAAGAAAGGAATCATCTCTTCACCAGACAAATCTCTGCACTTATCTGTCAGAGCTCATTAGCCTGGAAGCCCTTCACCTGCACAGCCTTACCAGGGATGCTCCCAGAAGGCATTTTTGAGGCAAAGTTCCCAGTAGAGGACTGTTGCTGTGAGAGAAAAAGAAAGTACTCTTGTATTTATTGCTACTATCACATCCTTCTCTAGTTTCAGTTTTAAGTTGTTTTAAATTTTCTCAGTTCCCTGGGAGTTTTTTTAACATGGTGGAAAGTGGTTACAYCATAAGGTTTTGAGAAATTAGGAAAAAAAAGCTTTCAAAATTTAGATGCTAAATTCCACCAAAGGACTAAGCATGTATTTGTTACTTCTGGCGCTAGAGCAGTGCCAAACCCCTTCACAATTAGCTGGTTRTTAACCCTAAAGATCCCTAAAATCCCAGTTGTCTATGTTCCCAGTAGTGGCTTTCCATAGCAGTCTATGATAGTCTCCTGGTGGTAAGAAAAGGATTGCATAAGTTTTGGCATCAGCTTTTTAATACCCATTTGACTCCTAAAATCCAATGGAGCTCATAAACCAAATGTTTCACTGTCTCCTCTCGAGCATCTGCTCTAATAAATACATCCAGATGTTGCCYTGCCCCACAAAACAGCAGCAGGGGTGTACTGGCACACTCTTTAGCAATTCTGCAAGGGCACTCTGATTTTGGAGGGGTTTTATCTTCTAGTCACCTGAGAGAGAGGAGGATCTTGGATCCAGCAAGTCATGTCTTCCATGAATGCTTTAAGGTCACCTTGAGTTAAATGGGAGAAACTTTACTCTTTCAACACCTTGTATCAGAAAGGATTTGGGTAGCCCAAGAAGAAACCTGGTTAATCCTGAGAAGCACTTTCCACCAGGTCAGCACTGGTAGGGCTGGTTCCCTTCAGAAGACAAAGCMCAGTCCTCCCATTACATTTTCTGTTTTTTATTATAGGTAACTGCTCAGCAACATAAACCTTGTCCTTGGTGCACTTCTTATGGCGAATCCAGACTGAGCTGCCCAGGAGAGGTTAGACATCTGGATGACCTGTACACTGAAGAAACCTCCTTGTAAATCTGAYCCTGAAGAAGATTAAGACTACTTACTGCTGAAATTAAAACAGCACCCCAAAAACAGAATCATAGAATATGCTGAGTTGGAAGGGATCCATCAGGATTATTAAGTCCAGCTCCTGATCCTGCACAGGACACCCCAACAATCCCAGCCTGTGCTTCAGAGCATTGTCCAAATGCTTCTTGAGCTCTGTCAGGCTTGATGCTGTGATCACTGCCCTGGGGAGTCTGCTCCAGTGCTAACCCACCCTATGGGAGGAGAACCTTCTCTAATATCCAGCCTGAACCTCTCCTGATATAACTTCATGCCATTCCCTTAGGACTGCCACAGGTCACCAGGGAGCAGAGATCAGTGTCTACCCTTCCTCTTCACCTCATGAGAAAGTTGTAGCTGTAGTGAGGTCTCCTCTCCRTCTCCTTTTCTCCAGACTGAACAGACYAAATGCCCACAGTCACCTCTCATAAGATTTCCCCCCTCCAGACCCTTCCCCATCCTCATGACCCCTCTTTGGATGCTCTCCAATGGCTTAATGCCATTTTTTAAACCATGGTGCCCAAACCTGCCCCAGCACTCGAGCTGAGGCTGCCCCAGAGCAGAGCAGGACAATGTCCCCTCCTGCCTGGCTGGCCATGCTGTGCCTGATGCCCCCAGGACATGGATGTCACTCCTGGCTGCCAGGGCACTGCTGGCTCACGTTCAGCTGGCCATGGACCAGAGCCCCAGGTCCCTTTCTACAGCTGCTCTCCAGCCTCTCCTTCCCCAGCCCATGCACACAGCCAGGGCTGCCCTGTCCCAGAGCAGAATCTGGCACTTGCCCTCGTTAAACCTCACATGGTTGGTGACTGTCCAAGTCTCCAGCTGGTCCAGGTSTCTCTGCAGGGCCTCTCTGCCCTTGAGGGAGCTGACAACTCCTCCCAGTTTAGTGTCRATGGCAAACTCAGGGTGAGTTCCATGGAGTGCTGTGTCCAGGCTGTCAATGAAGGTGGTGAGGAGCACAGGGCTCAGGGTGCAGCCCTGCAGAACCCCACTGGGGACCAGTGCCAGCCTGATGTCACCCAGTCACTGTCACCATTTGCTCCTGACCCAGGACCCAGTGGCTCTTCCCAACATGATGAGTTTACCCAGCTGTGGGCTGGACATTTTGTCCAGAAGGATCCTGGGAGAGCCTGTCCAAAGCTTTGGTGAAGTCCAAGAGGATTACATCCACTGGCTTTCCTAGATCACCCTGTCATAAAGGAAATCAGTTTTGACAAGCGGGACTTTCCCCTCATGGAGCTGTGCTGGCTGTGTCCCATGACTCTGTTTTTCTCTTGGTGTTTTTCAGTACTTCCCAGGATAATCTTTTCCATGGTTTTACTGGGGACTGAAGTGAGACTGATAACACACTGCTTATTTAATCCTTGCTCTGTGCATCCTAAAAATGCATTCAGTTTTCTGAAAGCCAGGCTGACATTTTCTTTCTGTCTCATCCCATTTGTGCCATTTCCTCTTGCACAGTTCCATGAACAATCCTTTGCTTCCTTTTATATTCACATCCTTCACATCTCAGCTGACTCCTATCCTGTAATCCTCCTTGGTCATCTCTGTGCCAAGTTTTACATATAAACTCCTTTAATCCTTTCTCACACATCCCTAGCTATCCAAGAAGATGGTTCTCAGAAATGAATGACATGCTCATGTGGGGACCCACCACAGCTTGAAGCACACCCAAAATTGCAGCTTGGGAAAGGGGTTCAAGAAAAGCTCTGCCTAAACTATCTTCATCCAGTCCCACCCTGGACCATATGAAGCATGAAAGACACCTGAAAAGTCTTCTTATAGCCATGTTTCAGAGGCTGAGAAAGACTGAGGTCTTCTGGACAAGCATCTGTTGAAGTTTCAAGCAGATTTTAGAGCTATTTCATAACAGCAGTGGCATAAAGGCTGCATCTCTGCTGTCAGGTAGGGTAGTTTGTGATTGGAATTGTTTAAAGCAAAGTAGGTGCTTTAGCTAGGACAGAAAATGAGTCAGAGAACGAATGGGGAATCACTACATGGTCCTCAGAGAGGAGAGGACATCACTTACTGCTGAATTAATCCATTTGGACTTTACATTGACTGGGGCTTAAGGCAGAAAGGGTGAGATTCAGCTGACCTGATGCAGATATATGAGTTATCAACTGAGCTGATGACATTCAGAACTCCTGGGGATGCCTCCACTTCATAAACATCAAAATAAGGGGAATTAATTTCACCAGAAGTGCTGCAGCTACATCAGAAGACTAATGAGACAGTGGTGTATTTCTGAAGAGCAGTGTGATAGCAATTGATAACCAAAGAGCAGAATACTGACCTCAAACCAGAACTGTAAACACACCCTTGAATTAAAACCCAGCTCTTGGTTCACTTTGACTAGCAAGGTCTTGTAACTGGTTATTGGAGGATTATGAGAGTGAGACTGGGAATTTGGAAACAAACTGTGACATTTATTGAGTTGAAAATTACCACTGAAACTGTATTTTGGGGCTGTGGTCCTCCTATTTAAGTTGTGTGCAACCAAGGAGCTTAAAAGATACCATATGAAGCACATGTGTAAGAAACCCCACTGGTAAGAAAACCAGAAGCAGAGACCAGTACAGACCAGACTGAACAGCATGAAACAAACCAAAAATCCAGCAGCAGCTCCAACTGAATTATGAATGTTATGAGATTATGAATTTGGTCATGAGACTGATGGAAATTAAATTTTATTTTAAAAATGAGGACATCAGAGTGATTAAAATGGAGTTAAATTTCAGAACTSGAGCAACAGGAGGAGAAATTGGAAACTCATACCACACAACAAAAGAATTTCAGAGAAACTTTTCTTTAAAATGATGGAGTATTAGAAATGCAAAGTACTCAAAGAACAATAGTTCAAGCAATCAAGGATCAATTTATAATGATGATATTTGATATAAATGCAAGTTATTATTMGAAATAGCTAAATCCTCTTTTGGCAAATTTTTGATAGATGCCTCCATATTTTCTGCAACTCTTGGTTAGTTAAATAATGTCTTCCTAAGACTCAGATAGTGAACATCTGGTTTGCATCGCTAAGATCTGAAGTGTGTGTTTGCATGTGTACAAAATAACTTCATTGCTGACCTCCCCCCTCATGGCTTGTCTTCTCTCTCTGCTTTGAGACCAGAAGAATAAAAAAAGGAAAAAACCCAAACACATGCCCTGTGATCTCAACACTTCAGTGAAACAAGACCTCAGCTTCTCACAGGTTTCCTCTGAAAGACATCTAATAGAAGCACCAAGGAGGAAAAATGAGATGGTCATTAAATTAGTCATAGCTGTATATTTTCATCCCCAAAAGACGTCAAATTCCGACTGCATTTTCCAGCTGAGAATTTGTTTCAGACAGTTAAAAATTCTTATCTGAACTGAGATAGTTCCTTTCTCCCAGACTCTCCAGCTGCATCCAGCTCTGCTGGTCTGAGAGGTCCCCAGGCTGCCTGGGCTGTGTCCTAGCAGAGCCCCCTTGCTTCAGATGTTTATCTGCTKTATCAGGAAGAGAGCCTGTGAACTTAGGGCTCAGGCAAAAAAAGCTTTCAGAACTCAGAAACTTTGGACRTGGCAGACAAAAAAAAGTGAGGAAAGGAAATAAAATCAGAAGACAGAACTTTAAATAAACACTGGCAGAGATTTTGCTGGTGGCACATATGGCACTTGTATTTATATGTGCATRTATATCACTTATACTTTATATTGCTGATTGTGAATTCAGTTTATGCATATAGTCTTTTGGACAAATCACAACTGTCTTGCAGGCATGACTTTTTCCCATGCCTGGTCTAGTACTGGATTCTTTACCCAGGCAGCTTTATTGAAAATTCTATCTTCATAACAGAGTGTTAACTCAACCAAGAGGCACAGCTTCAGAGAACTAGAGGAATGGGACAYAAAATCCCAATGTCCTGACACCAATTATTGTCTCATTTATTATTCTCTGAGAAACTAACTGAAGAAAATGGAAGGAAAAAATCACCTGCATTTTGCTTTTCTCTTTGCTTTGGCTGCTCTGTGGTAGGTGAGGCTCAAGGCTGGGACAGTGTGAATACTGAGATCTGTTCTCCAAATGTCAGCTAATGACCATGGATACACGTAAAACATGTCACAATTTCTCCTGCAGAACCTATGATCTTCCCTTAAATCCCAGACTYGCCTTTCTATCTCTCTGGGCCAAGGATTTCAAATGCCCAGTCCCAACATGAGAAATCTTTGCCTTGAAGGTGACTGCCAGGCTTTCCCTGTGGACAATGTGTCTGTCCAGGTGCTTAGAGCTTGTGGCATCTGAAATTATCTGAAATTAGACCCTACAGGGACTTCCACGCAGTCCTGGGACCAGCAGTCGGCTGCATGCATAAAGCAACCTCACCATCTGCCTGCTCAGAGGTGGGTGCCATTTAGATAATTGCATYGGAGAAGAAAGGGCATTTCTAAGGACAATCCTGAAGCAGTGCTTCATTTTTTTCAGCAGTGTTAAATCATAATTGATTCCTTTGGCAGTATTAGTACATAAAATCCATCATATAGCCAGCTTTGCTTTAGCTTTCAGTTCTGTGGAGATGCATGTGTTTCCAATTCGTCTGCCTCAAACATTAGAATATTATTCTGAATATGTGTCCTGGTATGCACACTTATCAGTCTTGCCTCTTCTGCCACGCCCATGGGGTGATCAACACATGCATCTCCACAGAACTGAAAGTTCTAACCTTTCTGGCTCCAATATTTGAATATTATTAGTTGCTTCTTTAACTCAGCTTGAATCCTAGGAATTTCTACAGTCTTCACTGCTTGAGATGTTTTAGCTAAGAATTACTAATTTTTTTCTGTATCCTTGTATGAGGTCATATTGTCCCCATATGAAGTTRCTTAAATACCTACAGGCAGAGGCTGTGGTTAGTTTGAAGTTGTCCCATTCACCCCTATGGGTTTTGGATTAAACTCCCCCCCCGGTAAAGTTTATCAAAACTCTCAGGGTCCACAGTTTTTCAGGCAACAAGCAACTATGTTTGAATTTGCAGCCCCTCCCTCTGCTCAAACAACAATGATGTGATTTTGATAGTCATAGTCACAACAAATGTCTGGGAGAACTTTTACACTCTCTAACATCTGGGTTTTTGCAGGACACAGCTCCCTGCACTTTGGTGAGGAGGGGAATCTTTATTGTGTTGTGTTAATCCTTCAGCTACCTAAAAATATTGTGAGACATTTAGAATCTGGTTAAACACACATTCCCTTTGATAATCCCTKTGAGGGGAAAAAGTCCCATACTTTTCCCCTATTCAACCTATCTAATAAAGCTGGTTGGCGTTGTTGTTTTGGTCATATGTCCCAGCTATGCTGCYCCCTGTGTGCTCTTGCACAGCAAATTGTGATGCTGAAAGGGCTCTGTTGGTTTGGGTTACATTCAGATTTCTTATCATTATTATTGTTGTCTTGTTTAGAGGACAATCTTTTCCAAAAATCAGAAGATGCAACAACTACCATCAAGCTCTGTGCTGTACAAAAATGCTGTATGCCACATCAGATCTTTTCCTTTCACTTGCAGTAAATATGCTGTCCTAAAGTAAGATTGAGCAATCCTTCTAGCTCAAAGAGGACCCTGCTGTTCCATCGCCTCCATGGTAGCACCTTTTATGCGTATGGAGAARTCTACGGTAGAAGAATATCACACTAAATAGAAAGTAATTCCAAATTTCTAAACAAAGATAATGTAAAGGAGATGTCTCATATTTCTCTATTGGTTTGCAGGATAAACTCCTGGCTTGTAAGCACACAYAGGGGGTGACATAGAGCACTTGAGTTTAGAAACAAAATTCCTGTTAATCCCGAAGTTTCCCCAAAGGACTGAGTAGGTCTCTAGGAAACAAACACCAATAAACTAGAGAGACAGCATCACCTTTTACTCATTCCTCCCAAGAACCCACCCTGGTGTGTACATGCTGCAAGAGCCCTTTCACTTTTCAGCTGTGGCCAACAGAGCTGCCAACAGCTTCTCTATTTTTGTCACAGACTCAACATTGCTCATTCCCATATATGAACATTTGTGTGCAATCACTGATATGCTCTCCAAGGAGTGCACACTGTGAATCAATAGACAGCTTGGCAAGAAATCCAGCCCATCAAACCGCCAAGTCTAGAGCATGACCCACCAATACATTATCTTCTTTGATACTTTTTCTCCAATTAGTCTTAAATTCTATCATCCAGTTTTTCTCTCTATAGACATAACACTTATACATGTCTGATAATATTCTGCCAGGGATAGAGAATTATTTCCTTTCTTACACTTGTTGAGTCCATCAGAGCAGGCTAACCCCACCAGGATGAGTTTATTGAAGCCTAGCTCAAGAAACCATGTAAGAGTTTGAACTGTCTAGAACACTTCTTACTGATACATGTGTGAGAAAGGAGGTTCTGGTTCTCTGAGCACAGGAGCTCCCATGTGAGCATTCCTGTTCTCCTGGGGCACAGCAACGAGCCTCCCTTTGCCACACTGTACTAACAGGACATACAGTTTTCTCTGTACCACACTTGTGCTGTGAGGGTGACCATGTGAGTCATCAGAAGGGGATGAGATGAGGTGATGACACATACAATTTGATATACAGGAAAATAACCACAAAATCACATTAGTACTTTATASTGTTGTGGCTGTGGACATTAACAGGACATCAGGTCTTAAAGCCTCTGYCTATGTGTAACAATGCACTCCTAAATAAATGTTTCCTACAGACTGTGGTGAAGAAACTTAAGCCCTCAAATCTGGCTTGCCCATCTTTGTTCATTTTCCTCCAGTCCTCTGGCTCTGTTGAGGYTTGAAGTTAATCCAGGAGAAAAACCAGTCATGCAGACTTCTGACACTGGTTCAAAAAGCTGTGTACCTTCAAACTCCTCCCAACGGCCTGATCAGAGCATTTAAAACCTTTATGTTTTCACCCTCCTTGTGGGATCAGYGCAGACTGAATGGAAAAACACACAGAATCATAGAATCATTCAGCTTAGAAAAGACCCTTATGATCTTCCAGTCCAACCCTAAAACCAACACTGGTAGTTTGGGTTGGAAGAGACCTTCCAGTTCCATTCCCTGCTTTGGGCAGGGACACCTTCCACTAGACCAGGTTGCTGCAAGAGCCATCCAGCCTGCCCTTGGATGCTGCCAGGGATGGGGCAGCCACATCTTCTCTGGACAACCTGTGCCAGGGTCTCACCACCCTCACAGGGAAGAATTTCAGCCCAATATCCCATCTAGCCTTGCTGTCTGGCAGGGTGAAGCCATTCCCCCTTGTCCTGTCCCTCCAGGCCCTTGTCCAAAGTCCCTCTCCAGCTCTTGCAGGACCTTCAGGCTCTGGCAGGGGCAGTGAGGTTTTCCTAAAGCCTTCTCTTCTCCAGGCTGACCACCCCCAGTTCTCCCAGCCTGTCTCYAGAGCAGAGGGACTCCAGTCCTTGGAGTATCCTTGGAGTGGCCTCCTCTGAACTCATTTTAGCAGCTCCACGTCCTTCTGGTGTTGTGGACCCAGAGCTGGAGGCAGCTCTGCARGTGGGGGTYTCACCTGAGCGGGGCAGAGGGGCAGAATCCCCTCCCTTGTGTTGCTGGTCATGCAGCTTTTGGGGCAGCCCAGAATACAGTTGACTTTCTGGGCTTATTAGGRCTTGAAGAGTTCAGAGCAGAGTCAAGGCTGGGCGCATTCAAAGCAAACCATTGAGTCTAGATAGTGAGAGCCATAACCACGACTATCAGCCTTAGACCAGGTCCCTGTCACTGCTCCTCTGGCTCAGAAAATGGCACAGAAAGTAGACATGCCCTGTTATTAGGAGACAGAGCCTGGAATGACGTGCTTGAAACATGGAAAGCACAGCTCATTGCCTATATTTAGGTAGGATGAATCAAGGCCYTTCTGAAATGTTTACAGTGCCTTTTATTTATGGCTTGAACCGGAAGATGGCAATTATACACATCCCAGATGGAGAAAGATGTTTTATAGAAGGCTTGGTTATACCAGGAACCCTGTTGCTTGCTTTTTCTGTTTGGCTATTTCTTCACTTCTCCTACAGAAGCAGCAGGAAATCTTTAGGGACTGGCTTTTCCAAGAAACTGCACCTCTTTGATCTCTTTTAGTAACAAGACCTGGGCCTGCCCTTTTTCCAGCGGAAACAAGTGACAAACTCAAAGGTTCACATCCTTATCTGGGTATAAATTGGCACAGTATCTGRGCTTCAAAGAAATCCCCCTGATTTACACTTCTTGCAGACCCCAATCCTCTAGATATTCATGGTAGGTGGGAGCCTGTGCTGCCAGCYTTGGTCAGCAAATTAAAAACATCATCAAATAATCTTTAGTCTAATGTTTATTTCTCCAGGCTGATGTGGTTACACTGCTTGCTGCTGCACTGCAATATGCCAGAGAAGGCTACAGTTCTGTCTTGGTGGTGGATTTCATTGCCCATGCTGCTGGGAGTCTTGGATGTGTTTGCTCACAAGAAAAGGTGAAGTTTAATGTTTAGGTGGAGAAGCAAAAAACCAAACCACTGCAGAACTTCACAGTGGAAAACCTAAGTGAGCAGTTTCTTCTTTTCTGCCTTCCTCCTTCCTTTTCAATGACCACAAGTTTTACCTTGAATCCAAGATTCCAAGTGAAAGAAGCCCATGGTTTCCTCCAGAATGAGGTTATGCAGATGATTTCTGTTGCCTGGGCTCATTTTACAGCTTTTCCCTTAGCTGGACCCTTTACTGAGACTTTGTCTGAGCAGTTGGCTTTCATTGCACCATCTTGAAGGCCTCTGGAACACATTCACTACTGCGCTTATTTGTTTGTCTGGCAAACAAATCCTGCTATAGATGCCAACTCCCGCAGTCCCAGTGCCCCAGGACGCCCGTGCTGGCCATGCTGTATTGCTCACTCACAGTAAAAGGGGTGCATTCCCACCTCTGAGCCTGGAGGGGCCATGCCCTGGAGTCCTTAGACTGATTTCTGGGGTCTCGGTTCCTCAGGCAAATCTTTTGGAGCTCTCCAGGAGAAAGGATTTGCAGAGAGCTCCTTCCTATGACCACTGCCCAGGACCAGGGCCAAATCCTCCAGGCATCTCACCCAAAGCTCAGCTTTCTATTCTCAATTCACTGTCCCGGGAGTAGCCCCACAGCTCTCTGTGCTCTTCATCACCTCTGAAGGTGGGAATCACAGGAGGATGGTCTCCTTAGCACATGCCATTTCAACTTCTATCTTTTTTCCCTGCAAAAACTGTGTTTATAATCTTAAATCTCAATTCCTTCCATGAAAGCATACCTTCAACCTCTTTATTGGGCATTGAAGGAGAAAGTCTTGGTTGATTCTTCCCTCTGTGAACAACTTCTGGTCAGTTTGTAAGAAAGAATGGGATTACTGACACATCTTTTTAGATATATTTTAGATGAGGCCCTGAAAAATGCAGTTTCAGACGTAGTTCTGCTAGGGATTGGTTCTCAAATGTTGAAACTATTCTTTCAGGAAGGTCATGCTGCCATAACAAACAATTCACCAAAATAGAAACAATACCCTGGGAATCTGAACATCAGAGTGGAAAGTCAGCTTCCTGGCAGATATTTGTAAAGTGCTTTGAAGATGTGAAGAATGACACTGTGGCAAAGAAGTATTTGTTCCCTTTTTTTGTACTATAGTGATGCTGAGCTTAAGGGGTTTTTTCAGTGTGTAATACAACAGAAGCAGCATCTACTCCACACTTGGGGATTTTATAAAAAAAGAACCAAACCAACCCTGCCCCAACAYCTCCCCCACTTATAGAAGAAAATCTCTGTGATATCTCTGCTATCAGCAGAAACATAAACAGTTCTGGTTTATGTATAGATTTTTCAAAGGTTCTCACTACTGTAGTATCTGAATGACTCTACAAATATTTAATAGCTACAATAATGTGAAAGAGTGAAGTAGTGTTGTTTATATTTTGCCCAGAGGGAACTGAAGCATAGAATTAATTAACACAAAGTGAAACAGAAGATTAGATACTGAATGCAGATCTGTTGAATCCCTGTTTATTGGAAGAAAGGTAAAAAAAACAAAAACAAAAAACCAAACCAAACCAAAAAAACAAGTGCTTTAATCCAGAAACCGTTTACTGTAGTTTTTTKGGCCTGAGTTTTACAACCCAGATAAGATTGTCTCAAAGGTCCCAGGTAACCCCAAAATCTTGGAAATTATGAATTTTCTCTAATTCTTTTGTGTTTGGGTAAATCATTCTGACCATTTACAATCCCCCCAAAAAAGGCTTTTGTGAGTTGTGAGTGGTTGTTTGTGTCTATTTCACGTTTCAGCTGTGTCATGTTCTCCCTGGGCAGGAGAGACATCCTCCAAATGCTCATCTGAGAATGGGGTGACAGAGAGAACATTACAAATGACTCCACAGCAAGAAAAAGGTGAGTTAGAGCTCACCAGCTTTACAGGAACCACAGGAATCAACCAAGAGCTGCAGCTCGTTAGGAAGATGGGCTTTGTAATACTCCAAGCACTTCAAAAAGTGAGATGCACCTTTTACACTGAATTATTTATATTCTGGAGAGGTGATTATCACACTATTAATTTTTGGCACCAGTGGAGTGTGATAGCAGAGTCTGGCTGCAGATGAGGTGCCATCTGATCCTCAGCCTGGCTCAGCCCGATTAGCCATCCAGAAGGCAGATTTGGGGTTGGTTTATGCTCTTCACCTCTGATATGRCCTCCAGCTATTCTGAAACAGTCCTCCCACAGCAAAAGCTTTGCTTTCCTTGGCTTCTACATCTCAAATAATCCAACTGTCTATTAGACTTCATATTAGGATGGGGACAGTCATGGCCTGGTATCTGCTGAGGTTCATGAGAAAGCCCTTGAGGGGATGGGTGGGTCAGTGCTCCCCAAGTCCTAACACAACCCATGCCTCTGCTCTGGGGTGACTGCTACCTCACAAAGTTCAAAGAGTAGCCCTGGTGCAAAAAACTGTTATCAGACCCTTGACGTGGCTGTAATTGAGCAGTTTGAGGGGATCCAAGTAGAGCTTCATACTGCTGAAGTGCTTCCTGTGACTATGGTGAGTACAGCTTATTGCTGCCAAACTCAGGAGGGAGCTATCCATACCATACACACCAAAGAGAGGATGGGAATGATAAATTTCCCTGTCTACCTATAAATAAGCTTCAGGCCAAATCCCAAAAAATGTTGTGGGGTTTTTTTTGTTTTTTTTTTTTTTTTTTTTTTTTTTTTCCTTTGGACCATATAGCTAGAAAAAGTCTAACAATAAATGAACCTGTCAAGATACCTTGAATGAGCTTTACCAGCTCTACTTAGGTAGTAGGGGGTTTTATGAAGAACAGAGAGGGAAGCAGCTTTCTTTTCCAGTGTTGCCCTTGTTTGCTGCTCCTCCCAGCTGTTCCACATAGGAGTATGGATGAGAAGAGGCAGAGGAATAGTTTTATGTGACTGAGTAGATGTTCGGTTCTTTTCTTGTTTGCTCTTCTGTGACTTTTGAGAAGGTTAGGAAGACTAAAACAAGATACTTCTTTTGTTTTAATCTCACCTAGCAGGCAAACTATTTTCTTGATCCGTAAGTCAGATATGGTAGGAGGACCTTACATGCTGGAGCAACCCACACAAAGTTTCTTTCCAAACTTAAGAAATGGTTATAACTGAACTCTTTCCAGAGACTCTATTAAGAAATTACCCAGCTCCCTGCCTGCCAGTAAGGGCTTTCTTTGAGATTTGCCTGGAAGGCTGTTGGTCATTGTGGCAATAAAGGAGGTGAAGTTTCTTCTAATGCATGAGGAGAATAGATTGACTGGTTGGAGAAATAGTGGCTCTCCCATACCTGAAAGTGTTCAGGGCCRGGTTTGATGGGGCTTGGAGCAATTTGATCTAAGGAAGGTGTCCCTGCCCGTGGCAGGGGGATTGGAACAAGATGATTTTTAAAGCCTTGCAATCTGAACCTTTCTCTCATTCTATGGTTAAGTCCTGGGAAGGACAGAAAAGCATGATTAAAAAGTGCTATGACCCTGCTTCAGTTCATGACTTTGCTRTGGAATTGTCCTTGTTCCAGTACCTGCTCACCCAGGCAGATGTTGCAAGCARAGAGGAGTTTGCTCCCACTCCCCTGCTCCCAGCAGTCACTGCTTACCAATGCCAGAGGCAGGGAAATGCAGTAGAGGGACTGGCAGGTATCACATAAAYTGATATTTCTAGTAACTAAAGGAAACTGTCAAAAATATGAGTTGTATCCCATTACACAACAAATTCGGTAGGAGRAGTGGCTGAGGGATTAAAGACTATTAAGATTAAAGGCAGTAAAGACTATTTTACGTAGATTAACATAAAAAACTCCTTTTTCCTCAAAGAGAAGTTCTCTCTGAAACACTCTTTAGCACTCAGTAAAGAAATGTTGGGGTCATACAAAATGAGTTCTATGAAATGCCAGCTGAACACTCAGCTACAACTAAAAAATATTAGGAAAAACTATTATGGGAAAAGAGCTGTATATTACCTGGGAAGGGATAGAGAAATACAGGATGATGTCACTTAAGAAACCACAGAGTATACAAGTTCTTGAAAGGTCTTTTGCACTCTGAGCTTTACYCCTCATTAAAGATATAGTAGAATTAGAAAAGATTTTAAAGGATCAGAATGAAAAATGTTATTTTCAGAAATGTATGAAAGGATTATGCCTGTCAAATCTCATAAGAGATTGCATGAGACAGACACAATAAAAATCTCTACAAAACAGGGTACTCCAGATCATAGAGAATAATCACACATTGTTTCTAGTAATGACAGAATAATGACAGAATCATCAAATTATTTTATTGGGCAGTAGGTATATAAAAATGTCAAGATTCACAAGGTTTGGAGTCTAGTTATGGACACCCTTGTCAGCAGGTATTCTGAACATCGAGTATTTATACAGATCCTAGAGACCACTGTTTAACTAAGGGAAGAAAAATTCTTAAGAGAATTCTGATATTCATATTTTTACACAAATGTGTAACCTGGGGCTTCGCAAGTCCCCAAGCCACAACTCTGTAGGGGCAGTGTCACTACCCACTGGYGTTGTTTGTGTGCTTCTTTCTCACCTTTCCACCCCAGAAGGGGTGGGGAAATGGAACTGACCTGCTCTGATTCAACACAGTCATCCTCAAGCCCTTAACCTGCATGTAAAAGAGCTTGGAAAGGTCCCTGGCCACCCCCAAGTCAGCAGAATCACTTGCTCAKCGACCCAAACCTTTGCTTTCTTTCGGCATGTTGAGCCCTTGCCAAATCAACTACTTTCCTGGAAGGTGGAAGACCTGGAGGAACCCAAGGCACYCCTTCAGTAAGGTCAGCATGAGGAGCTCATATCTCAGCAAGCACGAGAGACCAGGGCAGGTTTTCATCTGTGTTGTACAGGAGCAACATCTCAGAGCTAGTTAAGCAGTTTGGCCAAAAGCTTTGCGAGGTGGGACTGTGCAGGAAGGAGTTGGATGCCCATTTCCCATGTTTTGATCTCATGCCTTTCTTCCTGCAGGTCTATGATACATCTGTGATGCTCTGCAAGTAATTAATATCAATTCTACACTAAAATAAAACCAGCAGTGGCTGAACAATGAGGATTCAGACAGGAAATGCCTATTCATTGACCTTTCAATCCACTTGCATGTGAAACCAAGAGCAGACAGCAGAACCAATTCAGCTTCAATCCCTCTTACCCTATGTCATCACTGGCCATTGTCCTCTTGCTCTAAGTTAATATTCATCTCTGCTACCCTGGAGATTTCTGGCTGTTTACATATTGAAATATTATCCCTTTCATCCCTTGTGGTGGCTTAATGTCTCATTCCCTCTTGGCCTCCCTCCATGTCTGATTCAAAATTTCTCTACATGGGGCCATTTCAARTAAGAAGCAGCTCTGATCAAGGCAACTGCTGCAGCTCTCATTTCTATAGATGATGACTAAAGCTTCAGCTTATGGTTGTGGTCGATTTTTGTTCTCCACCCCAGTGCTTGGAACATTGATATGGAATTTTTAGTCTTCAAAGTTCTCAGCATATTGGTCCTATTAGGAGCTCATCTGTGACTGATGGCATCTCTGGAAAGTGCTCTTCTCCCACCCACTCCATTTAATTCCTGTTCTTGACTTCTGTTAACATGCCCTTGGTTTGCCCTGAGCAAATAACCGGGATCAGCATCACACCCACCCTTGTGTGGGAACAGGCTACTCTCTGTCCTTTGGGATCTCCCTCAGCTCCACCCTTTCTCCTTTTATATCTTCCAGTCATCTCAGGAGCCACCAAATGATGATGTTTTTCTGTGGTCTGAGAATGTTAGTGATGGCTCACCCAAAATGCTCATCATAGTGTGTGTGAAAGTTGCTGCTAGGAGGAAAACTCCTACTGCTACTGGCTTCAGATCCCCAAAAAGAGTGAAAGCTTCAAGGCAAGTGAAGACCCAAAACTTACATCCAGAAAGCTCTCCAGACAAAAGTACTTAAAAATCTGAAGGGGACACATGAGAGACAGGGGAGTTATGCAGTTATGTCCTTCCCAAAACACCTCTGGTTGTTCTGATARCTCTCTAAGGGCTTGTGGCATTTGCATACAGACTCCTGACAACATCCTAGAATCATAGAATAGTTTGGTGGGAGGTCGTCTACTCCAATATCCTGTTGTGGACAAGGACACCTTCTACTAGACCAGTTTRTTCAGAGCCCTGTCCTGCCTGGCYTAGAATATTTCCAGGGATAAGGCATTTGCCACCTCACTGGGCAATCTGTCCCAATGTTTCATCACGCCACAGTAAAAAATGTTTTCCTTACACTTAGTCAAAATCTACCCTCTTTTGGTTTAAAATCATTATCCCTTGCTTTATTTCAACAGATCCTACCATAAAGTTTGCCCCCATCTTTCTTATAAGCCCCCTTTTGACTCTGGCAGGGGGTTTGAGTTCTCCCTGGAGCCTTCTCTTCTCCGAGCTGAACACCCCCAGCTCTCCCAGCCTGTCTCCAGAGCAGAGGGCTCCAGCCCTCAAAGCAYTTCTGTGGCCTCCTCTGAATKCACTTCAGCAGCTCCACATCCTTCTGATGTTGGGGACCACAGGGCTGGAGGAGCTCTGCAGGTGGGGTCTCACCTGAGTGGGGCAGAGGGGCAGGATGGGATTCATTCGAGTTGATGGTGCTCCAGCCCAGGGCATGGCTGACTATTTGGTCTTCAGTCACACATTGCTGCGTCACCTCCAGCCTTTCATCCCCTTCTACCTCTCACCTTCCTCGACAGGGTTGGTCTCAGTCATCAGCTGCATTAGCAACAGACGCAGGTTGGACTCCAGCAGCTGCTACAAACACTGAGTAAGCATTTGATAAGAGATTTACTTTTCCCATGTACACCAGACAAAGGAGGCATTTGATGTGCCTCCACTTTACAGCTGATGTGCTCAGCAGGTTTAAGAGGCATAAGGGCACCCAAATACTATGGAGATCAATAGGATCTGGGCATATGTGTACTTCCGAGGACTTCAGGTTCTACTTTTAAAATAATTTGGTGKCTGTTGTAGAATATGGCTTTTTTTGCCCTAGGTCACATGATGAAATCCTCAGTTCTGCAGGGTGCAAGGTGCTGCCTTCCTTGAGACAGTATATAGAGAGATCTCCAAATTTGGGGAAACAAAGACCTTTCACCAGCTAGGTCAGAAAATGGATACCTGCTTTAAACACCTCTAGCCAGGACATGACCCTCCTGCTTCAGCACCAGCCTTTTTATCCTTGCTSCTAGATTCCATTGCCCAAAATTTATGTTCAGAGAATATTTTCCACCCCATGACAGTAAGGATGTTGACAACGTGTCCCAGAAAAGAGTGAGAAATCTTGGATATGTCAGGGTATCAAACCAAGTCTCTCCCTTATATCCAGTGGAGCAASAATGGGTCACTTGTGTGAAGAAGTAACCATCCATCCATGAGCATTGCCACCTGGCTGTCCCTTGTGTAGGGTGTACCAGCTCAAGGCTCAGAGCTTCCCTGTAGAATCAGGTAGCAGAAAGTATCATCCTAAGACTTGTCCCTAGGGCTTTGATGTAAAGTCTGATCAAAGCCTTGGCTGGAAGGTATGAACATGCTAGTGCCAACCAGCATGTCTAGACCCAGGAATGTAATATCCTTGGGTCTAGACAGTAGTTGAGTGGCATTTCTGTGTGTCATGTCCATCACAGCAGTGACAGACAATTAGTAATGCATTTAGTCCAGATCTGGCAAAGCATTTTAACCAAAACCACAGATTACTCYGTGGCAGAGCTGAGACCAAAATCTGATTCTTTGACCTCCAGTCGAGTGCTTCAACCACATGAACACATTTGTTGTGCTATTTACTCTCCCTTTCCATGAACCTTTCTGTATTTTTCATACCTAATTAGCCCCTGCTCATAAGGAAAAAAACTATTCGCTTTCAAATACAAATTTCAGCAAATAAAAAATKTATTCATCACCCTCAAACCCTTTCTTTTTTTAAATCTCTGTAAAACATGTCCTTTGGGTGTTTATTAATTAGAAAGGTTGTGAGACAGGAATTGTAAGCACACTAATAAATGACACACATATATATAGTCTCTCATAGAAAGTTCTAAAAGCCTTCTGGCCAGTCTCAGGCTGTTGGTCTGCATAGCTACTTCCAATTGGTCCCAGAGCCACTTGTGAGTCCTTTGCTCCTCACCATAAGCTGCCTGGATGTCATCAGTTGTGGCTTTTTGTTTCTTGAGGGCCAACGTTGGTTGTCTGTGGTGTGGCAGTGTCACCAGTCTCCAGCCCATCCCCTCCAGGACAAGCCCCCRCACAGCCTCGGCTCTGAGGGGCTGCAGGATGGCTGAGAACCTGTTGTGGGTGGTTAGGGACCAACAGATTCCCTAAATTGAGCAAGTGTTGGTCATGGGAGGTCCATAGATAGAAGGAAGCTCAAGCAAAACAGGGAGAGACACAGAGATCTGCAGAACCTGAACATTTTGGACAGTGAAATTAACATCCAAAACTGGAGCCTGAATTTTATGGGCTCTTTACTACCTTAAACCTTTAGGTAGTACAAAGTTATAAAGAGCCACAGTATTTGGTATTTAATCTAAATACTTTCTATCAGTCCTACAGATATTAACACAAGTTCTTGTCACTGTCCTGGTGGCTGCCAACACATTCAGAGCTGCATTTTCTGCATCTCCATGAGGAACGAGCATCGTGATAGCCTTTTCTATGACTTCCCATGAAGTCCTTTTCAAGTCCCTCCTTCCCTCAAGGGTTAAACTAACTGCAACAAAGATAAGCTACCAGTGGGGACAGCTTCATGTCTCTGCAGAAATAGAGATTTTGAAGCACAATGTGTGCATGCTGCTGCTTCATGTCCTTGCAGGCTTCTGTCTTGGRGACTCCCAATCTATACACCTACTGGCCCAAACCTGTTTGCTGTGGTGATTCCAAGCACYTTTTGCTTTCTCTCGGAAGAAAAACTCCTCACAAGTGCTGTTTCATAGGCTCTCCCTGCTCCCTGTCCTTGCTSTCTGCAACTCTTGGTATTTTCCATCTGTGCTATTTCAGCCACTTTGCCCTGTGTCTTTCCAGCTGGGTGGGGCTAAGCTATAAAAGGGATCTGACCATCTTCCCCCATTCCTTGGCACAGAGCCTTGGGCTATACACAGCTTGGCTAAATCATTCCATGCATTCCTTTCACTCTGTAGTAAGAGCATAATTCACTGCAAAGGTCTTTTTCACCATGCCCTCCTGTGACAGGAAATTACTGTTTTGCAGCTGCCTTGACTCACAGATCTTGGGATGAACTTATCTCAAGCATCTTGTGTGCAGAAAGATTCCATGGCAGCATTGAATAATAAACAGATGATGGAAGCGTGTGCAATGTGTGAGCACCATGAAAATGCTTTATGTTCCTAAACAGACATTTCTACCCAGATCTTTCTCCTGCTGCCATTTTACAGTTAGAAATACATGGTTTCACCCAACTGCTCAAATGTCAGAATTTTATGAAACATGCCTCAGTTACCATTTGGTGGACCACAACTCAGCTCTGCCTTTTCCATTGCTGACTCTGATGAACCCATGGTTTCTGACAAGGCAGTCATGATGACATTGCATAAAAGCCATGTCCCACTCCAAGGATAAGGAGTAGACACAGTTTTAGCTTTTCCCTACAGAAACTGAGAAGTAATACAAACTCACATGAACTTCATGATACCAACTGTCTTTGAAAGAGGATCTCAGGATTAAGAGGGACATTTGCCTGATCTCTAAAGCCTTTTGCAGGCATCAAAAGTCACAACTCCTTTACTAAAGGTGTTTGTCCTAAGGACAGAGGCCTAGTCTTAGGGTGGGGGCCATGGGGAACCCTATTTCTGTCTCCAGTGCATAGCTGTTGGCACTATATATTCATACTTTGTGCTCGTGTCTTCTCAGAAAAGCATTTGAATCCATCAACTCCATGCTGCAGCTCCAGAAGATCTTCTACACTGTGGTGGCCAGGACATGGGTCTGCCTTTGGGTGCTCATGGGGTGTCCTGGAAGGGACTGTGGATGTGAGATCTCCTGGGCAGTGCTGGAAGACTGCGTGAAGTGGAGGGTGAAAAATTATAGAGTTGGTTCATTCCTAAAGATAGATTAGCTTTTCTTTACTCAGGATGATCAGGGAGGAGGAATTGGGACTTTTTTCAGGAGATAAATTATAGGACTACATTGACAATCCCCATTTCCTGCAATTAGAGAGAAATGTATGGGACAAAGTAGCTAGAGTTTTCCAAGTGTTTTCACACCTAGTGAAAAGTTTTATCTCCCAGAAGCCTTTCCATGCCCAAAGCCCATCCAAGTCCCTTAKTACTGCTAATTTTCAAACCCAGGCTGGATATCCAAATTCCAAGATGGCTAAAATTTCCAGGATCCATCCACAGCCTGGTTGTTTCATCCATTCTGGAAAAGAAAGAGAATACCCAAAATGTGTGTGATGATTTGCACTGAGAAGTTATATCATTCAGCATCTGGAATCATGGTGAGCATGGGACCCTTCTGAGAGTCCCACATCTCCTTCCTAGAAGATGGCCGTGTTTGCTTATTCACTCACACACCAAATTTTTGTTGTGTTCAGAGTGGTAACTGAACATGTTGTGAAGTGAATGCACATCATCTCTGTGGTCTACAGAGCTTGTTTACTGGGAACTTGGAAAGGTCAGTACAACAGCATGCCTTTCTGTTTCTCTGTATTTCAAACTTCAGACCTCTAGTTACACATTTGGCTTATGCTATGGACAGCTGCTGGATTGCAGCTTCTGGAATTCTTGGTCAGGGTGATAGGGAACTGCCTTTCTTCACAGGGTCTTATAACTGCAGAAATAACTTCTCAAGAGAGCTTTGCCATTGTACATGGGATGTGCGGGATGGTTCCCACAGGATGCCCAGAGGAAATGGCTTTTCTCCAGCACAGTGAGAAATGTGACCTTGCAACCTGTGCTGTGGGTGATGACCTCGTCAGGAAAAGGGCACTGGGATTTTCAATGAGAAGCTCAAGCCAGGAGGGAATATTTTATATACTTTTGATCACCAAGCTCCAGGGGCTTATAGATTATATCCTTTTCAAAGTGTTCATTTTTAGTAAGCACAGAGCTTAAATTCCATTTGAAGTGCAGGGGATTTAGCATGGGCCTCTCTGCTTGGACAAATCTGGAACACTTAACACATACTCAGTGTTCTGGTGACTTCAACAAGGAAAAGCTTCTGGGGGTCTGCTCAAGTGTTGACTAATGAATTACAGTCATACCAATCCAGAAGCTTTYTCCTCAACTCAAATCTGAGTCAGATTTCCTGTTGCTGGCTCTATCTCCATTTCTTTACCAAAGTACTCATTGAGGTCTATAARGTGTTCAAAATACTAAGAATTCAAGGTTTCTTGTCTGAAGATAGCACTACCACAGATTTTGCTTTAATGATGCATGAAAAACTTAATATTTAGTATCGGACAATAAATCTCCTTGCAGAAACAAAGCAATTCAGGAAAAAAAAAAGTGACCTGTGAGGACACTTGACCACTGCTTAGTTTTCTAGGCCTTGTCCCAGTGACAGTGCCTGTGTTTGAGGGAATGGCACTTCAGGTAGTGCAGGATCTGTATTTATGGAATCATAAAGTCACAGAATCATAGAATAGTTTGAGTGGGAAGAAACCATAAAGATTATCCAGTTCCAATGCCCTGCCATGGGCAGGGACACCTTCCACTAGACCAGGCTGCTCCAAGCTCTGTCCAACCTGGCCTTGAACACTTCAGGGATGGGGCAGCCACAGCTTCTCTGGACAGCCTGTGCCAGGAACTCACACATTAAGGTGCAATTTAGTTAGTTAAGGAGCTGATGCCCATGTAAGAGGCTGCTCTTGTGAGGTCTGATTCTGCTTGCAAAGAAGAAGGCAGATGCCTGCAATGTGGTCTCCAGTCTGTAGCATAAACATGCGACTTGCATTTTGCATCAGCACATCTCGAAACACCTGGGGGGAAAAATCCCTTTCATCCATCATCTTCAGGAAAGCAGGCCATGGACAAACACTCAAAGAGAATCCCAAGGGCACCTGGCAGCAGAGAACATGGTACCCACAGGCAGTGGTGAGCACAACCCACCTGGCTAACTTCATCTGAGGTTCTGCACGCACATTAGCAGGACAATCCATCTGCCCACCAGGCCAGGACTGYGGCCAAAAGGCATAAAATGCTTATATCTCATTAAATGCAAATGAGATTTTTAAGACTGAAAAAACGACCACGTCAGCATGACCTGGAAGCCAGGAAGATAGCATCATCTTCTCACAGTGTCTTCTTCAGCATCCAAGTTTTTCTGAGTTTTTCCATCTAGGCTGTATGTAATTTTGCACATTCTTTCAGTTACACATATTCATGCTATGGCTCCTCCCAACCATGCCCCACAGACACAATATTTTCAAGATCTCGGTGCTTCAGTTATTACAACCTCCTCTACTCATTTTGATAAGTGCAAAAAAAAAGGACTTTTAGGAAATAGTTTTAAATGTATTTAACAATCTCTCCTAACTTTATTTACCAACATAGACTTCTTTTTTTTTTCCTTTAGCTCATAATAAAAAATCAGATCAGGTTTTCTTACCTCAGGCCTCTTTATGCTTATCCTACCTTTTTTGAGTCTAAAAGTTTGTATTTCACCTACAGTTGATGTATATGCCTACTAGATGTATATGCCTACTAGATGTACTTGCCTAACAGATCTCTTAGAGGTCTATTTCCTAGGTCTCCAAGAGAATCATATATGGACCTGGATGGAATGTTTCAGTTCCTGGCTATGTCCTTGTTGGGAAATTTTTCTCTGTACTTCCGTTCCCACACAGCATACACAAGAATAAATCTTCTTTGCCCACAATTTTTAACTACTTGCTCTAGTTATGCCATTTAGTCCATATTTGTAGAACATTTCACACRGCCCTGATCAGAGATTAAGTCATCAGACACTACCAGAACCTTAGCAAAAATAACACTTTTAGGGAAATAAATTCTATTATCAATGACAAATTCCCAATGGAATTAGTTATTTGGGTGCAGATMTGCCTTCAGAAATACTGAAAGTATGTAGGTTACAGAAGATAAACTACAATAAATATTGGATACCTATTTTTGTAATCATAAGGGGCTGGATCAGGGAACATCAAACTCCAGAGGGTCTTTGTTATGAAGTTCAATGAAAGAAATCAAGATCCCCTGAGCAGCAGAAGAAGGTATTGCCAACAGGAGACTGGACACACTGCAGATGTGTGCGTCCTCTTAATACCCTCTCCAAATCTCAAATAGGAACAGTTAGCAATTCTGAACGTGGGGATATTTTGGGAGTATGTGTATTTGTACTTCATTTACTTACATAATTTTTTCCCACTCATAATCTGATCAGCTTCATGTTGCAGGAAAAAAAAAACCAACAAAGCCCCAGTGCAAACAATTACTGCCCTAACAGACAATATTGTTTTCATTTACTCCCTTACAGCACAGATAAGTTGGGAAAGAAGTCTTAGTCATGAATTGGTGCTGCAAGAAGGGAAATTCCTGGGGAGTGAATTAGCACAGCAATATCCCAACATTTTTTCCTTTTTTTTTTAATGAACACTCTACAAGTCAGCATCAACTAAACTTTTTAATGATTTGTCATCATTTTATTCTGATCAGCACTTCACATGGAGTGATGCTCATCTGCATGGACTTAGCTTGTATTGACTTTACCTTTTTGGTATCGCAATGAGGTGACTTTTTGATGGAAACAGAAAAAGAACAAATTTCACACCACCACCAGGCCCCCTAACTTTGGTGGGTATTGCTAGGACATGATCCAAAACCTCATGATGGAGTTATCACCTTGCAGCCAGGCAAGTTCCTGACTCATGTGTGAGCTTGATTTCATAATCATAGAAGGGTTTGGGTTGGAAGGGACCTCAAAGATCATCTCATTCCAACCCCCTGCCATGGGAAGGGACACCTTCCTCTAGACCTGTCCAGATTCAAGACCTGTCCAACCTGGCCTTGAACATTTCCAGGGATGGGGCAGCCACAGCTTCTCTGGGCAGCCTGTGCCAGGGCCTCACCAACCTTGCAACCAAGAATTTCTTCCAATTTAAATCCACTCAGTTTCAAGCCATGTCTCCTTGCCCTGTCAGTACAGGCCCASCTCAAAAGTCCCTCTCCACCCTTCTTGTGGGCTCTCTCTAGGATTTACCCTTGGTTAATCCATGTYTTTATCTTGACAGAGCTTGACAGAGAAATTTGGCCAGTCTAAATAGTGCTATCAAGTCTTGGTATGTCCTATTCTGTGGAAGAAAGGGTTTAAATTGTCCTGGGAAACACTACAGAAAACAAGTTATCAGTACTGAACTGCAGAAAGTCCAATGCCTGACATTTGATCATAATTTCTATATCTGCTGCTCAAAAAATATAAGCACAGCAGCATAGATAATCTGGGAAAACCTGAGGACATGTTTATTGAAGGTAGTATGGAAAATGTGTCTTCTTAAATGTCTCTCCATTCCCATTTGAAATTATTAAGATGGAAACAGCTTCAAACTGACAGARGGCAGGAATAGATTGGATATTTGAAAGACATTCTTGGCTGTGAGGGTGGTGAGGCCCTGGCACAGGTTGCCCAGAGAAGCTGTGGATACCCCATCCCTGGAAGTGTTTGAGGCCAGGTTGGATGGGGTTGGAGCAACCTGGTCTAGTGGAAGGTGCCCCTGCCCATGGCAGGGGGGTGGAACTGGATGAGCTTTAAAGTCCCTTCTGCCCCAAACCCTTCTAGGCTTCCATGAAACCAGAGTTCAAATAGCACTAGAACCACTTAGATGTAATACTCTACGGTATCATATTTCATCCTTCTGGCTTCTTAAGCACTACTACAAATAAACTTATAAATAACTTCATYTAACAAATTCCAAACCACTTTTGACCACCCCAGGGCCTTGACAGTTGTGAGGTGCAAGTTACTCCCTGCATTCAGAGACATCAACCAATACTTTCCCAGTGAGAAGGCAGGCCCATTTTAAAGAAGGGGAAACAGAGGCATACACAAGGTTGGGATCAGTCTGACCAAAAGCATCCTTTGGTTGGAGTCACTCCAGGCTCTCCCTGTAACCCAAGGGAAGACACTCTAGGGATGGGATTCACCTTCCTGGGAAGGCAGTGTCTAAGAGAAATCAGATGAACCACAGCAAGAAAGTGCCTTCTCTCTACGGACTGTAAGGGCAGTCATGGATGACTTAACCAGGTATAGACATCAACACAAACATCTAAAGTCCTGTGTGAGGAATCACATCTTCTGTGGCTTGCCCAGGACCTGACAGCCATTTAGCAATTGCAGCAAAGTCAGAAGATCTTCTTTAAGATAATAAAATAAAATAAAATAAAATAAAATAAAATAAAATAAAATAAAATAAATAAAATAAAAATTTAAAAAGATCCAACTGGTAATCTGGTCTAAGGTCCCAGGACTTAAATCTGACTCAGATCCTGTTATTTATCATATTTACATCTCTGTAGCAATAGGAAGTCAACACGTTGTGGACTACAGAAAATGCAGCAATTTTCTGCTGCAATAGCATTGCCAATCCCAGTGAAGATTCTGGAGGACCTGTGTGGAACCAGGCTTTGTGTCTGATGCATGCAGGTGATGCAATTGACACACCACGAGTGGAAAACCTGAGCCCAGGTATCCTGCAGTGTATGTTTTGTATTACTTTTTGTTCCTTAAGTTACTGCAGCTCTTCTGAGCTCAAAAGAGCAATGGGGAATGGATRGACTTCTCTTCCAGCTTCCTCCTGGAAAAGGAATAGGAGTCTGACAGATATCCCATGGATCTGAGACTTGACACAAATGAAATCTGCTCCAGAGATGGAACCAAAACACCACCCAGTCCTATTTTTCCTATGGGCTGTGGGTTTTAGGAGAAAGCCAGTGGTAAGGAGAGGGCATTTTCATCTGGAGATGGTCCAATACTGCCATGTATTCAGTGGTCTCACGGCATTTCAACAATGTTCAGGTGCCTACAAGAAATGTCATGACCCAGATGACACCTCTCCAAGGCACCTTGCACTTGCAAAACACTGCTTGGAGCTGTACAGGTTTCTTTAGCTCGGACACTGCTTTTTTTTCTTTCCATGGGGATTTTTCCAGCAGACATAGCATGGAGAGCTGTAAGAGATGAGGAATTTTGCAATGTCTCTAGACTGAAACCACCAGAAACCTTGAAATGGCAGAAGGATGCCTTGGACTGAAATAAGGTGGAAAAGACCCAACAAGGAGATTTTTCCTCATGCTGGTTGAGCTCTGCTCTTTGCTGGGGCGGCTCTGGCTGGAGTCAGAGCAGGATGGAGCAGGATGTTCAAGTGTTACTTGTTTCCTTATGATGAATTTCGAAGGAATCAATACCGTGCCTCTTCTTGGCAYGTAAGAGAGTTAATGGACTTTGTAACTGTTGGTTACTTTCTTGGAGGTGCCTTTGCCACAACACTTCGATCACTTTTGTCATCTAATTCCTTGGGAAACCTACATTTCCCTGTAAAGGATCACAACTACATCTTTCACAATCCCCTGAAGCATTGGGGTTTGCTTTACTTTAGAGTTCAGTTTAGTTTGTYTTTAGTTTAGAGACACAGTTTTACTGAGTTAAATTTGCAGGCACATGAGTCAAAACTGGGTTCCTACAGCCMTGTTTAGGTGTTCTGAGAAATGTGATCTCATTCAGAGAAATGTCAAGAAGCTTTCTGTGGCCATGGAGAGCAGAGGTGCTCAGCACCTTTGAAATACTGTCAGCCTTGAAGAGTCTAAATATAGGTTTTAATGTCTAATTTGAGATCATGGTTTAAAAATAAAGAAAATTCTGTGGCTTTTCTTTCCTTGAATATCTACAGAATAGAAAAATTCTAGTGCAACATACTGTCATATACTTGTAATCTTGATTATTTCACTTACCAAGAAGCTGCTTTTCGGTAGACTTAAGATATTTGGTCAAAATAAGTTTGATGTAGTATCTATGTTGTCCCATTTAATTTTGGGGAAATTTCATTTTAAATTACTTTAAATAGCTATTTTAAATATCTATCATGAATAAAGTCCTAGGAATCCCTTCAAGGCGCAAAGTATGAGGACTTTTTTGTATCATAGAACAAGAATAAAAAAGTTGTACAAATATATGCACATGCCTTATGTCAGGTTTCAAAACACAATTTCAGAGAACACAGTTTTGGTAAGATGACATCTGATAAACTTCCACTGAATGACATGCATTTGCATTTTTGATTTAGTTAAACATTCTCTCCTGTATTTTTGTTGAGAAATTCTCAGAAGAGTGATGTGATGATCTGAAATTAGGAAAAAAACCCAAAAGAATCTCTCAAACTTCACCCCTAATTTCAGTAGCAGCACATGGCAGGAGAATGTTGTACCAGGGATGTCACCCAGAGACTTGCACAGCACACTGACTGTGATCCAGGGCCATTATTTCATGGGAGCACCGGGATGGAGCCAGGAGAAGTATGAGGAGCGCCAAGAAGGGTTGCAGAGCCCTGGGTGGGGTGGTAAGAGACTCAGGACTGCAGATAGTTTTTTCCTGGATGCTCCTGGTAAAAGGAAAGGGGTTTGAAAAGTCCAATTGAAGCTGGACAGTCCGCAAATCATTACAGGACTAGYGCCACAGGCAGGGATCCTGATATTTAGAATATGGGACTTGCTTTGAAAAATCTGCTCTGCTGGGGACTGATGGGGTCCTTCCGTCAGAAAAGGGAAAAAGCAATTTTGGTTGTAAGTTGGCCAACCTGTCAAGGAGGGCTGCAAACTGAAGTTTCTGGGTAAAGTGAACCTCAGTCCCTCCCACTCCTACCAGTTTGATGCCAAGGTCAGCAACAGATTCCCAGAGYCTGGAGAGGGATCACAGGTCAGCAGAAGAGCACCTGAAGAGCAGCACAAAGCTGCTCCAGCCACCAAGGCAGCTTAAATGCCTTGGAGCAAATGCAGCATGGGGAACACAGGAGGAGACATGCACACACATGGAGCAATGGAAAATWWTCAGGACCACRGGTATGTGRTGGGATGGYTGCTRTGCCTGGAGTGTTGGAATGGTGGGATACAGATCTYTAGGAAGCACAGRTGGGATGGCTGCTATGCCTGGAGTGTTGGAATGGTGGGATACAGATCTYTAGGAAGCAYAGACAGCAGTGGGTATTGTCAGTGGCCAGCTGGAGTGCATGGAGTTGTGTCTGGGGATGGATGAGGATGAGCTCACGGATCAGGGTCAAAGGAGAGAAAGGGACAGGTGACATTGCAGTAGGCTCTGCTACAGGCCACCTGAGCAGGAAGAACAAGTGAGTAAGATCATCTGTAGATAGGAGTAGCCAAACATTCAAGCAGGGCATTGGAACTGGATGATCTTTAASRCTTCTTGCAACCCAAATCATTCTGTGACTCCATTATTTTGTATTTAGCTGAAGAGGTAGGTTTTGAACTCCAGGCCATGCTTTTTCTCTATTGGACCAACAAATCAAAAGAAATGTAGCTAACTTACCAGTTGCTTATTGAAATCCCATTACAATTATTCAACAGCCATTTATTTCTTCCCAGTTATTCTCTTGTATGGTCCTGTTATCAGTCAGGAAAGAGAAAAAAGATATATCTGATGTATAATTTAGTTATCTCATTTTAGGATCAGCTATAGAATATAACTATTTTTTATAAAAATAAATAGGACTTCTATTGCAGGTGGGAGTTTTCAAAAGATACCTGCTGAGTTTCTGAGCATGTGTATTATCTTCAGTATGATGACATGCTGTCTGAGGCTTAGATATTTTAAGTCAAATTAAGACATGATTTACAATTTACATCACTTTTTCCAAATAACCATGGAAAATCCCCAGCTGTGAAGGTTTCACCAAAAAAAGCGATGAACTGATATTTGGCAAAAAACCCTACAGACCARTTAAAAGAATTAAACTCAAAAGAAAAGTAGGGGGAAGAATGTGTGGTTTAAAATGATTAACCAGCTTACATTGTCCCCTCCCTGTAATTCTGCAGTCTTTCTGCACAATCAGCTGCACCCTTAAAAGACACCTTGCTTGGWAACAGAGTCATGTGTGCAGTGGGACCCACCACAGCCATGATGACACATGCTGGGCCTCATCCAGAGTGGCCTGGAGGGGATGGAAAGGCTGTGCTTGCCCCCCAGGCACCTCAGGGTGCACAGCACATTGCAGAGCAGTCATCCCTCACAAGGGCTGGGGAGTTCAGCTCCCATCTCTGCTCTTCCCACCCACACCACGCTGAGCCAAAGCTGCTGGTCATCATCTCCAAGGCACCTGGTGTCCTTTCCTGGGGTCCAACAGCTCCCAGCTCCTCAGAGCTAACCCCAACAGAGCTCCTAAGTTGTGTGTCAAGTGCAGACATGATATGCTATGATTGAACACATCACTGGATCAGATGATGTGTCCTGAGGCTCCCACMCCTCAAGAATGACCTGCACACAGGTATTATCCCAAAACGCTGTTGGCACCCCTTATCCATCACCATGAGATAAGAATACATGGTATTAACAGCGTTGGGATCAAGCATTGCATCAAGCCCTGCAGATTGAAGTCTCTTTCCTCCAACAGCCATACAAATCTYACCTACCTCCAAGGAATTATAGAGGCAGCAAAACAGCATGCAACAAAGTGAGCTGTAACTAGCTGAATGAGAAGTATGAAAAAAATTCCTTAAAAGAGAAAAAGCAKGCAAAAATGTTGTGGCAAGTTGTTGCAACAAGTGTGTCTGGCCTTGCCTTGAGCAATCTTGTTTGAGGTGAAATTGTCAATGATTTTCTTAGGTGGCTTGGTCTCTTCTGGCCTTGTGGTGGGAGCACACCCTGGAAAAATGTGGTAAGAAGGAACAATTTTGTTTTMATTATTCCAAAGACTTGCACAAGATGAATTATCTTGACAGCAACAAATTCTTAGGAGGAAACTACCACTCACTCACTGATGCATCCTACTGCAGACACATCCCAGATGTCCAGTCCCCTCACAGTTTGAATAGCAGAAGGCCTCTCCTAGGCAGAAGAATTCAGCCTAGGACATCAGAGTGTCCTTTGTTTAACCTTTTAATGCTCTGTAGGCTCCTACCTGTTAGGTTCTGCTTATTACTGACTATCAGACAACTTCTAGATAGAAATGGTGTTTCTTTCTGTTCAGTTTCTGCCAAATTTGGAACAGCATCTTAAGAAAACCTGACCTCTCTGCAAAGCTTAATSTGAATCCATCCCATGCTCAAGGCTTCAAAATCCCTTACAGATTTTGGGAGTGAAGAGTTTAAGTGTTTGTTGCCTTCAGGCCTGTAAATCTGTGAGCTTCATAAGCAGTTAATTTTGTGTGATGCCGCAATATTGCACCTTATTGTGCCTTTTTTGTGAAGAAGACCCTGTTTCTACTGCATGCAGGAACGAGATGTTCTCACAACAGGTTTGCAAGCAAGCACTGATAAAAGTAATTAAAATGAAAGCGCTTTGAGGATGCAAAGGTCGCTAGGTAGGAGTGAGAGCAGGAGACAGCATCAGGCTAGGTCAGAGGAAATGAAGAAATGGAAGCAGTTTGTGCAATGGAGACCTTGCTGCTGGAGGAAACATTGCATCATATCTCCAAGTGGCATCACTTGTGGTGGCAGGAGCAGGTCTGGGGGACTTTTTACCCTCCAGATCTGCTGGCAGGGGGATTGTGGTGACTGAGACCAGCCTAGACTCACACAAAACTCTACCCACGCACAGAGGCAGAAGTGGGTTTTCAAGCATGTCTTGCCCTTCTCAGAAATTACTATCACAAATTAGGAGAAGATAATTTGAAATCATTCTAAACCTTCTTGGGCCACAAGTCCTCAATAGCTAATTACAGCTGAGGCAACTCTGAAAACTGGGCTGAAAACTCTGATCTGGGCTACCAAAACCTGTATCTGTCACATAATACCTGTGGATTTTGCCTCAGAGCATACAGCCAAGCACTGGGCTCAGACAACTGAGTTCAGGAGTAATTTGAGCAGCAAAGAACTTCTATCTTTTTTTACCATTATTATGCAAAACTGAGCTTAGAAGCTGTCTCAAAAAATCTACTAGAAAATCACATCAGTAGGATTAGGATTTCAGAATTGGTGACTGTTGCTAACTTCAAGCCCAGCCTCTGTCAAATCTTTGCTCTGCCCCTTCATCCCTTCTCCCAGGCTTCAGGGCAGCGTTGCTCACACACCACCCAATATCAAAACAGTCAACTGGGCAGTGCAGTGAGTGGTGCCATGGGTGTCACGAGTGTCCTGGGTGAAGGGACACCTAATGTTAGGAAAATCAATCCACAAACAACAGAGGTTTATGTCCAAAAAGGAGACAGAGGAGTTCTTTCTGGCTTTATTCGAATAAAGGGAGAGGCCACGGGGCATTCCCCTGGGGTCTCTTGAATTTTTGGAGGACGCAGCCTCCTTTTYATCCTGATTTCCTGGGCACATTTCCCTTCTCTCTTTCCCCATTGCCTGAGGTACTTGAGAGGTACAGACTTCCCGATATGCCTGATCCTGAAGATTTCCCTCTAATGTATAACCCTCCCTTTTAATTTTTAATTCCTACGCAATTTAGGGATTTTCCTCATTGTTTCTTTCATCTTTCAATGTCTAATTTCATTTATCAGCAAACCTAAAGTTTATTTGTAAAAGCAAATATCTTTTTCCATTCATCAATCAATGGAATCCATCCCATTGTTTCTTTTATCTCCCAGYGCTAGTTTTACCTACCAGCAGACCCACAGCTTGTTTGTAAAGACAAATCCACTATTCCTCTCACTAAGAACACATCCTGGCAGTGCTGCTTGGCTCAGTTATGATCACACTCCTCCACCACTGCCCAGCTCCACTGACCTGCACAAGAAGAAAATGGGATGGGACTGGACTCCAGATGTTGCTGCAAGGACAATTGCACAACCTCCAGAYGGAAATGTCCCACATTTGAGTGATCACTCAAACACACTGAGTGATCTAAGCATGTGCAAGGTGGGGACATCCCCTGGGTGTGCCTTAGAGGTTGTTTTTGGGAACTGGCTCATTAACAGCCTGGAAACCACCACGAGACGTGATACTGATGCCTTCAAGAAYCTAGAAATGAAACAACACACTTTCGAGATAATATTAGTCTGGKAGGTAATATAAAGACTGGTCTTTACTGGAGGCCTGCAAGGGCCAGATATGGAAAATGCCTAGATGCCCAAATGCCCACCCTGACACAGGGTGAATACAGTTTCATAAGTTTAGCAAATTAGCATAATTGACAAAAAAATCACCAATTAGGAACACAAGTAGTGAGGCGATTCCTCCCTGGTTCAGCCACTTTCTAAATCCATCCTCCTCAGATGGGAACTAAGCTTTGTTTAGGGAAATGTGTCTCAAASAGCTGATTTCAACCTTGATTCCCAGCAATAACCAAGATAGGATAGGGGCCTTGTACCCCYGGGGCCTGGAGACCTGGAATGTGTTTTGTCTTTCTGCCTAGGGAAAAGGTAGGGAGAAGCTGCAAACACAGTAATAGGCTASAGAGATACAAATATATGTCTAAAKAATATAGAGAATATATAAAAGCAAAAATAATTCTGGCAACATTTCCACCATGGGGCTCAGCAGCCAGCCAGAGCACTCAGCTGCAGTGCAGGACAAGGGCACCAGCAGCTGTGTGGGCAAAGCTACAAATTTGTGTCACCCACCTGCCCCCCAACAACGTTGTTTTGATGTCTTTTGAGGCAGTCAAATCTCTCTGGGGCAACACTGATCCTCCTTCTTGTCCTTACAGGGAATTGAAGGGGAGYTTGTATGATGAACTTCTTTCCAGTGAGGGTGGTGAGGGCCTGTCCAGYGGAGCTGTGGCTATTCCACTCCTGGAAGTGCTCAAGGCCAGGCTGAATGGGGCTTGGAGCAACCTGGTGTCCCTGCCCATGGCAGAGGGGTTGGACTAGATGGTCTTTAATGTCTTGTCCAACACAAACCATTCTATGATTCTATGAAATTCAATATTTTGCATAAAGCCCTGGAGTCAGGAGTGACTTTGAGAAARGACAAAGAAAAATGTGTTGACCAGMAACCCCTACAYATTACTCCCATGCACCAGATAAGATTTGTCTTTTAGATTAAAAGACTGAGACATTTACAAATCATCATGTAGGCTTCCTGATAAATAATTTTAAAGTGGAAATTCCCCAGCTATTCCAGGGCAAAAACAAACACTGCAAGAGAGAGAAAGAAGCTCATAAGACTTWACAAAGGTGAGATAGGACTGAAGGGTTGGAGAGAAGAAGCCAGTGCCTTATGTAATGGGGCACGCAGATACCTATGTTATTTGCTGTGAGATGCATGCAGCATTTATAAGGAAGAAAGCAAATGAAATGGTGCTAAGAAAAGAGACAGGTCAAGAGTAATCTTTTGTGCAAAGGYAGTCAGCAGCTTTGGTCTGTATTGTAGAGGGGGAGGCAGTGAGGCATAGAATTCAATAAGTACCCAATGCCCAGCTTTTAATGGCCACAACAATGCTGTGTTGTTCACAGTTCCTGCATATGCTGGGAAAGAAAACTCCAGGATAACCAAGATTTTGGCAAATGCCAATGAACCTTGCATTGTGCTGGTTTCCTGGTGCAGCAGAGGAAGGAACCAATCTGCTCAGTCATTAGTAGTATTTTCTATCCACGCATCCACAGTGGATAACATGCAGGACAGGGCCATATTGATTACATTTCTTACAGACTGAGTCAGGAGGAGGACTAATAACTCCACCAATTTCCCTTGATGCTTCACCACATTTACTTCAGGAGAAACTTCTTTGAGTCCCACGGACTGTACTGGTGTGAGTCTGGGGAAAAAAAAAAAGGAAAGAGCAAGGGCTGGTCTAGAAACAAAGACCTAAAGCACTGAGACTGGACATGAATTAGAAACATTCATCATAGAATAACAATGGTTTGGCTTGGAAGGGACCTAGAAGATCTTTGGTTCTAAACTCCCTACCATGGCCAGGGACACCTTCCACTAGACCAGGTTGCTCCAAGACCTGCCCAATCTGCCCTTGAACAATTCCAGGGATGGGACAGTCACAGCTTCTCTGGGCAACCTGTGCCAAAGCCTCAACACCYTCACAGCCAMRAAATTTCTTCCCAATATCCCATCTGACCCTGCCCTCTGGCAGTGTGAAGCCATTTCCCCTTATCCTGTCCCTCCATGCCCTTGTCCAGAGTCCCTCTCCAGCCCTCCTGGAGGCCCTTTARGCWCTGGSAGGGGCWSTGAGGTCTTCCTAAAGCCTTCTCTACTCCRGGATGAACACCCTCAGCTCTCCCAGCCTGTCTCCAGAGCAGAGGAGCTCCAGTCCTTGGAGCATCCTTGTGGTCTCCTCTGGACTCACTTTGCATGGTTACTTACCCACTGGGCAAATTACATTGGTGTGCAGGGATAAAGGTATGATTATCACTGACTGTCTCCCTGTGCTGCTTAACAAGAACCCTGAATCCATTTTTCCCCATTTATGTCGTTGAAGAAGAACCAGTATTTTCTGACTGACCTAATACACTGATTAATATAGTCAACAGTCACATCTTACATATCTCACAACCCACTTATTCCACTCAGCCTGAGCAGAAATTTATTTCCCTCCTCAAAAAAAAAGGCCAATGACTTTTATTAGTATTTCATTTCACATTCTATTCAGCCCTTCAATTTCTATAGGTGAGTCAATCCCCTCCAGTTGTGAATCCGGGCTAGTTCCCTGGCAAAGCTGCTTTTGTCTGGCCCAGCATTCCTTTGGGAGCACTACACTAAGGGAACAATCATCTTGCCATTATTCTTCAGCACCTTTGCCTTCACTCTGAATGTTAATGCAAACTAGAGGTGCCAGCTGGGGTGTTTTGTAGACTGAAGACCCTGAGCAAATTCTCTTCACTTACTGTAAAACAGGAAAGAACATAAACTTGGTATCATCACATGGACAGCATCACAGATATTGTGAGTCCTCTTTGGAACTTTATGGGTTTTGGATGAAGAAACCCATTCCCTTCGTTTGGATGGGATTCAAGGATGGTGAGAGAGATGAGAGTGGATTAGGCATAAAAGAGATTATGGAGTTTATCAGATTTAGCCTAGGAGAGAGTTTTGTGTCCTATATTGAAGTTAATCCCATAAGGTATAAATAATGGAAATTTTAAAAGGTCAGAGGGGTGGGGTGCACTTGGTCACATCTGAGCTGGACCAAGAAACACAGTTTGGGTTTAAATAAACAACTTAAAACTCTGGAGAGAGTCAGACACTGCARCTCTGAGGTCCTGGCCATGAGCACAATGCCACCCTCTTTTGCTGTCAGACAGACTCAGTGGTGCCTTTAGGTAGACATTAACTTAGACATCTGCCAACCCTATTGTGAAACCCAATAACTGGCTTCAGAGCCACATATTCCCTGCAAGTGCAGTTTTTGTTCAATCACTGTGCAAATCATAGATGGTCTGAAGCCTCGGGAGGATTTTTAAGGTTCATTACTTTATTAGTTCTGTTTATCTTTCTGTTCTATGGTGACAGCTGAAGTAATCCCAGACTTAAGGAATAAACTCACCTGTGTGATCTTCACCTGTGTTTAGTTAAAGACAACGAGGTACAATAATTTCCACAATCACAGCCTTKTCAGGGGAGTCAAACACCATGCATTGTGCTGGAAATAACTTTAGTGCCCATTTGGTGCCCAGTGAAGCTGGTGGAAACTTAAAAATGTTGGKGGCAAATAAGGAAAAGAGCTCTTTATTTTTAGTTCTGCCAAAATCTCAGCTGAAGGTTTGTCAAGAGATCACCAGTCCGCCTTTCATTACAAACTTGCTGACTCTGAACTTATGTTGTTTATTTGTTTGTTTGATTTTCTTAAGTGTCTGATAATCCATATAAAAGACTGAAACAGAGTGTTACTGAACAAGTTTCAACTTTGCAAAGAGAAGCAATAGAAAAACAAAACAAACAAAACCTCCTCAATAAATCTCCAGTTAAAATGTTGCATCTGAGCAGACTGCTGGCATCAGTTTCTGCTCTGGCCTGAAACCTTGTCCATCCCCCAGTGAGCCTTTGAGCCAAAGTAGTTTTTGGCCAAGTACAGTTTCTTCAGGAAGGTCAAGCCCTTAACCTCCAGTCCTCCTTTTGCTGGCAGCCTGGAGCCTGAATATTTTGAGCCAGATGTTCAGGTCTGTGGATCACTTAAAAAACAGGGGGACTTGTTTGCCTTTCTTGGAGTTAGTCTGAAAGCTATTATTCAAAGCCCTTTTCTCTTCATGATGGATTTTTCATTTGAGTTTTATATCAAAAGATCTGTTACCTATTTATTTTCTGCTAGTGAAAGAAACAACAAATAATTTTTCTCCTCAAACCAAACCAAAAACAAAAACAAAAAAAMMCCCACAACCAAACCAAAAGAAAAGAAAACAAAAACTCAAACAAAGAAACCCCACCAGTGAACCTGTATGGGACACTTAAGAAAAGACCATGTCATGTAACAACCACAAAATATTCAAAGTATTCAAATCAAGTGAAAAGTCTCATAACCTTCATCCAGGAGACACTGGCTAACAATTTGTGCTACACAACTTGGCCTTCCACCCAGCTGCTGTCCTGTGCAGGTTGTATGGGCGCATCAAGATTGTGTTTCTAATAATCTYCCTGGGGACAAAGAGCAGAAGAATTTACATCCTGAATGAAGCAGGGATCCARCAGGAGATTATACTTCCAAGTGTAAGTTAGTTAATGCCTGGATGCCCAAGATTGCTACTGAAATCCATACCTGGAAAAGAGTGTGGAAGGAAATGGGATTTTTGGCAGAAGGTCACTTATTATGTTGATCCTGAAATGGTTGGAGTGTGAAATGGGCATCAGGAAACAGCAAAACTGCAGGAACAGGCAGAATTTCTCGCTCCTAATGCGTGTAGGAAGGAGACCGAGTTGCACCCCTTCCTCTGCTCTTCCTGTGCTGGTTTCCTCAGCAAGAAAACCTGCATGGATGTGTGAGGAAGGAGCTAAAGTGCCTTCCAGCAGGGCTCTGGCTGAGGTGCTTGTCCCCAGGTTTAGACACTTTGGTAGACAATCAACTCAGATGAAGTAAGGGATCCTCTGCATTTAATGTAGCTTTAGTTTCCTATTAAGTTTCTGAAATTAATGTACACCCTCAGTTTTTCAAGAACATCAGATTAATTTGCAAGAGGTTTTTGGTTTCTCTCTTGAACTTGGGTAGCCATCTTCCAGCTGGCCTATACCCAACACATCTGTGTCTCACTCAGGTTTTGGGTCCTGTTCCTACTGAGACCAAGGACCACTGTTCTTCCAGAGGGCTGCTGGGGTGACACCAGAGATGTTGGGATTGCTTGGGAAGACAGTCTGGGAGGATCTTGGAGTACCCAGCTGAGTGCTCAAGCTGTCCATGCACTGAACCAGCAGTGCCTGAGAGGGCACACACTGCTCCCACCTCTGCCATGGCACACGAGGCAGAAGCAGCAGCTTCCCAAGAGATGAGGGTGCTCACAGTGCCTTACAAGGTCCTCCTCAGGGCTTCTGCCCACACCCTGCCTGCCTGCCCAAGCACAGAGCCCTCTCCCAGCCAGACCCAGCAGAGAACACTGACACATCCTGGAATTAACAAGGTTAATCCTAGAATTAACAAGGTCAAAAGGAAAGCTGAGGAAGGGTCTTTCTTCTGGTATAGAAGATTCAGTTGGGAGGAAGGGAAGAGTTCCAAATTCCAGATTCCATTCTTCACAAATGTTCTGCTATTTTCTCATGGTGTTTGGCCTGTATTCCCTTTAGCGGTCACAACGCAACACAGACTTTCCCACCCCAAAATAAGGTAAGAATTTCTGGTAACTTTTGCCTGGAATGTGGCTGAAGTAGCTATGGACAATTGATAACAACATAGACACAAAGCAGACTCACTGTCCTGGTATTAGTTRGCAAGAACTATCTAGGAACTCAATTGAAACTGCTGGAAGGAGGGTGAGATGGGAAGGAAGCCTGAACACGTCACAGAAGAATTTATATCACAGGCTATGCTTCACATGTGATGTTTTTTCCCCCACCTACTCACATAGTAGGTTTGTGATTTTAATCTGTTTATTTTTAGTAGGAAGTGTAAGTCAGTAAATACTCTGAGCTGATAGAGCTCTGAGCTGATATTTTAGGCAGAGAGGCTTGACTGTATTAGTGTGCTAATTGTTGTTATGTTTCTGGGTATTATTGATTTTGTACTTGCTCCCACACACTCCAGGTGAATGGGTTGTTTGGCTACTATCACAAACACTCCCTGCTACTACTGTACAAACTGCTCAGGGCGGGGGTTTCCACACCTCCCACATCCCCCTCCTCTTCTCTGATAAAAAAGTTGRAGCCATTGGAAGCTGCCAAATAGGTCTTTGGAGAGAATTCTCTTGTTTGTCTGCAGGATGAGTGGAGGAGAGACTATGGCCATGCAGGTTGTGAGAAATGATACATCTAAAAAATTTAAAAGGTTTATTAAAACCTTATCAAAAATACAACAGAAGACTGAATAGAGAAAATGTTATGACACCAGGAGCAGAGCATCTCTCCCACCATGTGCTCATCCACACAATGGAGGTTTCACCTTTTAACCCTTTAGCCCCTCCCAAAGTTCYGTCCATTAACTCCTTCTTTGCTGTCCAGTGCAGGAGTTCACTTCCTCAGATCTGGATTGGAGATCAGGTGCTGCCATAGTAACAAGCTGACCACCCCAAATGTCCCAAACCCAGGCCACCCCCTGATAATCACACAGAGGAGGTATAACATAACTATAAATCTATAAAACTTCTCTTAACATATAGACATGATATTTGCCTTTTAATTGTGAGACTCAACCATCGCATTACTCATCTATCTCAGAAGTGGCCCCTACACTACATTGGCAAAAGGCAGCCACAAAGATGGTCAAATTGAGATACAGGCTCTGCTGTTGCTCTGCTTTTGCTTCCTTTGCTGCAAGAAGTGATGAAATCAGYTATACCAGCACAGAAACTGGTTGTGAACTTCACCCATCTTGCTAAACTACTTGATGACTTACATCTCGCTGCCTCCAATATGTCAGTGAAGGTGCTCAGGGCTCAGGTTGGTAAGAAAGTCTTTCACCTGCTGCCTGTGCTGTAAGTCTGCAGTCACTCAAGTAGTTGTGCAAGCACTTGGCCCCAGTTCCACAAGCACCATGAGCTTCCTCAGTCATGCACAGATATCTTCTAGGACATCCTTGCATGGGAACATTTGTTAAATAAAATGTTATAACCCAGTAAATTTGCACTGAATTGGAATCTTTGCACASCCCTCTCCTGATTCCCTATGTAATATATGTTATAAAATAATTAGTGCTAAAGGAAATTAAAAACCACGGCATTTTGTGTACTAAAGCCAGTGTCAGACAGCAAGCAGTAATAGGCTAAGTGATGAGGATGGAGATTCAAACAGCAGGAGGACACTGTCTCCAGAGATTTATATTTCAAGGAATTTTTTCATCTGACAAGACCCCAGCAGGAGGCATTTGAYAGGCATCATCAATAAGATAATATTAGACACCAGAAGTTTATCCCAGATGATTTTCACCTGACAGGATTTCAGCAATTATTCACCAGTTCCAAGAAACATGGCAGCAAGAAAGAAAAAAAACTACAATAATATGCTAAAATATGCTAAAGAAGGGCCCCTTCCAGAGCCCAAAAGCCTGTATAAAACAAACTCCCTAGAAATGACATTTGGAGACCCCCAGGGACTTTGGTGCAATAGAGGCCAAATCCTGGGTTTCCCCAACCCTGATTGCCTGGCTCAGAGTCAAATTGCTTGTGGCTTTTTCCAAATTTACACTTTGATTATTTAATAAATTTCCCTAATTATTAAATTGGAGTATTAATTTATAACACCTATTTCATTCTGACTTCCTGAGCTAAAAGCTCTTCAGGTAAATACTAGATTTTGATAAACACTCAAGTTAAATTCCAGACAATTTACATGGTTTGGGTAACATCATCAAATAAAACACAGTATAAATAATGGAAAAACCATAGTGCAAATAGATAAACAAATTACAAGTTTTTTAAAAATTATTTGATTTTGATGAAAACCAAGAATAAAAAAGCAGACCAGAGTTTAATCTTCAAATGGCTGAGGTCATCTTGGACTAACTGAAGACCTCTCAACCAAAGCGTTAACATGCTTAACTTACTTTCTAGACTGTAAATCATACTGTAATTAATCCCCACTCCAAGCAAACAATCTCTTCTAATCTCCTTGTCATGACAATACATTTTTGTACCATTGCAGATGCTCAGGGACATCTTATAAACAAGAAGTAAGTGCACATCCATTAAAAAAATTAACTGGGTTACTGTAGCATGTATTGTATAAATGGCTGTGCCCTGACGGCTCCTGGTCGCTCTTGATGGGCTGCAGCTGCGATGTCCTTCAGTGGGCTGCAGCTGKAGCTAGTCAAGATARCTGAGATAAAAGGGGSTGGGCTGGCTAGTCAGGAGGAGCCTAGAAAGAGCCCTGACTAGGAAAGAATGAGCAGCTAAAGAAGAAGGCAGTGCTGTGAAGAGCTGCCCCCAAGAGAGCACCGAGAAGGTATGAGACTTGACCCTGTTGTCCTTTAGACTCTCGGTGTGATACAACAGGTTACAGCTATTACAGATAGGCAGTGAGATGGTTGGCTCTTACAATTAAGACATAAATATTATGTGTATGCTAAGAGAAGTTTTATTGATGTATWGTYATGTTATAGTTCTGCAGGGAGAACAGGGGTTTATATAGGAGTAATGAGGGGCAGGCAGAACACTGGAATGAATGGGATGAAGGCACGCACAGGGTTGGAACAAAGGGGAAGGACCAACGGGGTACAAAGAACCAACACAGGGTAACAAAGCATTCTGGGGGGAGTCCTTTYGCTCACCATAAGCAGGGAGGTTACGGCTTATGGGTTGGTTCTCCAAGGAGTGCAGCAAGCTTGTCCTCAGTTGCTTTTCTGGCCTCCACACCTGGCCTCCTGTCAAATTGCAAGAAAGGAGTCTCCACAAATGGACAGCAAAGAAGAGTTAACTGATGGACTTTGGGAGGGGCTGGGGTTACCTGATGCAACACCAAAGGTATAAAAGTTGGAGTGTCCATTTTGTGGATGATCACATGGCGGTTTAGTGCAATGATCCCAGGGCTGTATTTTTCCTTATTCAGTCTTTTGTTGTATTAAGGCTCAATTAATGTTTGAAATCTTAAAAGCGAGTGTCATTTCTGACACTGCAGTTGCTAAATATTATTCCAGGTTTCATAATACTATGTGCTTTAAGGCCAACATATAAAACAGCAGCTGCTGTTAGAGGAGTTTGCGTTTCTACTAATAATCAAATTTTGGCTTGTGAAAGGCTGTTGCTTTTCTACCCTCATTTTTTTCCTGGGAATTGTTGCACCAAGCACAGGCATAAAATAAAAAAACCAAACAAGGAAAAAAAAAAGCTGTCTTCCTGAATTTTTTCAAATGGGTTTCTTTATTTTGTCTTTAATCTCCCCCACCTCCCCGTTCATCAGTTGCTGGTAGCTCTCTTCTGTTACGTTGGTGCAGCTGGAGACAGCTCATTCTCTCTGCATTTATATTGCTAAACCAGGAGATTTCTCAGATCCTCTGCCCAGCAAGGAACAGAGCAAAAAGCAGTTTAAAATATTAAAAATTAATGGAATTGAARCTCATAAGCAGTTTTAATCAGTGTCGCTCTACTACCATGAGCATGGACTGGTTGATGTACAGTCCCTTTGAACCCAGCTAAATAATTTTAACCTAACTCTGTAAAACACTGTATCTTGTATCAGAACTACAAATACCTTGGACATGAGTGTATGGTTGTATCTGTACAGTCATAGCTATGACTTCTGTGGATTTTTAGTCTAACTCAAACTTGGATTTGAATTAAGTACTAGAGAATATAGACAGATAATCAGAGAATCTCTCTCTATATAAATAACATATAATCTAATAGCAAAAGAAGGCCAAATTGAGCACAGCTTCCTCTGAGAAGCAGATAGTGTGGGGAAGGCCCTGGAAGAGGATTTTAGTTGGGTCTTATTCTTCAGGAATCACCAGGAACATTGCAGGGAAGGGAGGAATTGTGCTGGAAGAGAGTGATTTCCCAATTAAAAGCTGCTAGCTGGGGAGAGAAGTTGCAGGGCCCTGTAGAGAACTGCTGAGCGAGGACACCGGATGAGCAGCAGCTTGGGATGTTGAACTGGCCCAAGGAAAGACACAGTGGTTGGTTAATTAGATGAGGAAGGTTGGAGACCAGATAACGACTCTAGAATATGCATTTTTCTATTTCTGTACTATTAATTTTGCCCCAAGTGCCAACAGTTTCCAAGCAACTCAACCACAAATGGATTTTATCTTTATCCTGTGGACAAGGTAGATGGCCAAAGGCTTGGGGACCCAAGGCAAAGAGCAAAGCAAGTGATTTTATTAGCCTGGGGTCACAGAAATWCTGGTGATGTGAGCCCTTGTTAAGCCTCTTCACCACAAAAGCATGCTTGYCCCAAAGGAGGGAACTGTTTTATTTGGAAAAAGGCCTGAGGATAAGGAAAACACTAATCATAGAGTCATTAAGGTTGGAAAAAACCCTCTACGTTTATYGAGTACTCATTAAACCAACACCACTGTGTTCACCACTTAGCCAYGTCCCCAGCTGCCATGTCATGGAGAAGTGTCACACACACAAAACCACAACCACATGGATATTATAACATTTTTCCACTGGAAAAAGAAATCCATTATTAYAAATGTGCCAAGCCGAAGCAGCGCTCACATTGCATCGTGCTGTTGGGTCTGCTCRTGAGTGACAGTAGTGGGATGGGTCCTGATGAAAGGCAAGATACTGGTCCACTACAGCCATTCATGTGGGCTTTTTTCCATAGGCTACATGAAAAGGACTCCTGCATACTTGGAAGCCACAGCTGGTCCACGTGTATTTCCCACCATCTGAACAGTTTGGTGAAGTTAACACATTTTCCCCAAAATAACAACRCTCCCCTGTGGCTTTCAGACTGCAGTTCACTACTGATATAAAACTGGCCATTGCTAGGTGATGTTCCCATCATTCAGATACAGCAGAGCCTTCCTTGCTTCAGCTCAAGCCTTTTGTGCTTAGAAGTTCTATTACAAAAGTTCACCTGTAAAAGCAGAATATGGGAGAAGCATGAACAGCAGAATGAGAAATTAAATGCAGAAGCATAATTATTTTTATTCCATTTGACACATAGAATTATAGAATTATTTGGGTTGGAAGAGATCATCTACTCATCATGGTTTAAAGATCTTCTATTTCCAACCCCATAGTGAAGRATTCATTCTCACAGTGAAAAATTCATATTTATAGTGTCATGGTACATGGCATCACCAATTAARTAATTTGGGGATTTTCTGCTATTGAATTGAATTTTTTGAGCTATTTCTTTTGTCAAAAGATCAAGAAGAAGACCAGCCTGCCACCACACTCAAAYGGCAACATAAAAACTGATTAGGTATTGCTCTTCACAGGAAACCATTTATAGCATGATGCAGTTTGGGTTGTTCTGCCTTAGCTTTGCTGTGAGACATCTGCATGGGATTGTTTACACTCTTGGAAAACAAGAGAGAGCTTACAGCATGCCTGGAGAASCTTGGCTACATTCCTAGAGAGCTTCATGCAGGTGGCATCCAATAAAGGCACCTGACCCTTTGATTTGTCTTTTACGTTAATAATTGTATGTTTTTGAGGGGGACAGAGGAAATCATATGTTGAATTTAAAACTCRCCTACGTTTTCCTGCCAGCAAAATCCTTCATCATTCATTAAAGAAAAGCAGAAACATACGATGTCATGAGCTCGTATTTCAAAAATSAAGCATTCAATTAGATGGATCAGTTTTTTCCAAACAGCAGTCTTTCTTCACTTCCATTGTTGAGAATGGTTATGTGACAGGGGTCACATAGACATTTGATTGTTAGCTGAGCAAGAGCTGGAAAAATACWGAACCCAGCTATTCTGATTCTTTGCACCTGCAAGATAGCGTGTCCTTGGGCCTAGCTGGGGATGATAACAAGTAGACAGAGAGATGTGGGAAAAAGGGAATGTTAGGCCTGAGAGAATGAGGAAGAGTTGATGKTATAGCTTAACCAATAGACTGCTTARCTTTAAAATATGCATGAGCTAATTACTTGTTCTGTATRAAGTCTGGTGCTCAAACTGAATAAACGGAAGCTTTCTGAACACTCATATTGAGTGTGGAGTTTTCCCTGCCCGGACAAATGGCCAAACTGCAACATCCATTATAATCAAGTTACRTTATTTTGGCAAAACTATTTACTTTTTTCATATGAAACAATGAATTCTGAGTAGCTGTACCTGAAAGCAAGCAGAAATTGAAGCTGTGGCAGAGAAACACGTGGAAATCCAGGGGGGATCAGGGACAATGGTTTTAAACTAAAAGAGGAGAATTTTAGATGAGAAACTAATTTCCCAGAGAGTGGTGAGGCCCTRACACAGGTTGCCCAGAGAAGCTGTGGCTGTCCCACCCCTGGAAGTGTTCAAGGCCAGGCTGGATGGGGTTTGGAGCAATCYGGTCTTGTGGAATGTGTTCCCATGCCAGGGAGATTGGAATGAGATGATTTCAAAAGTCCCTTTCAACCCAAGACTTTCTATGGCTCTATGAAGTCCAGAGTATAATTGGCCTTTAGTTTAGTTGTTTAACCTATCCACACTACTCATGGCCCTGAGATATTCCATCCTTAGTGCATTAGAAATTGCAGAGACTCTTTGCTTTTCTATTACACAAACAAGCAGTATCCTACACAGTTCAGAAGGGACTGGTGTTGCCTCAATAGCAATAAAAGAGTAAACAATAGTAATAGGAAACTAAATATGTGTGCTAATATGAGACTGTAAGGGAAAGGAAGCAGGGCTGAGGTTGAGCAGTCCCCCTGGTGACTCCTCTCTGGTGAGAAGAAGATGGACCAACACAAGGCACCAGCATTAAGAAGAAATTTTTCAAAATGTTTGTGAAAGAACAGGACAAATTTGAACACCCTACAACAGCAAAATGGGGACATTACAGCCACCAACTAAGAGGAACAAGGCTGTAGCCAAGACACTGTGCACAGCATGGGACATGTTATGGACCTCTGTAGGCTGGCTCCTGCCAGGCCAAACCAGAAGGTATCTACACTAAGCTYTCCTGAGTTGGAAAATGTATTTTGGTATCAAGAAATTAAATGCAGAAATTAAATACCAAACAACATTTCTGGTGATACTCCAACAGCAGCAATAGTGAGTGCTATTTGAAGTTGCTATTACAAAACACATCTGGCCAAGGGAAGCACAAGACAAGTCTGATGGACAAGTCACACCAGAAAGACACACACCAGAGTTTCAGAAGCAAGACTATTCTGTTTCATTGGGCTTTTTGCACTGATTTGGTAGAAACTTGTGAAATATTATGATCAGTAGGATGCGTGGAATATTACAAAAAGAGGGCTTAAATCACAAGACTTTGAATTTTCATAAAAGATCAAGCCAAAAAGTTGAAACATAAGTTAGAAACAGATTCTTAAGTCTGTAAGAGAAACAATCACCATTTTCCATAGGAATAAAATYCAAGCTGTCCAAGTGCATCCTGGTATTTACATTGCCTACTATACTCCAGGGTTCATGAGGGAGCTCATAAAATAATGCAGGAGCTGTTGTTGTTTTAAGTTGTCGTAGGATGCAGCAGCAAATGGGATGTCTGGCAATGGGGAATGTTTTTGTAGTGTGGACTCATTTATTTGTGGAGGACTGTRTAGCACCCTGCCAAAAAGAAAGGTGAAGGGTGAAAACGCGTTAGCTTCCTCACAGGAGACTCCCCAGGTCCTTGGGGGCCATTGTAATGTCTGTCTTTGCTTTTGTACTGCTTAATTTCATCACATGCAGGATTCTTTACCAAGCCCAGGGGAGAGTCGTATTGATTGCATGGTTCATGTCMCCACATCTCTCAGGCGTGTGACTGACAACCTGAAGTTTGCAAGTTTATGTCTGTCACTATGATATTTTCTAAAACATCCTTTTGCCAGGATTTCTTCTCCTGGCAAGATGAGAAGCCTCAGCTCCTCCATGTTTTGCTGCTCTGGAATGTGGTCTGGAGATTGTTTATCCAAACATGTGAATTGTTTTTAATTAATGGCCAATCACSGCCAGCTGTGTYRACTCTCTGAGTCAGTCATGAGCTTTCATAATCATTCTTGAAAAGCCTTCTGATGTATCCTTTCTCTTTCTTYAGTATAGTTTTAGTATATAATTTTTWAATGTAATATAATCTAATATAATATCCTAAAAATTAGGATAACTTTTCTACAGTCATCCTAACTAACTAAAGAATTTCTTGGCAATTTCCAAGGGGAACTTAATTTARATTTGACCTAAGAACCTCCATTCCTTACATTACTGCTGTCCTGCTAATCTAGGCTGTAGATTACTGCAATATGACCACTAAGTCCAGAAAGGAAAGGACAGAGAAAAAGGGAAAGGGAAATCATGAAGTCCTTTGGAAATCACACAAAGGACACCTGTGGAGGGATAGAATGTAAGAGAATAGTGCAGAAGGTAGTCTCACACCTGAGGAGTTGCAGCTGTACTAATCACCAAAGATTAGGAACAGGCCTGCCCTTAACAGGCCACAGCTGTGTCCAGTAAGAAGAGGAGTGCTACAAAAGAGTGGGTTAGCTGGGTGAGGAGAGAGATGGAGTTTGTTGGCTGTGCTGTGAAGAAGGAGAAGTCAGTGCTGTGAGGAGCTGCCCATGAGCAATTGCTGAGAAGGTATGGAACTTTTGCAATAAGATGGCAACAGACACCCTTCCTGCCTGAACCAAGATCAAGACTGTGATTTGTAATGAAAATGAACTTCATTCTCCTAAAAAAGGTGTTGGACAGGAAAAGCGATTTCCAGTAGCTTTAAGAATGAAGTTGAGTAATTTCAACTTTTTCCTCTAGGCATGGAAGGTAAGGAGAAAAGAGGTAATGGGGGGCATAGCCCACCTCAGTCAGGTACTTGTAACTTTTTGAGTTCTTGTAAGTCTTGCAGACAAGGGTACCACTACCAAATCAACCATCTAGGCGTGAACCGTGGCTGTGTCTCACCATAACACGAGCTGCAGCTCTCTGTAGGGGATTTTGGTAGCTCTCCTCCAGTTGTCCTGCTGGCATCTGCACACCATCCTTTCCCACATTCCATCTGTACATACCATGTACATCCAAATAAAACAATTTACAGATCAACTTTTCCACCCAACTTTTGCAACGGGACTAAAGCTCTGGGGCCAGAGTTGTTCTTGTGCCATGTGSACCTTGATTGAAAGCATTCAAAGGATCCAGGTTACATTTACCCTCAAGTTTAAAGTTTGCAAGCCCTGTTCCTCAACGCGTTTATTTCAGCTTGAGGTTCCTATTTTATTTCCATACAATAACTTTCCATAAAACACCTAATGAGTGCTAACCCTAACCAAAAGTAACCCCAAGCCCTGCAGTACTTTCACAGTGGCTGATCAGACGAGGCAGTTGCTGAATCCATGCCCTACTATCAGTTAAACTTCATAGCAATTATTTATAATACAGCCGTTTGATAACAATTATTTGTAGTAAAGCCTTATCCTGTGTTCTTTGCACTTAGTAAGCTCTGCTTTGCAGCATCTTCCTGGGTTAAGATGCTTTGGCTGATTTTTATTATGATTTTGGTCTCCTCAATTCTATTTATTACAGGAGAACTCATGCATGCCTCAGRACAAACTCAGAGGGGAACACAACCTGCAACCAAGTGAGTATGTGCATCTTCAAGGAATGGCTCTAGCAAGGCTCCACCCTGACCAAAGTCCCTGCTTCACAGGGAAGGCAGCCCTCCAGTTCTCAAATTAGTAATTCTGGGCTTGGATGTGTCACATTTACATGGTATATTTGAACAAAAGATGTAAATCAAGAGCTAAAACTGTGCTGTGGTCACCTATAGATCTATATTATATATTTTCATGCAAAAACCAAGGCTGCACAATGCCCAGTAACAGCTMTTGCATCCACCTGTAGATTGATGCAGTTGGAAAACATTTCCAAGCATTCAAATCTTTCTCTGGACACCTTTTTAATATTAAGAAATACTAGAAAGTGATATCTGATGACAGTGTTTTGTTAGTAACCTGTGTCTCTGCAGTCCTGAAGTGGCTGCAGGGAGAACTGAACAAGCTGAAGTCTGGAGGGGAAAACAAATATCCTTATTTCTGGGAACACTGCAGCTACAACACTTTGTTCTCACTAAATTTGTGCTTCTTCCCTGTGGTTGGTTCTCATGCCATTGTGAACCTCTTCTCAATATAGTAGTTTTATTTCACATCCAAAACAAACCAAGAGAAAAACACAGCACATACTAGGAAAGAAGAAAATAACAATGCACAGGTGATCACTGGAAAAGGTTGTTGAGTTTCCATCAGGCTAGGTTTCCAAGAACTCCACAAGGCATGGTCCTGAGCAGTCTGACCTTGCTTTGAGCAAGAGGGTTGGATCAGATCATCTCCAGAGCTTCCTGCCAACCTCAGTGATGTGTGGGCACAAAGAGCTATTGCCAGCTCTTTGCTGTATGCAGGTGTCAGGCAGCATCCTTAACAGTAAAACATCCTGTGCAAAGAGACTTCCAGAGCCTTTAGCTGGCTTCTGGTAGAGCCTGACATGAAGGAAGTCACAAGTACTGGAGATCTATAACCTTCTGGGTCAGTTCTGGCTAAGAGCTGTGACAAGTTCTTTTTTTTTTACCATAGAAGACAATTTCTGAACAATGTTTGCTCTAATGAGGCTCTTACAAGTAAGGATTATCAAAGTTTTACTAAAAGTGTCATCAAAAAGGACTCATGATAGGTAGTTTGGGCATTCAAGTGATAGAATTAGATAATCTTGGTTCCTTCCTTCCAAGTCAAACCATTCTATGGAGTCTAAAACCCTTATGTAGTCCATAAGAGACTGGTTGATATGCCYACCACTCTCTGAAGGGTTCATTAACAGCCCAAAAAGCCCATGGCCCTAATCACCCACTCCCAGTTAGGTGACAAGAGTAGCTTTTCTAAATCCATTTAATAATGGCTACAGAAAACAGGATCACCAGGATCACAGAAAGCTTCAAAACYGCAACAAACCTTACTGAGCTGGAAAGCTAATGAAAACACCCAGAAACCTAAAAAAAACCCAAACAAACAAAACCAAACCCAAAACAAAATACAAAAAACTCCTGTGTTTTGTTTTTGGTTTTTTTTTTTTTTTTTTTAAGAGGTAAAAGTTTGAGCAAAACTAAAATAATAGGAAGTTTTAAGGAGGACCAGGTCTGGAGTATTGGACATTTCTAACAGTTATCACAGAATGGTTTGAGCAGTAAAGGACCTTATAAATCATCCTGTTTCAATCCATTGCTGTGGGGGCAGTCCTGGGCTTCAAAAATTATATAAAACCATTTGATTACTCTTCAGTCCACAGTGCTTGAAAATTTAGTATTTTTTCTGTACCAAATAATTCAAAGGCCCTTTTCTCTAGAATTAATGAGCAAGTTCCCTCACTGATGTTCCTATTTTAACACTTCAGCAACTTTTCACCAAAGTACAGTGAAAACACACCCCCCAAACCCATCCAAGATGATGAACTATCTCTGCATGCCAGTCATAGCTCTACATGCCTCAAGGCACCACCAAGTTCTCCTTTTTTTTCTCAGTTTAAATCCTTAGCACACTAATGCAATTCTCAATCGCCAGTATTGGAGATACAAGGCCAGAAGATTTCAAACCGCAGCATCTGTGCTATTGCACAGAAAAGACTGCAAATTATAGAAAATMCTACACCCCTTGTCAATCTCAGTTAATTATCCTCAATCTTACAACTGATTTTTCTTTTCCCCGAGTTTTTTTTTCCTGTCAGTGTCAAGGCCCTGGCACAGGTTGCCCAGAGAAGCTGCGGCTGCCCCATCCCTGGAAGTGCTCAAGGCCAGGCTGGACAGGACTTGGAGTAACCTAGTAGAAGGTGTCTCTGCCCATGGCTGGAGGGTTGAACTGGATGAGTTCCAAGGTCCATTCCAACCCAAATCATTTGATGATGATACTCTGCCTCTATACCAGACTGAAATGCCCCAACAGCAATTTTGTCTTGCAATGGAACCCACAAACACACCTAAAGGTACCTCTTCCCTAACTTTCTCTTTGATAAGCTATGTTAAGCTCTAAATTTATCATAAGGTGTTTCTTTTCTGCTGGAAGAAAACAGATTYAAAAATTCTCAGGACAGACTTTGAGTAGCGGAAAAAACTCAGTCCCACAGTTTGGATGGAAACCATGCACAGGCTGTTAGTAAATATTCTTCATGGTATACTTCAAAACTTAGGGAAAGGAGCCAACCATAGACACACAGGTGCTAAACATACTTTTTTTCCAATACAGGCAAACCCCAAAGCAGTATTTTTCTAGTTCATTATCCTAAATTATGACCAGTTTTCTCTGGATTCAATGTTGCCAAGCTGAAATCATGTGCCTTTGTGGGGATGAACAACCACCTTCACCTGTGAAATCATTAGACTTCATCTAATCATAGGAACTATTTCTGCATTAGAAACAAAAGCATATGGTCTTAACTCAAAWTTTTTGATTTTTAGAAGGCTTTTGATAGGTGGTTTTGTTTGTTGGTTTGGGTTTTTTTTTTTTCAAATATCATTGATTTAGTCATTTATTCTGTTCAAAATGTCCTAAGGGCCCTTCTTCTATTTTGCCCTGAAATTTCAAAAGCTCAGGGCTTTGTTTTGTAAGTCAGAGAAACACTGAGACTGAAAATACAGTCACCACAATGGTTTAACCCTTCCAGAAAACATGCAGTCTTCTGTGATTCCCTGCATTTTTAAAGGACACATAAATTCCCCCTAGTTTCAGTACTTCCTCTAACTTCAGTTCACYTTCTTAGCATCCTTTTTTGAAAATTCATGTGTGTTGCTGCAGCACCAGAGCACGTTCATTTAACTGCTAAATTCAAAGAACTTATTAATGCCATTTCACTTGCTCTGCAATTTATCCACATTTTTCTGATAAGATACAAGCCTATTGCCTGCTACTTCCCAGGACCAAAAATTACCACCACCATACCTACTCCTTCTTCCATTTCAAGAAAGGACAACAAATTAATTCCAGGAATGAAGATGCAGCTTATGAGGGACATGGGATATGCAAATATTGTTTTACACGCTGATGTTTTATTTTTAGCAGTTTGATGATATTTATAGGGCTGTGAGAAGTGGATACATGGCTGCAGGGGGATGAAGTATCCTAAGGGCAGGTAGGAAAAAAGCTGCACATCTGGCAGGCAGGAGAAAAGGACAGGCAGTGATGCCTGGAGTACATGTAAAGGAGAGAAGGCCAAATATTCCAAGCACCTTATCTTACTGTCCTTATAAAAATAATGTTAAAAAAACCCCAAAATAATGTTAAAAAACCCCTACATTTTAGCTCATCTTTTCTATTTCTTATTTGTAAAGGTATTCATATGATGGACTGCTGAAACACACAAATTCAATAAAAGAATCTGAAGAAAAACAAGTTGAAATTTGGGAAAGCAGCAAGAGGAGAATGTCAGGAATGAGCACACTGATTACCAAATTTCTTCCTTCTAAATTTCTCACGCCACCCCTAGACATCCCCACCATGTGCTTCAACTTGCCAACCTTAAATCAATCCCTTCTTACAGAAACATGAAAAGCTTTCAGATGTTAAACAATCTGCTGTCTTCAAAGACTGTCAAATAATTCACTGTAGTTGTCCATACCTTTGCTCCAGTCATCACTAAAGATGTGATGACTGGAGCAATGGTATGGACAAAAAAGACTTTTGTTTAAAAAAGTCATAAAACATCAGAATAAATTGGACCAGAACTCAACAATATAGTGAATCCATTAGGTGTTGAATTCACCTTACACTATTTCTTGGTATCTATTTTTGGCCGGGGAGAGCATATACCTTCACCTAAAACTGAAACTTTAACTTAGGGCAATGTTCTTAGTCGTAAGTGTTTAAGACAAGTCTTGTTCTCTCTTATATTCTCATGGCCTTCCAGTCCTACATATACCAGGGACACTCAAAGCATTGCACGAGCCCAGGATGACAATGAAAATTTGATACAAGCCAGAAGAACTGTGTGTGTCACCTGCTTTGGACCCTTCACAACTGGGTATGGAAATACAGACCACTCCTTATGCTGACCACAACAGACTGTCCACTGCCAATAACATCAGTATTAAGCCTCTTTTTGTCATCCTGTAGCAATGGGGAACTTTCACAACTTAGAGCATAACTTCTTCACTTTTGCTGATTGCTGTGGTTTCATTAAAACAAGAGTAAAATCTCCTGAACAGTTATCAAAACCTTAGCTACCTACAATGACACACTGGCAGGGTTATTATTTAACTAAAGTAAGGAATGTGGAATGTTTCATTTAAACATACTACTCTCTTCAATCCTGAGCACTATGGACATCAGAATCCAAACCAATACTTATTTCAATACAAAGGTAACACAAAAATCATTAGTTTCATAACCCACTATTCCAGTATTCGCATGTCAGATTTATCAGGATATTTCTCCACAATTATATTCTACACTATTTTAGAACTAAYATTGATGGAAAAAGAAGACAGAAGGAAAAAAATAAGTATATTAAGATCCCAGTGACTTAGTTTGTAAGACAACTGACCTTAGAGAAAACCAAGAGCCCCCTCTAGGGGTTACTGCAAGTTCCAACATAGGTGGATTCAGAATAGGTTAGATAATGGTTTTTAGGGTCTGTATTTTTCAGTTTGAGTTACTCCAATTGGAATTTATCTTAACTAYGATATCAACAGTAAAATGACAGTTTGAAAAGAAAAGACTGACACAAAAAGCTGTATTAGACTTYGGATGAAATCTACTTACAGTACTTCAGCACCAAAACGTGGGCAGTTAGGCTTATACATTTATATACAATTAAATGATGTCAAAGTCATAAAATGCTTAGTTATTTATAATGAAATCTATACAAAACAGTTAAAAACATGGTTTTATATACATTTTGAAAAAAAAAAAGTATTGTCTCAATTACCAGAATGTATTAAAACTGGTTCTCTTGTCCCATCTGAACCCAAACCGCTCTCTGTGACTTGTAACTACCACAAAACCCCAACGTATTGCTTCAACAAGCCAAGGCATAAGGCTAATTTTGGAAACCCACCATTGTACACCCATTTAAGCTTTTGAACTCCCCAAATGGTCAACTTTAAAAACAGCATGTAAGAGTAAAATACAGATTTTTAGAAGTCTTAGCTCACTTCTAAATTCTCAAGTTCAACCTGGAAAGATGTTGAACTATTTATCCCCAATTTTGAAAAACTGATTATAGCAAAATGCACCTCCTTCTCCCTGGCTTGTACTAGAATTAATACAACTGCCTGTTTCACAGGAACTTTTTTCAACAACTTGTCTCACTTTAAATTTCATATTTAAATAAATAATCAAAGGTTAACTAGAGTAGATGAGCATTTTGTATGCTTATGGCAGAAAGAAATGCCTCATCTACTATTACCCTACTTCTTGTAAAGCATGAAAACAAAACTCCACTAGCAAATCCACTTTGCAACCAGATAGCAGTTTTGCTTATTTCCAAACATTCACCAACAAGAATTAAAAAAAAATAGTTTAAGCTTCTGAAAAAAATTTTTAAGTGAGCATGAGTGCAAGAAAGCCAAACAATTCCAAAATTCCTGGGGCTTTTCCAGCACTGTCAGAGACATTTTTTCTCTCACATGCTATTTGAAAATAAAATTATTTATTAAATGTTTATTTTTTTTTAATGGTGTTTTGCTCAACAGCTAAAACAACACAGCAAAATAATGATCCCTTTTCACTTAAAGCTGTTTCCATATCTGGGCAAGGGCTTCAATAGCACAAGCTGTAGATTTCATTACAGATTTGTTTCTGAACAGGAGTACATTCCACTGTCACAGGTTTACTAAATCTTGGTACCTACATTTTCTCTTCTTTTYTCTTCCAAAACAATTTTTAAGATTCAGCTTTTGCAATACTGTCTTGTTAAAACCTACTGATGCTTCAAGAGTCCAATGAACAATTCTAATAGGCAAAGTGCTCTAAGACGTTACAATAGAAGGGCATTTTGGATGCTCAAAATCCCAAGATATTTTAAAGTACACTCCAGTGTCTCTGTTCCTTAGGATTGTTCAAGAGAACTTTGAGAGGGGCTGGGCTCAGTGCCATCCTCAGTGCTGCTGTCCACATCTTGCTCCATTGCTGTCTCCTCATCATCGAGGCGCTGACTGGTGAAGTTGTTGAGCTCCAGGAGCCCACTGGGTTCCACCACCACATTGGAGCTGGAGTGACAAGGGATGGGATAGTGAGGGATAGTCTGAAAGAAAAAAATATTTAAGTTTAATGAACAATATTGAAGGTAAAGGCATCTGTGCAAGCACAGATTTGTGGAAAAGGGATTATTTGGTTTCCAAGGGCAATTTTCCCTAGCTGAGGCTTCAAAGCAGCCTTTCRCTGGATTGGGTTTTGAAAGGTAAAATTTGAATAATCTTGCTCTCCAGGCCTTTGATCTTCCCTAAAGGTCTGTGACAGCATAACCAATGCCCATCATCCATCATTCTGCAAACCCAAAGCAGAGATAATATTTTCTTCAGCTTGATCTTTTTTAGACAAGACGTGGTGATAAGAGAATAACCTGAGATAAAATGACTCACAAGGACTATCGAGTCTAACTCCTGGCCCTGAACAGGACAACACCAAGAATTCCACCAGGCAGTGCATTGTCCAAGCACTCCAGGAGGATTCTGTCTCTTGTATACAACAGAGTTCAAGCTCTGGCCCTGCCCAGAGCTGCAGCTCAGAGGCTGAGGAAACACAATKGCTATTTATTTCTAAGATTATTATTATGGTTATTATGTTATTTATTTTTACTTGTACTTTCATAGGTTAAAAAGCTAAATCCGTGACTTTATACAACTGAAATTCTGGGCATTATCTGACTTTTGAAACAGCTCATAGCATGCCACAATGATAAACAGCACCAATTCTCAAAAGATACAGGTTTGAAGTAAAACAGAAATCTATCTTTGTCTATATAAGGAGGACTAAAAATGAATTACCAGTTACAGAACTGGTAACTGCTACAAAAGAGAAGTTAGCCCCATTAAAGACTTCACAAAGTATCATGAAAAATTTGAAATSTTTGTACACAAATTGCTTCCCACATCAGAAGTTTTTCACTGTAACACAAGCATGATAGATATTAAAACAATTTCAATCCACACTTCTATGTGTGTGAACATATGCCATACCAACTTGTCTACAAAAATTCACATTACACCACTTGGAAGACTTCTATACCTCCTCAGCTGACATTCTGACAACTTATTACAACATAAACCATCATATTTAAGGCAGCAGAATCAGCAAAAAAATCAAGCACAGCAGTTAGGAAATGATTCAAAGCATTTAGGCTAAAGATCAATAGTAACTTTATCTCAGAAGCGCTCTTACCCTAAGTGAAGTTAAAAAGTTTTCTTCTGATTTCAAACCTTATTTGCTGAACCTTTCCAGTAAGCAAAGCCTACAATATCATTRATTTTACACTCAGAAGCAACTTTAATAGATAGTATAAAGGATTCCAGAACATAACTCCACACTAAGTGTTGAAGCAGTTTTAAGCATTGCAAATGAAAGTACTTTGTAAAATGGGATGAGTTTGGTTGTTTTCTTAGAAGAAGGAAGACACTGAGGACATAGTAAATGATACACAGTACTAGAGAAACCTGAGCCCTATTAAGAAGAACTACACTTCAATGTAGCAATGATKGCAAGCTAAGAGTAGAAACAGAACCAAAACCTGGGGAATAAACCCACGAGTACTCCAACATCATTCAGTGACTATTATTGCATCAGACACGTGTTTGCTGTGCTCAATCTTTGCCTTATTTGCTCAGTCTTCTCTTACCTGGACAACAATTTCTGAAGAGCTCTCTTCAGCTTTCTTTTGTGATATATTCTGAATGTGTATAAACTGGTTTGTTGTAGGTATTCCTCGTGCCTCGAGTTTCCTCTCTGTTAAAGTAGGACCAACAGCAGGAGGACTTGAGCTGGATTCTGTATGTGTCTGTTGCTGGGGGATGGAAGGTGCCGTCATCCCTACTGCAGCCACCCTCGGGCCCTGGGTACAAGGTGACGACTCTGCTTCACTAGCAGCTGTACTAGTGGACGTGGCCTTGTYTGGGGGATCCACTACCGTGTGCTCTATGTTTGCATCAATCTGAGCTTCCACCACAGACACTCTCAATATATCTGCTACTGATGTCTCCGTGGATGCCTGCATGGGAAATAGGCTGGTAACCAGCAATGCCAGTTTGGGCACAGAACTGCCACCTGCTACCTCTGAAACAAAAGGAGGCTCATGCCCCTCTAAAGTTAGCTCTGTAACAGTGGATCCTTGCATTACAGTTAGATGTTGCACCTGAAAATCAAATTTTTGTTGTGCATATTACAGTTAATATATTTTTTATTGAAATCCTCATCAATATTTCCAAGGAAAGAATGGCACAAACAACATACTTGCTATTAGGAAGACAATTGAAACTCAGTGTTTTAACAAAGGAATTAGCAATGATAGGGCAACAGTTAATTGAAGCCTGGGGAAAAGCAGCTTTTTAGGCTGCTAGATAAGGATTGTAGCAGTATAATACCACAGCAGCGTAATTTTCCTTTGAGATTTACAGCCTCCTGGTATGTTTGCTAGTTTTCATATCTATTCCTGAAAGGGCCAAAAAAATTGTACCTTTCTGGAGTTAGTTAAAATACATTTTTTTCCCATGTTCCTCAGTCTCTTGCCTTTTTCCCTCCCAAGGAAAATCAAAATACTCCTGTACGTGAAAGCCATATAACTTCAGAAAGATGTAAACTACAAAGGAAGAGGAACAATGGAGAGCCTTAGGAGACKGCAGTGTATTCACCTTTATTTCTACAGAAATAAAAAGTGCTACGGGAACGGAAATTACGAACGTGTTGTTATCTAAAAATAAAAAGAAAATAACTAGGGACAAATTCCATGCACCAGTGGTGGCTGAAATTAAGAAAAACTGTCCAACAAAATAAGTTTGTGAGCTCTATGGATTTTTCCCCTATAACATGTGCTTCTCTCTCCTAGTGTCAACCTTCTGCTGGGCTAATTACTACCAGCGGAATAAGGGATTCTCTCTTGCCAGGACAAAACACTGCTACAGCGACAGGGTCGGTGTTTTATTTTTTTTTTTCCTTGAACAGCGACGTGTATTTTGCATGCTATCAATATTCCGTTACCTGGCTTGCTGGCTGTTTCTCTGAAGAGGCAGGTAGCTGCATTTGACTCTGGGGGGGCTGGGGTTGCACGTAGATTTTTTGTGCCGTTGGTGCCTGTTGCAGTTTGGGCAGCTGCTGCGTGGTTTTTACTGCAAGCACCTGTACTACAGTTTGCTGTGGCTGTGCCACTARGGTAGGGAGTTGCCTTTCTTTGGCCATCATATGATGTGGGGGGTGCTGTGCATCTGGTTTGGTCTGTGCTTGCTCTTGCTGCAGGGGGGTTAGCTTTTGATGCCTTATGGAAAGTTGGGGCATTTGTGGGAGTTTGTGCTGGATTTGATCAGCCTGCAGGTGGATTGTCTGCTTCTGCTTAGTCTGGAAACACTGCAGAGTTTTCACTTGCAGTTGAGTCTGTTCCAGCTGCGGCTGACTCAGTTTTTGCTGCTTTTGTGCCTGCGATTGTGTCAGGGCAGATCTGTAAAACAGGCCAGTCTGAGGATCTAAGGTGTCCATCTCTTCCACTTCTCCCTCCTCAGTTCCAAGTTGTTCACTGTGTTTGGTAAATGCAGTGTGACTGCTTAAGGCCTTAAGAAGAAGAATTTAGAACAAGTTAGTAAACAGAAATATAAGAAGAGAAACAGAAATMATAGAAATAATTTTTATAGAAATTTTACAGAATAATTTTCATAGAAATAATTCTTAATGTTTCAAATAGATTACTTCAACTTTTTTTACCATTACAGACTCCCAATGCATATATAAAAAGATACCCTTAGATGGGTATTTCACAACATATAAGCAATCAAGATCTATTATGATCATGTTAAACTGTGGTACATCTCTATGTGGGAAYACGAGCTTCTCAACTAACCCTCCGAGGGATTATGCACATCTCACTTGTGTCAGACTGAGGCTCAAAGCTCCCTAGGGTTGCCTGGCAGCTGGATATGAAGCAGCAGGGAGTAGCAGGTGGCTGAGCCAGTAGCTCCTCATTCAAGCCAGAGTCTCTCTGCACARTAATTTTTTATTCTGCCTCTTGAAAGCCTAATCATCTTCTCTAGGATTTCTTCTGCAGGGCCCCATTTAACTACAGGCTGTCCTACTTTAGCAGAGATCCTCCCTTCTTCTTCCATTCTCAAAATTGCATTGCAATTTTTCTTGGGCTTTACACAAACATTTGACTTTTTGAGGGAACGAGCAACCTATGCTTTGTAAACCAAAATGTATAAATGCTGAAAAATGGTGTTAATAAGACCAAACAGCCTAATACACCTGTAAAAATATACTGTCTGACATGGTTTTGTAACACTAATGCAGTACTGCTCTGGAGTGGAGCTGAAGTTCCCACAAGTTAAAGCACTGCAGAGTTGAGCAGGTCCTAATCAAAGTCATTCAAGTGGTTTCAGCAAGACTTCACCACAAGCTGCACTTCTTGTTTGAATAGTTTAGAATACCCACAGTCCTGATCTAAATATGATCTGTTTTTGATTCAGAGAAGTTTTCCTATTCACAAACTAAAGACATCAAATGGAAAAGATAGTGTGTGCTCTGGGTACTGACCAGATTCCATTTCAGCCCTCGTCCCCCTACACTACCACCAATGTAACCTAATGAGGTCAGGCCACTGCAATACTGCAACGACCCTCATCGTCAAAACACAATCACAGAATGGTTTGGCTTGGAGAAGACCTTAATGACCATCTAGTCCAATACCCCTGCCATGGGCAGGGACACCTTCCACTAGACCAGGTTGCTCCAAGTCTTGTCCAACCTGGCCCTGAACACTTCCAAGGATGCCGCATCCACAACTTCYCTAAGCAGCCCATGCCAGTGTCTCACTACCCCTACAGTAAAGAATTTATATCTAATATTTAATCTAAACCTCCTTTCCTTTGGCTATTGAAGTGATATTAAAATAATTTATTTGCCTGTATGCTGAACATCTTTGGTGGCAGCACCATGATACATACATTCAGAACAAGCCCTGGTCCTACACAATTTATATGACCTACTGCTGTTTATAGCCTTCTGGGAAAAGAAAGGATCCAACCTGCTGCATGATATGGGTAATGGCGCCAGTGGAGGATGCAGGAATAGATTTCACCACAACAGAAGTCTGCGTTGCTGTCTGGGACTGAGCCACGTGCTGCACCAGAGTCCTCTGGGGCTGAGATGACTGGTGGGGCTGGGACCGATGACTGACTGAAAGTAAAGAGGTCAGTGGCACTTCTCCAGAACTAACTGCAGGAACTTCAACTGTCTGCTTTGCAGTTAAGCTTCAACTGAAAGCATACATGAGTGAAAAAGATCTAAGCATGGAAAATGTCTGTCACTGTGTGCTAGTGTCAACCTTCATAATCTATTCTGAAAAACCTCTTGAAGTAGCAACTCTGAGGTTTTGCTTTTGTCTGTTTCCTAAGTAACCACACTTGGTCCAAACCTCCTCTGGCCACCCTTTCYCAATACATCAGTTTTGCAAGCAGAGTTTATACTTGATGTTCAGCTGGGTTCTTTATACAGCACTAGAATATTGCTGTAGAACACAAGTTATTATGTGGTTTTTACACTGTTAAAAGCACATCCACAACTGACTGCAATTAAGAACAGCAAGCCTTGCTCTACCACTGATAAACTGCACACAATAGCCCCCAGAGCATAAACTAAATTTGGAAGATTAGCAAAATTGGATTAGCAAAATAAGACAGATTAGAAAATTTTTGGGTATTATTGAAGCAAATGAGGTTGATCAGAAATGATAGATCAAAAAATGTAGACCTTGTTATGGGTCTGTATCACTTTTGAGAACTGATCTAGCTTGAGTTACAGAGCTATAGTGACAGGCCTGTAATTAAACAGTGGATTGATAGAAAAATCATGTGCTGCTGAGGAAAAAAAAACAACCCCAAAAAATTCTATATTCCAGTCACTGATAAGATATTAATACAAATCTCTTTATGTCTGTCCATCCTAACATACAAATATTTGTGTAATCTAATTTCTTAGTTACAAAGAATTTAATCACTGAAGGAGAACAAGCAAAGTTTAAACTCAGTTGTAACATAACTTAAAATTAAAAAGTTTCTAGYGACCTTCCTGAAAGGTCTTCTTTCTTTTTTAAAGAAAGGTCAATTTTTGAATTAATATGATAATTTTACCTTCTCACTCCAAGAAAGTCGGTTTACATCAATACTGGCCTGCATGCTGTGCCAGATTTATCCTGGATATCTCCCAACAATTCCTACACAATTGAAAAYTTAATTTAAAAATAAAGTTTCTAACCTATATGGTTGTGTAGATATTCTTCCGAATGTGAACCAATACAGTGTTGTCTTCCTGAGTCTGCAGACAGACAAAAAATGGTGACACTAAGATGTGTGAATTGCTCCCTTCATCTCATGAGGAAGCACACTCTGAATCCCAGCTCCCAAACCCTTTGGTCTAGGCGCATGCAGGACATTTCACAGCAGAGTATAGATTCTTTACTATCTTATTACTGAATTTTTAGCAGAAAATATAGCTATGTGGGTTACTGATAAATTCAGAGAAGCATGAATCAAACCAAAAAGAAACTCAGTTACTTGCATTTCTTGGCAATGTTCAGAGGAACTGGGGGAAGGGACAAAAATCTAAGTGAAAAAGAACCAGTTTAGTGCTGCAGCAGAACCTGCTGCTGCCAACCCATAGGAGTCTGCACTTCTCTGGAAGATTCCCACATTTCAAATCAATGCTTACAGAAATCCTAATATTTAAAATAGTATCTCCATATCTCCAGGAAATTTTCAGCTATTGCACTTTGTATGGTTTCTAAGAAAAAAAGTACTGAAGTCTACAAAGACACTGACTGTAATTTTCCATTCTCCCTGCAAAAGGCCCTTTTGTAAATCAACTTTCACAGCAAGACCCATCAAAAACTGGAACCTTGAAGAGAAGCTCAATGCACAATATCTGAGTCAGTGAAGATATTTGACTGCTAATTGGAAAGCACTTTAATATACTTTATATGTTGTTCTAAAGGAGATCCAAGGGAGCATGAATCAAATATTTGAAATTCAAGCCAGATACAGTAAGTGCTTCTTAAAAAAAAAATAATAACATCCCCCAGCCCAAATTTCAAACAACTTAAAYTCAGGCTATTCAAGGGATGGGAGCAAGGGGAGGAGGTACAGAACAAGATGAAAATATCAGATTAGACATTTAGCACTAAAATCTTGGAGCTACAGATATGTAGTAATAGAGCTTAATACAATTAAGTTTTATTTCTCTTTTCCAATGTAGACTTTCAACATGTTTTTGCATGTTCGTGTTTTTGCTTTCATTTTCCAAATAATATAGAGACCAACAATATGGGTTTAAGAAATTAAAATGGAAAACAGGTAATCTGATCCTTTCATGTATGTATGGGAAGTGGCTCATAYCTAGTGTTCTGGGGTAGTAGGGAACATCAGAGAGACAAGAGAAAGGACTTACACAAAATGGATGTCCAAATATGAGTCAAGAATTTAAAGAGATTAATCTGAGTAACTTATATATTTCACAAGGGCCTATTTGTTAGTTTAAGGCTTTCTAGAAAATGAAGGAGCTGGGGCTACATTACCATGCTAAATGCACACCTAGCTTTAAGTCGGGACTAAATGGATTTTAACAAACTCAATGTCTGACTCCTTTCAGTATGTACAAAAACTAGGCTATGGTTCCTCTAGCTTCATTTTCTACTTTCTTCTTACTGCACATTTTCCTTTAAGGGTGGTGGGACAGTCTGTCTTCTACATCCAGGGAATGGAAAATCTACTCAAGTGGGCTATCCTGAAGCAACCACTCTGTTTCAGTTAGAAACATTTTCCCTTATGGCCCAGCAAGGCAGACGCAATCTCTGTCCCCTGCATAGGGTCTCACGAGTGGAAGAAAATACTCATTTCCTCTACAGAAAGTTACAGCAAAAACATAAAAGTAAAACCTATCGTTAGAAAACTCTAAAATTAAGTCCTCAGACTTCAACTGCAAAGTCACCCTCACACTAACCTTAGACACTTACCAGTTGTGATATATTCAGCCACTAGTTCTGACTCTACAACAGCAATTGAAGGGCTTTCTGGAGAATGCCTCTTTTCTTGAGTCATCTGGATTGGAACAGCCATTTGGCTCAAGTCAATGGTAGGCTGCCTTGGCTTTGATTCCAACTTTTCCTTCACTGCTTTAAGAAAGGCAAAGCATAAAATCAACCTCTAATTTATAAATTTTCATAATAAAATAAACCTACAATATAAATGTACTAGTTTAATTAAACATAATAAACACTATAGATGCAAACAAACTGATACAGGATAAAAAAGAAGGAATCAAGTTGATTCAAGATAAGTGCTTTTCAATTACAAAACTTATTACAAAAGCCTGCTTAAGCAAAAAAAAACCTCTGAAGTTATCCTAAACAATCTCATGGTTTTCAGACCTGTTGTCTGCTGAAGTTCCAGCAAAGCTTTTATTGTGGAAGTAGCTGACTGAGATTCACTGGATACATCCTGGTAAATTATTGTAGGGTTTGTGTCCACAGGAATTTCATGTTCTGACCAATCTTGACTTCTTGAAGCAATCACATGGACTACAGGCTGAGAATCTGTTTGCAAAAAAACCAAAGGCACATAATAAAATCAGGGAATGGTTTGGGTTGGAAGAAACCTGAAAGCTCATCCCATTCYAACCYCCTGCCAAGGGCAGGGACACCCTTCACTAGAYCTGGCTGCTCCAAGCCATGTCTGAYCCAGCCTTGGACACTTCCAGGGATGAGGCAGCCACAGCTTCTCTGGGCAACCACTGCCAGGTCAAGTCATYATACAACCATTTTGGGTTGGAGGGCTCTCATCCAACTTCTTGCTTTAAAGCAAGGTGATAACTCAAAATTATACCAAATTACTCATTACTTATTAGTTTTGAACATTGCCAAGGATGCATACTCTCATTCTGCAACACTTTAGTTTCTATTTAAATTGATTCTTGAAGTAAAACACAAATTTTGTTTGAAAAATCAAAGCAGGTTTCTTTGTATGTYGAATTTGCCTTGGATTGAACTTTTTTCCCACAAAGTTTTAGCAGTTCAGGTGATCAGCATGTATTCAGCACTCTGAATTAACAGCACCTAAATTTTGGTAAGCTGGTTGAATCTTCAGAACTTTTTAAAACCTTAGATGGCCATAGAGACCAACAGTTACAAAATTATATAGAAAAGGTACAAAGGTTTCACTGAGAAACTTGCTTTAATTTGCTGTACTGATACATATCATGGTCACTCCCAAACACAGGTTGGATTTTGTTTATGCCCTATTATTTACTGCTCCTCTTACACACAAAGAGCTGGATCTGTATCATGGCTTGAAGCCAGGCCAGAATTCCCATCAGGACTGCATGTCWGATATATGTCCTGGTGCAGGTACACATCTATAAAAGGACCAAGATCTGTGCTGGTCCCSTGGCAGCTTTCAGACATGCAGCAGAGAGATGCTTTGATACAATCTGCAAAGACAGTGGCAGAGCATGGACTGCCAAAATAACCTCCATAACTTGCTACCCTGCCCACCTCTGGCAGACTCTGCAGGAAGAGGGAACAGGCTGCATTCTAACAGCAAGTTGGAGCCCAGCAAGACACCTTTGTCACCACTTTCCAGGATTAATGAAAGCATACTAAGTAGCTCAAAAGAAAGAAAAATAATAAAAGTATGGGAACAATGGTGCTTCACTGCAAACAGGTGAAAACAGGGGTGAARCCTGTGCTAAAAGGAGACACATGGAGCTCTCTGGAGCAAGCTGGCATGCTTGGAAGACAGTCCACTCATACATTATGTGACACCAACACAGACCTTGAGAGCTCTGGGAAGACTCTGTAGAAGAAGAACTACTGTCAGTGTAGGTTTGTGGTTCCTCTTTCACTTCTGGGAGAGATGAGTTTCCTGTCTCTGCTACCCTTGAAGCCTGCTGTAACGTTTCAGTCACCAGCTGTCTGGTTTGTTCACTCACAACTGTTGCTTGAAATGTCACTGGCTTTGGTTTTATGAGGACCTAATTAGAAAGGTAAATTTTGTTTATAGTAAAAGCACTCAAGAAAACAGATCTGAGCAATCAGAGTACAGGGCGCCACTCAGATCTATGTACACCACCTACATCATATTAATATTTTACTTAGAAAGTCTACCTCTAAATTCAGCAACTTTAATTATTAAACCAAAAAGTCCAAGTAAATGGCAATGCACAAGAATGTACTTCTCACTCAGTAATTTGAAGTGTTTAACACAATACACCACTAAACAGTTATTTTTCAGGACTAGATAAAACTAGTGTGATAAGAGAAAGCTATGCAAGTGAGCTGGAACATGCACTGCACTGGTAAGGACAAGCACTTCCACAATAAATACAGTCTTGAACAACCAAAACACACAAAATGTTACATCTCATAAAAGCTTAGTTCTTCCAAATACTAAGTGCAGCCAGAGAAAAAGCTGAAACTGAAAGCATCCAGAAACAAGCCAGATTCTCTGTATACAGCCCCACCAACTACACAAGGTTGCAGGGACAGCCAGAACAGGTATTAAGCAGAAAATAAACTTCAATAAAGCCTCAGATTTGATGAATGACCTATGTCCAGACTCTRCATCTTTATTTCTAATGGTCTAACCATCAGCTGTAAGATGTAAACAAGTATCTGGAGCCATGGCCAGACAGTTTCAGCTCCAGAAAAGTCTCAGTAAATCCTTTTGGCTTGCTCTAGGCCTTCAGAAAAAGCTAACAAATGCAGATACTGTGCTTGAGAAATCAGGATCGAGGCCACCTCATTACACCACTAATTCTCATTCCCCACAGATAYATATTAAACCTGGAACAAATGAGGAAACACATTGAAAAATTATTTACTTCCCATTAAAACTTAGGGGTACATTCCAAAACAGAAAGGGGTCCTCACTGTACCTGTGTTTTCCCTTGTTGACCATAAACAATTTTAGTTGGGATGATTTTGGTGGCTGGCTGGACCGTGGACCCTATTCCTTTTGGCTGTGTAACAATCATTTTTGTGATGGGTCTTGTGGCAGTGATGATAGCAGGTTTTGCTCCTGCTGGCACTGCCTGAATAGTTTTCTCCCCCTGTAGAGAAGTCAAAGTTTACAGATTAACTTAATGGAATTGTTCAGTGAGACCCAATTTTCCAAAAAAATATAGTTATATGTGAGTGTGTGTACCATGAAATAAATCTGCTGCTACAACTACATTTATTTGATAGAAAATACATTACATGATCAAGAACAAAAAAACTCTATGGTTTTGAATGGAAAAAGCTACCAAAATCCACTTTTCCATTACCTCATCTTTCAAGTAGCTTTGAAGGGGTGAATAAAAAGAACTAACTACAAGACATGAAGTTTTTAAAACTGGAACTTTCTTCAAATCCTTCACAAATGTTTTTTTTTTGACCACCAATTTCTATTAACACTAACTTTGGCAAGACATCTAGAAAACTTGAACTGAGATTCTAAAAAAATTATTTAAATTGAGATTCTAAAAGAATCCTTTAAATATTTTTTTTGCATTGTCTTCACAACCAAGACATTAATTATGTATGGACTTTTTTTCAGTTAAAAGTTCACTTCATCAGAAAATCCAGATTCACATCACTTTCACAGGAATCATTTGACTACAGAATAGTGTTTACATCTGACTAGACTCCTGATAGCTTAAGAAGAGCAAAGACATTGAGCATGCTTTTTTTAAGCTCTGCACAGTAACAAACCAAGTGAGCAGCACAGTAGTAGCCAGTTCCTACCAATATCCATGAAATAGCTGGAAATCCCCCAAACCATACTTGTTTCAAAAATACCACCCCATTCTGGTAGCTACTATTGTCTAACATCATAATATTTCCACTTGTCTGCAAGTACATCTTTAATTCTAAAACTAGGGAAGTTCAAAACTTAAAAAAAAACCAAAACATAAAAGTTTTAAAAAAGAACTTKCAGTAGTTCTGCTACTCAAGCAGCCTTTTAAATTTTACAGGAATAAGGCATTAAATCTCAGTTTTATCTAGAAACATTGATAATTTTTATTTACTAGTACTTACATATAAGCTCAGTTGATGCCAGAAACTTGAATTTATTCTTGGGTATATCTCAGGTTACCCAAAAAAAAATTCACCACTATGCTGTACCCAGGGCACAGGATTTCACAATGTTACAAACCAAATTAATTGAAAGTGGTTCCCCTACTGTGGAGACACAGTTTATTTCTGCCCTTTATACCAAATGACAAATGGTTAGAGATGCAAGTTATTAACACAGGACCCCGGTTCTCACTGGAGCAAACAGGCTAAATTTCTACTAATTTTCATCTACTTAATTGCTTCAGCAATACAAAATCATTCTCCATGGGAAAAAAAAAAGTCCTAAAGTTTATATTTTCCTTTATCTTTGAAAACATCCTCAGTTTGCTTTAAGCATAATCTGCAAACCACAGTCAGGTTTAAAGTTCCCTGACATCAAGGCATGCCAGATCTGTTAAGGAGCTCATGCACAGTTTGCTTTTGATTGAGCCTTTAGCAGAATGGAGGACAAGCAGCAGCCACCACACAGCTTGTCACTAGGCTCTCAATCTGAGACTTGAAACAATCACTTACCCCAGCATTCAGCAGTGTTGTGACAACGTTTTTGCCTGGAAGCCCTTGAATTGTAGTTCCTTTTCCAGTAGTTTTTTGCACAACAATCACATTGGGTTTCGATGTCATTGGAATTGTAGTGATTTTGGTCGTAGTTCCTAAATTTTTGTGGGGAAAAAAAATAATACGCAGTTTATCACATTTTGTATACTTCCTTTCACCATAGAAGTTGGTGAGCTATAGAGGAATCATTGTATTTAAATCTGATAGCACATCAAGAAACCTGCAGCATCTGGAATGGGAATTCATGTTACCCAACTCAACATGGAAAGATTACATGCCAACTCAAGAAATCTTTCACCTACAGTAAAAACAGGTGTGCCCAGGGGAACAGAATRTATTCTACATTAGGACAGGCAACCCCTTCTCACAAGTTACAGAGCAGAATAACACACCTTTCTCAGGCAAACATGTAGAACTTTTCAAAGGCTGGAGTTAGGGTGGGATGAGGACATCATTAATACTCAACTCAAGCTCCTATTTGCACAGACAAATACTGTTCCACAGATGACCTCTGTAGAAGACTCTACGTACCAAGGATGTATCTCCAGTCAAGTGAAACACCACCTCTTTCTGTTGTAATGTAAGGGATGAGTAGTGGATTGAAAGAAGGAAAAAAGAAAAATATGCTATTGTTTCACAACCAGATCATAAAAGCTAAGTTTAGAAGTGTGTTGGTTTTGTGTTTTTTGCTGGTTTGTGTTTCTTTTTTCTTTTGTGATTTTTGGGGGGCTTTTTTTCTTTTTTGGTTAGTTATTTTGGGGTTTTTTTGTCTTGTGGGTTTTTTTTGTTTGTTTGGGGGTTTTTTTTGTGTAGTTTTGTTTGTTTCTTTGTTTTTTTGAAGAGCTGACCCCGCTATTGCTGTTCCTAGGTTAGTATTTAATTAGTTCCATTCCCCTTATCAGGTTTTTAGTTACCTGCACTGACAGGTAATTCTGGTCAGCCTTCCACAGTCTACAAAAGTCCACACACTGAAACCAGTCATCAGTGCTATCAGGCTGCCATTGCAGTAGCTACCCAGACAGCTTTTTATCAACAATTTCTCCTTTCTCCAGAGGAAAGCACCATTCAGTCACAACAGAGCTGTAAACCCAAGGATTCCCTTTACTACCTTCTATTCATTAGTCATGCCTGTAAATTCTTCACAACCTAATTCAGACTAACAATTCTACCAATTCTGGGAAAGGGAAGACATGCTGAGACAAGATTATGATTTATTTAATCCTACTGACAAGATTATGATTTATTTAATCCTACTGACTTCAGAGGCATCTAAAAGACTGCTCCCTTAGCAAAAACAATTCAGCAAACAAAAAGAAAAAAGCAGGCATGATTTCCAAACTTGTGTTCTTATAATCCTCAACAGGATCACTCATTATTATCCTCATCAGGATCCCTCACAAGCTTCCCCACATTAGCTGCTGCTCAGGAGAATACTTCCACTTGTGTATAATTCATTACAAGTGTATATTACAAGAAATTTTCTTAATAATTCACCATACCCACAACAGGCTAAAAAAAGTTACTTGTTGCCAAAGAAGATGCTGTATCATCACCAAATATAATTCTGTGGAAATCAAAACCTGTAAAACTGCTCTACCAGATTACAGCCCAAGAGTGCATTTACTGGATGGCTTGTGCAGCACCTTGCAGTGACTGGAGCCRGCTGGTGCCATGTCAGGTCTTTGCTAAACAAAGTCCTAAACATATACAAGAAATTGTCACTGGTATCAGTGTGCTTGGTCCTGGTCCCAAAGAAACCCTATCTTCAGAGATGATGGAAACACCAAATGTTTTGGGTTGGAAGGGACCTAGAAGCTCATCCAGTTCCACCCCTGTGAAGGGCAGGGACATCTTCCACTACACCAGTGCTCCAGGCCCCATCCAACCTGGCCTTGAACACTTCCAGGGTTGGGGCAGCAACAGCTTCTATGGGCAATGTGTACCAGCACATAACCAGCAGGGAGACCAATGGCCAATCAGCAGACTAACAAAGATAACCAGCACTGTCTGCACAAAGCTGGGAGGGAAAACTTAAGGAGAACATGGCCTAAAGGAAAGACAGGCTGCCACAGGTAAAACATCAAAATAAGGTGGAGACTGCATGGCTGAATTTAACATAACACAGTCCATTTTTATTCCAGTTCTTTGGATATGCAGTGGAACAGAGAAGKGCAGCACTGAGATTATAAAATGTTTTGAATTTGGACGAATAGTGTTTTCTGATCTTTCTGTCCTCTGTACAACATACTAGTCCCCACACCACATTTCTCTTTCCCCCCAGTTTTCCTTCACATTTGCTGTTTCCTTCTTAAACACAAGAACTACCACAATCCTTAAGAACACTCCACCTTTAATCTTCTATTACCTTCTTCTTCATGCTCAGCTATTTTCCTTCTGAATTCTCCAATAAAGGTTCTAATAATTATTTGAGCATGTAACCCACAGAAAAGCCCTGAACAATTAAAGCAAGCCCAAAGTTACTTTTGAAATAAAAGTCTTACCAGTAACAACAGTACTCATATGCCTACCAGAAACAATATTACTGCTGATGATCTTTCCTCCTAGAGTAGCCAGGGATTTTGGTACTACAGTAATGATGCTACCACTTGTAGTTTTCACGTAAGTAGCAGCCCCTGGAGTTCCAGCCATTCGAGCTCCCAGAGAGGGGCTCACTGTTGGCCGTGTATAAGTTGCTTGAGTTCCTGTTTCAAAGAGAGAGAAAAAGAAGTTCACTGTTACAACACAATCCTCTACTAATATTTGTGGAAAAATATTTTAGTTTAGGAGAAAAGTGTCAGATTTATTCAAAGATATCCCAGCCTGCAATCTATTACCACCCTTTAAAATTCTTCTAGTAATTTTTAAATCCACAGAGCAATATTCAAGTATATACTAAATTTAAATTGAATATAACAGTCTTCTGAGTATTTAAACAAATGTTCCATGACTGCTTTATTTTAATTCACGTCCTTGCATGTAAGACTGTAATTTTCAATAGATGTGCAGATTCTGCCTGTAGGCTTGCCTCTCGCTCCCTTAGATGCCCAGGAGTCAGGCATCTGATGACACGACCAGAACTCATCCCTCCCTCTCAGGAATGACACTTCTCCTATATGACAGATTGCTTATAAAGAGAACCACCAATCATTAGTTTAAGTAACACCCTTAGAAGAAATACGATTTACAACGATGATGCTATTTTATGCACACAGCATACAGCAGCACAAAAGAAACCTCTCAACATAGTATAAATGSTGGTTTTTAGAACTAGTCCTTTTCTGAATGCAAAGAGAACTGAGTCCATGAAAGCAACTTGTTAAAAAATAGCAACAGCTACACAAACACTGAAATTCCATTTTGCATGTAATGCTGCAAATAGTGCCCTTAACTGCTAAAGATCAAAGAGGAAAGTAGTTTGTTTCATCAAGAGAGATGTGTTCACATCCAAGACAGCACAGTACAGATTTTACCAACTAAAGGAACTGCAAAACATTTGTTTTTTCTAATGCACTCAAAAATGTATCTGTGGAGTACTTTAAAAGTTATAAACAGAGTATTAACCATTAGTTTATGCTAAGGACATGAGACAGCCTCAAGTTGCATCAGGAGAGGTTCAGGYAGGATATTATGAAAAAATTGCTCATGGGAAGGGTGTCAGACATTGGAACAAGCTGCCCAGGAAGGTGGTGGAGTCAACATCCCTGGAAGCATTCAAAAGCCATGTGGATGTGGCACTTGGCACAAGGTTTTTAGTGGTGAACACGGTGGTGCTGGGTTAATGTCAGACTAGATGATCTTAGAGGGCTTTTCCAACCATAACGATTTCATGGTTCTAATATTCCCAGCCCATGCTAAAAAAAAATAAGAAAATGAAGAGTTTTCTGAAAACCAGGACAAAGCTACCTTTTAAGTTTTCCTGATGCAAGTTTACAATCAGAACAGTCTGCATTATTATCTATTAGAAACACAAATACAAYCAGATGCTCAGAAAAACACTGGGAGCTTAAATTTTAATTTTCTGGTCTTTTTATAAATTCACTGCAGGACTATGAGCAAGTCACATTTCTTTTGAAGTCCATCTATACAAAACAGGAATGGTGCTGACCTGTCTGCTCGAGTTAAATCAATATAAATCATGTCATATAAGGTACTACAGAAGTGCAAAGTATCTGTATAGATTTCATAAAAACTCCCTTTAAAATAAACCCAGTGGGGAAGGAACAATGGTATTTTTGTGTACCAATTCCAACAGTGGAATAAAAGAGCACTCAGTGGAAAAATCCTGATCTAGAATAAATAACAACAGGATTGTGAATGTGCTGTTGTGCCCACTGTTCAGAAGAGGTATGTCCTTTTTTTTTTTTAACCCTAGGAAACCATGCTTGATCACCTGTATGTCTGGATTTACCCTCCCTTCCCTTCTCAGAGCCATAACTTACCAGTGGGAGTAGTGACCAGTTTAGTTGTCATGATAGTCCCATTACTGCTAACCACCATAATGGGTGAATTGCTACTGCTGGGCAAGGTCGCTGTAACTGGTTTGGGAAGGATTTTACTGGGCTGCACCTGTTGAGTGATTATTTTAACACCTAGGAAAGGAGAAAGGTCACTGTTAAAATACAGGCACGATAAGTTACTTTCTGAAATGCTTTCTCAGACCAAGGCCTAGTGGGCAAGTAGCCCCACAAGGCTTCAATTCTGAGCCCATATATTCTTGATAATGAAAATATTATTTAATTTTTGAGTTTGGGTTTTTTTTCAGCTTAGTTTTGGTTGGGTTTTGTTTGTTTTGCAATACCAAGAAAGTCATCATCTTTGCCTTTCATGTGCCTGTTTCAGTTCTTAGCTACTTTCACTGTCCATTCCATCACTGATTTGTTGATGTTAATTTTTATTTTTCCTGGTATATGATACAAAAAACCAGAACTTTCCCAGGAGCCAACAGGTTACAACCAAGAGTGAATAGGTTCATATACAATGAACCATCTAGAAGCAAAGTAGTTCTTCATCAATTCAGTCTATAAATCCTAATGTGTCATAAGCCTACACAAACTTTACCATCCTGAATTAATTAAAAAACATTTCTGCACAAGTAGTATTAGYGACTATAAGGAAGCAACTGTGACACTGGCTAGGGAAGGTTACTTTAAGTAAACTACTCTCTTTCCCCTTGATTTACTGGTTACCTTAAAGCCACAAAGAAATTTGGCTTAAATTATGAGTAGATCAGTAAGAATGAAGGATGAGGGCACCTTAATGCCTCCAGGATTCTGCTCCCTTTCTCTTAATTTTATGTTGGGGAATGGTACCTCTGACATTCACTTCTCAGCTGCAAACCAGTGGATTCACAACATCTGTTCCAAAGTACATCCAGGAGATGTGCATCTTATGATCTGTACCACGATGAGATAAATGCATTGCATTGTGGTGGCCAAATGCCATGGAACATACAGCCTGAATGAATCCCATCTAGATGAAGCACTTATGTTTGTACACAAGTATTCCTAGGTGAAAAGTCTTGTCCACTTGAGATGTGGAACATTCTCCAGAGATGTTTTCTTCTCTCTACACTGACTATAAAAGCAGTATAGAGCAAGTAAGCTCCAAACTGAAAGAGAAACTGAAATCTCTGTATCATCCAAACTGGATAAAAAGAAAAGTCTCCATGAAAACTGATTCACATCTTCCAGAAAGAATTGGTATCAGATGGTATTTCCAAAGAAACTTTTAACTAAAAAGCACAATGAGCCTAAATTCATTGCAGAAGATGAGGAAATGAAGCTCACATTGATATTGTTCAGTGGCTGGAAATTAGTAGCTATTATTTTTCTTAAGCAATGGTCCTATAATCCAAAAGGTAGTTCAATCAAAGGACAGGAGTAGGTAGTTTTATCAAAGGACAGGAGTATGGCTGTTTATGTTTTCATTCCATGGTCTACTGTAATTGTTTATCTAAATAGTATGATATAAAATAAGAATTTTACTGACAGGATTAAAGTAAAATACTAATTTTATATTAATACACATAAAAATACTTTGCACTTTTATAGCACTTATTTGAGAAYTGGTTAACTTTGCAAACTTTATTTCTTACTACTTCTTGCTGAGATAAAAACTGTGCTACAGCAGAGAGAAGCCAAGAAAGAAAGATAATATGACTTGCCCAAAGTCAGCTGAATGAATCAATATCACAAAAAGAATCCAGTCTAACTTCCAGATCTAACTGTATTTGTTTTGACAAGTACCTCAAAAGTATGTTTTGATTTCTGGACCAAAGAAAATCATTAAAACATGGAGTAACTTCTTTTTCCAGGTGATATAGTTGAACAACTCTYGGATCTTCAGAGAACTGGTGTGTTTCAGGTTGCCAATCACATTATTTTTGAAGTTATTTACATACCTCTCAACCTCTAAGATAAAAACACATATACCTAAGGCATGGTCTGTAATACCTGAACCAAACAAGAAGAGTGAAAGAACCAAATTCTTTAACTACTGTTACTTGAAAACATTAAAACATGCTTCACTATCTACTTATATTCATGTTTGAAGCCAAATCCTGTACTCAAGAGATCATGCCTTCATGACCACTCCCCCCATAAACATTTTGGGRCAGAATTCTGCCCTCCTTTCCTGAATTGCAGCCAGACCTCATCAATGTGACCCAAGATCAACTCCAACTACCTGATTCCTGTTTGATCTGAATGGTAGGCTTGATGCCAGCTGGCAGCTGAGACTGCTGTGGCTGCTGCTGGGCTGCAGAACACGGCACCAGCTGCTGCTGCTGYGGCTGCTGCTGCTGCTGTTGGGCCTGCTGGACTTGGTGCAGCTGCTGTTTGGGAGATTGCTGATGCTGTTTGGGAAACTGTGCTAAGATCTGAGTTGGATTCCCAACCAAACCTTTTGGGGAAGGTAGTCTGGTAGAGGCAACTTTAACTGCTGATGTAGATACACCTGTGAAAGAGCAAAGGGTTTAAGATTCACCAGTGCAATGACAAAGAAAAATACTATAATTTCTAAAATAATCTTACATTTCAATTATCTTTCCTACTGAAACATACATTGATATATGTGAGGAAATAGAGCTCCCATGTAACAGAAGTGGTCTGTTAGGAGGCAATGGAGCTTCACACAGATTTTCAACGTGGCAGCAGAACAGCAGCTAATGGAAAGACCACAAACCCAGTTTGCTTCTGCACCTTTTGTAATACACATAATTCAGTAATATTTTCGAAGACTCATCTTTAAGCTTCAAGACAGCAAAATACGTATAGAGAAAGTATTTTAAATATAGATATATTTGTATTTATAAATATTTATAACAATCTAGTTTAGTGGAAAGAGTCTAGTCCCTGGCAGGGGGGCTGGAACCAGATCTTTAAGGTCCATCTCAACACAAAACATTCTGTGATTCAATGATTATAAAATCACAATTGCAAGAAGCTGGCATTAGGACGATGTCAAATATCAAACCCATCAACACTGGAAGGGAGATGTGCTAGCAAGAGTTGTTTGGAATTTAAAAAAAATCAAGTGATTGTATGTAAGTTATAAAATTGTGGGTCACCTGTTTTGTGCTGTTAGGTTAGGTGATCTTATAAGCAAAAGTGATTAAAAGATATTTRCAGTAAGATGGAAAGACAAAGTTCCCAAATAGATCTTATTACTTATTTCTGTCATTCCCCTACATAGCTGTCACAACATTTACAGCAAAATCTGACTTTGTATATGATTCTAAACTACACATCCATAAACACCAAAACAGAGAAAATAAGTCCGTATCTTATGAAGTMATTTTTTAACTAAATCCCAGTTGCAGGAAAACAGAAACAGATGGCAGTGATAATGACAGAMATCATAGTAAAGATACAATTTTGGCAATCTAAATAAGCAACCCTTTTCTCACTGCATCATTTAAGATGACCTACACCACTTCCTTGGCCAGCTCTTTTCATTCATGAGTTTAACTTTACATATGAAGATATTACCGGTTCATTTCACACAACTTTTCACCAGCATCTTCTGCAATGCCACTGACAGTCTTGGAAAAAAAACTGTTGGAGAGATACTCCACCTAATGTACTTCAGAATTAAAGCCTCCTCCATGATCAAACCCAACTAAGAAGCAACAGTTCAAACAATATGAAAGCCTCCTGTGAGCCCTTCTGCTCCACAGATTAATATCTGATTATATTAATACAGGCAATAGGGAAGGAAAATACTCCTCAGCCTTGATACAGCAACCCAATGTTTTGTGAAATGGAGCAAGAATGGAAAATACAGACCAGGAAAAATTGTGATGTGACACTTGTAATTGTCAGGCAGTTTTTCTTTCAAGTGCTGCTCACTAAGGCTCATTCATTCATTCATTCATTCATTCATTCATTCATTCACAGCTTCCCTTTTAAATGCTAGCTGGTGGCTGAGAAGCTGAAACAGTCAAGCTAGCACACCCAGCTGGAATTTGAAATCAGAAACCTAAGAATTTTAATCAGGCCCACTAAGGTCTTAATTGTAAAGGACTTTAAAGCTGGCATGCTGATAAAAGATACTGATAAAAAGGTGCAAATATTCCTCTACCTTTCAGAATTGGCATCTGGGCATGTTAATAAGTTGTATTTACTTGATGTTAACTTTGCATGTTTTTGTAAACTGGGCTTTTCAAGATGCAAACACCTTCAAATATTGAAAATATACATATTTTTCTATGCACCAAAGTTCTTGAAGCCAGCCATTTTGAGGTTATATTGTTTTAGAGCTAGGTCATACCACCGCATCACATCCTCTTTAAAAGAGAATCTGCACATTAACTGTTGAAGTACAGAGGAAAACAGTTCAACAAGAACTTTTGTGGARCCTCTTGGATTAGTTTCATCAGCAGATTTCTTTCACATAGCCTGTGCTTTACTCATACATAAACAAAAAGTGCATCTCCCCAGTGCCATTCTCAATGCAAAGTCCAACTCCTCAGTGAAAGAGCCTTGRTAAGAGAAGTGCCATACCTTGTGCTACTGTTGACATAACCACTGACGGTGTGGATGACACTACAGCAGTCACAGCAATGGTGTTTGCAGTGCAGGAGGGAGTGGAGCAGCTGCTGCTGCTGCTCACAGAGGACTGGGAAGCAGTGATAACCACGGGCTGCTTTTGAGTAGTTGAGGCAATGACTGATGTTGGGACAAGTTTTGTAACTGCTGCATAGTTGTGGGACTTGGAAAGGATGTTGGGTACAAAAGTTGAGCTTGGAGAGGTGGTTACTATTATGACCTAAAAAAAGAAGWAAAAAAAAAAGAAGAAATTCATTTGTTCCTTGTATCTATATTTCAGTAACATGTCTGTCTAGTTTTAGGGATACATGTTTWTTAAGAGCTTTTAAGACTGTAAATCATATTTGCTCACAAGAAATGTTTCAACTATTTTGAAGAAGTGGTGATAAACATTTCCTTAAAATTAGGATTTTTAAGGAAAACAATTACTACTGAATAAAGTAAAATTATCTCATATCTGAAGGCAAACAGACGGGAATAAACCTGACTTCATTAAACTGAGCCAGGAAGCTTGAAACCCATTTTAAGAGAAACTGAATGGATTTCCAGCAAGTTTTAAATGTCACTTCCAAACCTTGCAAAAATATCAAGAAAGAGCAATGAGAGAAAATAGATTATTTCTTTTTTTCTTTAACAATTACCAAGCACTTGCTGAGTCAGTAATGGGAAATGCTTTTGATCTACAAGGCTGTAAATATTTCATCAGTGAAAGATAAATGCAGGTTTGAAGCAATTTCTGCTTTATTTRGTGCTCTAAACAGCAAGAAATTCTTTCAGATTTGTCTGAAGAGAATAAACATCACCCCAGTGCAAGTTAAAACTACAACTCCACTAATCTGATCTGACATAGAAAAACACAGAATTCATGACAGCACTGGAAGAAGTCTGTCCTTGTGCAACTCACCCAGTAAACTAAACATTTATTAAGTATTGAATATGGGGACTGTTTACATTAAAAAATTCCTTTTATTCAACTTATATGTCCCTCCTTGCACTTACATAGTTAAAATAGAAAAAGAAGCACAAAAATACAACATTTTCAATTTATCATGCAAGAATATTGAGCAATTACTTTAATAATGCTGTTGTCCCAAGAAAAAATTTGTTTATTAAAACCTTGAAAATTTAAACGTATTAATGATTCAATGTAACAAAAGCTGATAGAAAAAGAAGGCACAAAAGGGGCAAAGAAAACCTGTGTCAGCTCACACAAAGTCTTACGKTGCTAGCCAAGCACCACTGAAACCTTGCCTGATAAAGAAATAATATGATAATGGCACCAGAAACAGACTTAAGCAACAAATCAAGCATCAAGAGATTACAAGTTTATTATTTGCCTAAAGAAAAATAAGAAAAGAAAAAATAAATAAAAGGGAAATAGCCACATGGATGGAATAAAAGCAGCAAATTTCACCAATATGGCTGGCTCAGCCTCTCCTTTTGCTCCAGCTCTTAGTTTGATGGTCTCTGCAGCTCAGATAAATCTTTAATATCGTGATCTGAGGAAAATCAAAACCTTACTACCCCACAAGCTATAGCAGGTTGACCACAACTAATCTGTGTCTGAAGGACAAGGTTTCCACATTCTGCTGCTTTCTACTTGATTGCACTCTCCAGKGAGAACATCTTCTCTGCATCAGTCTTATTTTTGCATTCTGCCTAATTTTGATTTAATGAAAACACCTTTCTCAAATTGCTCTTAGGCTACAAACATGCAGATGAGCTGAACCAGACACAGCTTGCTCTAGTGTGAGAACTGGAAGGGAAAGGATTCTGTGATATGCCTCTGGAGTTTTATCCTGTTCCTAAACTGTCAGTTTACACTAGGAATACTTCCAACTGTCTGAAGTTTAGGGTCAGCTCCATTCCACCCAGAGTAACTAGTTTAGGAACACAGCCAAAGGACAACGTGCAGTTTAAAAAGGCAGATTATAGGTTAGAGTGTATATGAACTATACTACAACAGGGCAAGTTCAGCATCAAAACTTATACAGATATGTAGACTRGAACTGGGCATAATCACAACTCCTGCAGACAACTGCATTTCCTTAAGTCCATGATTATCACTTAAAAATACTTTATTTAATCAAGGGAGGAATAAAGCCTGTAGAGCATTACAGTTCAACAGTGACTGCTATACTGTGACTAAGCAAGTTTGTGTCTGTCTATTCTACCTCATCTTTCAAAATTAACAGAGCAGAGCAAAGTTCAGTACTTCTGTGTTGTGGTGGTGTTGTCTGTGTTGAGGGCTTAGTGAARGTTATTTTCACATGCATGAAGTATATCCAGAAAACACAAAATTCAGGTAAAAATGTAAGTTTTAAAGTTCAAATCACAACCACTRTATTTCTGAAATACTATTCTGTCATATATGTTGAAATGATCCAAATAATCTCATCATGGGTACCAAAACTGCATCCCATGTTTTACAGCAGAGAAACTGCCTGACTTTAAACATACACACTGACAAATCAAACAACAATTTTGTTGTTGATGGTTCTAGTTGTTACAGTAAAATCTAATTCCCAGCATGTACTGAATTTAGTCCTGTCAGCTCTATTTTGAGAGATGTCAAAACTTAGTCCCTGAAAAAATAATGTTATTATAACTGCCAGAAACTTCACTAGATAGATGTCCTACACAGGTGACTTCATTACAAGAGAATCGAGAAACTTKAGCTGTGACATTATTAGTTGTTATGACAGATCTTCCTCCAACCTACTAAAATGTCAAAACAATTCAAAGAGGTGGCATGCAGAAACAAAGAATTTCATTCATATCTAACAACTTACACTCAAATTGGAAATGTCCTGTTGGGTATTAATGAACAAGACTGACTTCTAATTTAAAGCTACTAAAGAGGATTTCTCCCACCAAAATAATCCAGTTACATATTTTGGCATATCTAAATCCAACAAAAGAGGGCACTGTGACAAGYTCAGATACAAACACTACTCTGGCTAACAAAACAAGCACTGATTTTCCTGTCGCTGCAGATTAGTAAGACAGTCAAATAATAGAATGTAAAGTGAACTCTAACATTTCCAAGTCAGAACAAGTGGAGAAGCATAACTGCAGGAAAGGTCCTATCAACAGTCCACTCTTCTGGAGACTTGGTACACTCCATCTTTAACTTCCATGATATAACACACCCATACTTAATAAAACTCTACAGAGTTTAAGGCAAAAAATTATTCCTGCACTAATTATAACCCTAATGTGCAACAGGATGGATAGGTMCTGTAGGAGCTGTGGACTTGCTGCACTGAATTTAATTTGATGGTTTATGCTCACACATGGATTTCTCTAATACATTCATGTATTCAGAGATGAAATTTGATTAAGTACACCGTTAAAGAACAGTGAATCAAATGAGAGCATCTTCTCTGGAGTGGGAAGAGGTCAGAAAGCCACTATCTTTATTGCACATTACTTCAGTTTTTCTTACGTGGTTTTAAAGTTTCCAAAAATCAAGACACGGGAACTCTGCTGATCCAAAAAAGAGTCATAAAGCAATTAAGAAGACTAGTAGGACAAATACCATGCAAGGGTTTGAGCTCAATAGTCAAACTCTCACTGTTGGAAAAAATGCTTGTTAGCAGCCAGCCTAGCATAAGTCTGTTGGTACTGAGGCAAAATTGATTTCACAGAGACCCTATGTCTCCCTGAAGTCTGCTGTACTAAATAACTGTACCAAGAATGAACTTGGCCTGAACCACTCTTTTTTTTTTTAATCTTAAAAATAGAAAAATAGACATAACAGAAATGCCTCCTAAAGAATGGTAATATAGTCATGCCATAGATTAGGCACTTAAAAATCTAAGTCCAGTACAAAATCTAAACAAGGAAAACCTTTCCGGCACTTTGCATTGTGGTGAAAGCTAAGCACACTCAGCTGAAATAACTGTGACACTGTTAATGTAGAATGAGAAATGGCACACTAGTACTGAAAGGAAAATAWAGCCCCTGGACTTTGACCAGCTCCAAGAATAAGTATTATAGATCCCCAAAAACTAGTCTCTAGATAAAAGGCTTGGCAAGGGAAAGTCCATGCCACCTCTCCTGGAATTCTACTACTGCAAAGAGTAATTATAAATAAGGAAAATAGAAATAAGAAAGATTACCTTTGACCAACAGTTGTTACCATCTGAAGGCTGTTCAGTGGCCTATGTGATCCAGTTCTCAGTGGACTAGTGTCCATATCACAAAACCCAACACCACAAATGGTACTAACTGGTAACCTTGTTGGCAGTCTCACCAGACAGGCCAAGAATTGAATGAGCATGGAGACTGAATCCCCTCTCATCCCTAGAAGTGGTCCCTTCAGGTCAGGGTTGAGGCACATTGGTGGGGCAGTCTGGGGGAAGCTTGCACTCCCGCTGCCTGTGCTGTACCTGTTCTGTGGATAAAAAGAGGGCTTCAGTCTCCACGGCTGTCAATCCAGGTCCTTTCACACACAGGTGAACTAAATTCATACAAGAGTTTGGTTTTCCCTTTGCTCGTTTTAAAGAGGGATTACCTTATCCCAAGCGCAATCCTTAAAAAACAGCTAGTCAGATCACAGAAAGGAAGAGTCAAACATCACATCTTATTCATTGACAAAACCAGAATAAAGGAACATTTGGCAGCTTCCCCCACATACCTTCTGTGTTGTGGTGTTTGTTGTCTGTGTTGAGGGCTTAGTGAAGGTTATTTTCACAGGCGACATGTGTGGTGGTAAGGAGTTGGCAATGCTCTGCATTATATTACTCATTTTGGGGCTCCCACTTACAGGCACTGTGATAGTTTTAGTGACAGGAGTCACTGCCTTCGGGACTTCTTTCAGGAGAACAGGGGAAGAACTAGAAGAATTCGTTCGCCGTCTTTTGCGGGGCTTTTCATCGTCATCTGAGCAGCTGACACCTGGAAAAGAAACACTTTCTCTAAATTGTGTTTCCCCCGTCTATAGATCTCAGTGCTCTCTGAAACACTACATCCTTTTTGAGTCTTATACCCTCTTTCAAAGTAAGATAAAAAGAAATAAAGGATAAATTACATCTTATGGTCACAATCAAGCGGTATCACACCTCAGCTGCCCTTAGTCCTTGATATGGGCCACACTCAGYGCCATGAAACAGGGACAAATCACCCAAAACCCCAAGCTACTCAGTTACTGGGTTACTTCGTTCAGTTTGAGAGATTAAAAGAACGTAAGAGCCAGTACAGGGTTTTCATTCTGTCTACAGAAGTTTGACCAGTGAAGCTACACACACAAGGGGATTGGGATCATGTCACACACATTTTAGTTTAAACTTTTACACTACTTTGGGATTTCTTTGGTGGTGGTTTTGTTTCTAGCAACTGGACTATCGAAATTTATCCCCCTATAGCTTCCTTAGACTTCAGCCTTTGCACCTACTTTCGAGTCATGTTTACCCTTACAGTACCCTTCTGTCTTTCACCTTAATACAGCATCTTGAGATATAATTAATTTTTTTATTATACAGTTTAACTGTGAAGGACAATCCTCACTTCATCAGCTTTTGCCTTCTTTGGTGCATTTTGTGCAACAGATATAAAACGGCACCTAACACACAATTAAAAAAACCAAAAGAAGTCCAGGCTCAAAAGAGTTCTTTCTTCCTCACAATCATATACTGCACATATAGAAAAAAATCTGCTGCAATATTCAGCTCAGGAAAGGATAACAGGATGATTAATGGATCTTAAATTCAAACGAAACTTGCCAAAGTAGGCAACAGATTCATAAATTATGGAAAGACACAGGTGTCATGGACATATTTTATAAAAAATCCTTTTGCTAGGATCTTTTCTCCTGAGAAGCTGAGAGGCCTCAGAGGAAAAGAAAAACAATAATTATCTGTTGCTGTGGAATGCAACAGGTGCATCTTTGATTGGTCTCATGTGGTTGTTTTTAATTAATGGTCAATCACAGTCCAGCTATCTTGAACTCTGTGGTCAGTCACAAGATTTTATTATCATTCCATTCTTTTCTATTCCTTGCTAGCYTTCTGATGAAATCCTTTCTTCTATTCTTTTAGTATAGTTTTAATATMATATATATMATAAAATAATAAATTAGCCTTCTGAAACATGGAGTCAAGATTCTTGTCTCTTCTCTCGTCCTGGGACCCCAGCGAACAGCACCACACACAGGTTAGTAACTCTGCCAACCTCTCACAGCTACTCGGTAGCATTGAAGGCAGGAAGGCTCTACAGAAGGATCTGAATAAGCTGGATCCATGGGCTGAGGTTCAACAAGGCCAAGTGCCAGGTYCTGCCCTTGGATCACAACCATCTCATGCAGAGCTACAGCCTGCGGGCAGAGTGGCTTAAGGGTGGCCAGGCAGGAAGGGATGTGGGGATGCTGGCCAAAACTGTCTGGATATGGGCCAGGTGTGCCCAGCRGGGCAAGGACAATGGCACCTGGTCTGTATCAGCACTGGTGTGGCAGCAGGAACCAGGGCAGTGACGATTCCCTGTGCTGGGAACTGCTGAAGTACCTCCAGTCCTGGGGGCACTTTTGGGCACCTCCTGACAAGAGAGACACTGAGGTGCTGGAGTGCTGCCAGAGAAGGGAACAGAGCTGGGGAAGGGTCTGGAGCAGCAGGAGCAGCTGAGGAAGCTGGGGGGACTCAGACTGGAGAAGAGGTTACGGGGGGACATTCTTGCTCTCAACAACTCCCTGACAGGAGGGTGTAGCCAGATGGGAGTTGGGCTTTTCTCCCAGGTAACAAGTGAGAGGACAAGAGGAAATAGCATCAAATTGTGCCAGGGGAGGTCCAGATTAGGTATTAGAAAAAAAACCTCACTGGAAGAGTAGTCAGGCATTGGAGTAAGTTGCCTGGGGAGACAGCAGTCTGGAAGTGTTCAGGAGGTATCTGAATGAGACACTTGGGGATGTAGTTTAGGGGTGACTATGATGGTGCTGGGTTGATGGTTGGACTAGATGATCTTAAAGGTCTCTTCCAACCTTGACAAATCTGCAATCYTGTTATTTATGTTTACCATGCTAACCTGTGTCAAACCATTTAAAAAGAAAAACAATCAGAGAGAAGCTGAACAGATGCAATCCTGCCTATGCAAAAGATGATTGAAAATCTTGTTCCATGTGCCTGCAGCTTGAAGACAAAGAAAACCATCACAGCAAAAAGCAGTCTTGCTGGTAATCAAAGCAAACTTGGTTGGTAGTCAATCTCTAGTTAGGGCCAAGATCTAATTACGGCCAATCTCTAACTGGAATTAATATTCTAGCAYTCAAAAAGTGAAGATGCAAGAACTAACATGGACAAGAAACTGCCCAGCACCACAACAGGCAATTGTGGAAAAATGGTATCCTCTCTCAGCAGGAGTAGCAGCTCATTTGCAGGTACCTGTCCAAAGGCTGACAATTGTACCTACAGACAGGAAATTGAACTGGGAAAGAGAAGCAAACTTCAAAAACAGAGCTTTAGCTGGCTGTAGCAGTACAAGTGAAGTGTGGATCTATAAAACCAGATTTCAAATAAATATATTCTATCCTACTCTCAATCAAAATATTCTAATCAATAATTTATGCCCCTGAATAAGCCCAGTGGTGACCTCCCTCTATAAAGCAGAGGTTTGATTACATAACTTTAAGGTTATTATGGACAGGCTTCTAAATATTACTGTGAGTGCACTATAGAAACTTGTAACTATTTGAGTGCACTTATCGCATTGAATGTGTGCAGTCATTTAAAAATCTCAGAATCCATTTAAATCCAAAATYCACATGCAGCTAGCATGTTAGGACACATTTTGGTGGGGTGCCAAGAAATAGAGAAAACTTTGTTTGTGGTCCTCATCCACAAGAAACCCCATCAACCAATCCATCAAGACATAAGAAATTAACATTAAACTAGCAGAGCATTATTTTATGTTTTGTACAGCTCATTTCACCTCCTGTTTTCACTGCTGGGGTTTTGCAAGAATATTATTCTCATCACTTCATGTTAGAAATTGCTGCACTAAGTTTTCCACAGACATTAAGTTAAAAGGTAATACAGCTTTGACTGTAACTCACACTTGATAAGTAAGGATGCAGAGTCATGGAATGGTTAATGGCTCAGTCAGACTGTGACTTGGAAGAGGTTACACCACAGACCAGTGGCAAAGTCCTGACTGTAACTCAGATCTCCCAAATCTGCTCCTAAGCAGGTTTGTTAAAATCAATGTGACTGATGTAACATACCCTGAAAGACACACAATTCCTTTTAAAAAAGAATAAAAACAATAACAACAAAACGAAGCACATGAAGTAGGGAAAAAAAATTAAATCTAGGGACAGACAGTGAAAATGATCATCCCTGTACTGCGTGTCTAGACTTTTTTGATACTCATTATCATGCAGAAATTCAATAAAGTCTACATTAAAATTTTAAGATGTTAAGAATGTTTTCCCTTGAATCTTCAAACTAAACCCAAGTGATTASTGCACAGATCAGAAAATGCAAAACCTCAATGTAATGGGTTTCATGGGTTGATAGAGCCATTAACAATGGTTTTTTTGCAAGTAACACTATATTTATGTACTAAGTGGCATTTCTGATTAGCTAGAAGCTTATACAGATGTATACCTATAGCATAAAGATAATAATTTTTAATAATTAAATAATTTWWAAAATATTAAAGGTATACAGAGCAAGCATAAAAATAGCATTTATCTACTTCTAAATAGCATTTATCTACTATTAATCTTAACTTGCTGTTTTGATAGAATCAAATAAGAACTGAAGGAAACATTTTCATARTAAAATAAAACTACCCATGATGAGGGCATATATATGAGACCATAATCTGCTTTTAGAACTAGCTGACTTACTAGCCAAACAACAATGGGGACACACATGCCCTCTGAAGAAAAAAAGACTGTTTCTAGATTCCATGTCCTGGATTTCCAGATTTAATTACATGAAGATGGGTCTCTGATAGGAATTTGTATGAAGTTTTCGCAGCTGCCAAGGAACACAACCTTCACTAAGACTGACCTCCAGGTAAATCACAAAATGGCCAGACATAGTATGGAAGCATAAACCCCTGCCAAACTGCATCCAAAAATAAAAAATTTCTATGTCAACTGTGCAAGTGGAAAAGAGGGATCTTTTCTAATTCAACTGACTACTATGCATTAGTTCTCAACAAGATGGATCAGAAATTCATTGATATACAAAAACATCTATATTTAATTTTAAAAATATTTTTCACTTGTTGTCCTTGCAGCATTTTGCAGTGAGTGGATTTATCCTGAACACTATTTATCTGAAAAAGGGAAGGATTAAATTCACTCTCTAGACTAAATGAAGGCACAAAGGCCTGAAATGACTTGCCCAATRCTGGAGTGTTTAGTTTGGTCTATGCTTCAGCCATGTTCTCCCTTTCTTTCCCTTTTTGTTAATCAGGTGCTAGTATCACTTACTTTTGACGTAAACAGTACTTCCACTTGGCAAGACGACTACATTGGAGGCTGGACTGGCAGGTCTGGGGGACTTCACTGTTGCTACACTGCCACTTGGAACAGGGGTAGATGTTGGGGTTGAAGTGGTACTTGTGTAGGAATAGCAAACCACCACTGAAGAGGAGAAAAGACACCTTCCATATAACTGAAGTGCAGAATCCCATTATTCTATCACTATTTTTACAACTGAAATGGAAGCCAAAGACTTACTGGGTTTACTATCTGTGGTTTTGCTTCTGCATTCCTGTTACTGCGGAATATTCCCCAGTTTGAGCTAAGCATGGCCATGAGACTAATGGTCTTCGAAGACAACACAAAAATCTAAACTCCTGTCCTYCCATCCCCAAAAATCTGTGCTGCCAATGTGAAATTTCTTTTGTATTGATCTTTGTTTTACTTTATAATTTGTTATTTTTAATTTTAGCGTTAATTCAATATGTTGATCTTTCGGCTTTTCTGTAAGTGATCACAYCTAGACAAGTAACTGACAGAAAAGTGTTATTGCCTCAACAGTACATCAGTTGAAAAAACCAAAATATTCATCCAGTAGTGAAAAACTGATTGTACTAATCAGCTTTTTTAAACCATTGCTTTTAAGTAATAACACAATGATACAGTACTTCTCACAAAACCAGGATAAAACAGCTTGTTTCAAGAAGTGTTACACATTCTCTAGTTGTATGAAGCCTAATTCAAGCCTGCTGAGCCAAGCTAGYTGGAATGTGTACTACCATTATTTAGAAAGCATAGGAAAAACAGAAAGCAACCTTTTTACTTGTTCCCATAGTACATTTTATCTGAASGAAAAAACCCAAAGTGGTATTTTCTTGATTTTAACCAAAACCTACTTGCACTCTTAAAACATTCTGAAACAGCTTTCATCACTTACAGAACTTTACAAAATCTAGCCATTAGTCCAAGTTTTTAAAGTTTACAGAGCTGAAGAAGTTAATCAGTGAATGTCATTCCCTGACAAACTGGGTTMTTTTCATATTTCAGTTGCCAGTGTGTCAATAACACAAAGCAGTCAGATTAATGCTGCAGATACCACAAAGATATCTTTAAAAAAAGGGTATTTTATATTTCTGTGAATAATGTTTGGTAAGAAAGATTTGGATTTTTTTCATAGGTTCATAGAATGGTTTGGGTTGTAAGGAACTTTAAAGCTCACCTAGTTCCAACCCCCTGCCATCAGTAGGGACACTTTCCACTAGACTGGGTTGCTCCAAGGCCCGTTAAAATATCTTTAATATTTAACACTTAAAATCTAAGACACCAGTTCCTATTGTGACGTTGTTTTTACATTCCCATAGATTGCAGCAGAACTCCATCTTTCTCTCACCTTCTTTGTTCCCAGTCTCTGCAGGAACTGGAAGAGACGCATTGTGCTGGATGGCTGCGTTGGCAACAGCGTTGGCGGTGACAGTGAAAGCTGTTTGTGGCACAAGCCGTGGCATCAGCGGCACCAGCCGACGACCTTCTATGGACCACTCCGAAGAGCTGTTTGGCCCAGACATACTAAACAGAAATGCATATGCTGTAAGTATTTACACCAGTTTCCAAACACTCAGTATCCTATTTGAGTACATTTCTTTTCAATAGTGTAAGTCTAAAAGGCAGTTTAAGACATCCTAGAGCACTAATATTCAACTTACTTTATTTCACAAAAGCCCTTGCATTTTTGTCACCTGATATAAAACCCCTCTCATTTTAAATTGAGGAGTTGACTCTTCCTCTGTTGTTTTGTTGTACAGAGCTGTTCCAAGGGCTAGAGGTGTGTGAATGCCATACTCAAACCCCCTACATTAGGTTAGCTACTATTCAGTTGCTGTGCTCTCTACTTCTGGATTATGAAAATACCAAGAAACCAAACAGATATCATAAAATACTATTGAAATGGATTATGTTACAGGGAAAAACTCTCAGTTTCTAAGAGAAACTTTATTTTACCTCAACAGAAGAGTTTCTGATGCTTGTTAAAGTAGTCCCAAACAAGGTTACAGAACATGAGATTATTCAAATGCACCTTAAGCAYCTTTCTAAACAGAAAGCTGTCTTTGGCTCTAGCTCGCTCTTAACCTCAGTACTTACACCCACACTAGAATGTTTCATAAAAACACTCTTCTTACCTAGATGGAGAAATATTTTTGACTGTTTTACATGACTCATTTGTCAAATCAGCAAAACCAAAATGGCAAATTATTTTTCAATGCTGTAATGTTTTTAAGCAAATCAACCCATTTAATGTATTAATATATTCTAAAAAATAACTTCTCACATGAAATATTTCAAGCAAATTGCAGCAAGAGCTACTACAAAGTAGTTTGTAAAATGCAGAGTAACTGCTCTGTTATTAAATCTTGGTATGCTTCAGCATTCCTCATACATATGCAGATTGTATAAAGAGAGCTACATTAGCTAAGGTAAAGATACATTAAAAAAAAATAAAGGGTACAAAAGCTAGAGAAGTAGACTTTCCTAATGAGTTAAGAGAATTATGTAAGTCAAATACTATATTACCAACCACCACTCAAAAGGAATCACCACAGGAAAAAAAAGAAAATCAGCACTTTGTCCGGATTATAGTATTTCATTGAAGTGCAACACCTCAGGACAAACTATTCATGCTCTGCAAAAAGCTAAGACTAGAAGTACTACTTAAAAGGAAAACTTGATTCAGGAAAAGAATCTGGATTTGACAACTACATGCTTTTCATTATTTCCCCCTGCCCCCCATTTATTTAAAGGAGTGTARGGACGTTAGTGGGTTTTGTTTGGTGAACAGCATACTTCTGAATCTTTAAACTTGAAAATTAAAACTTAAAGTCTTTTTACAGCACTAAACCAGTATGCTGATTTTGACTAGACTTGGATCAAACAACTGTTAACTCCAAGTGCGCTGCTATTCATATAATTTCCTTTCTTTCCTCTTCACAACACCAAAGCTACAACAGTCAAACATTAAAAAGTCAACAGCTGTAACACAGAATAAGAAAAAAATACACTTACAATGCAGCTGTGTTTAAAGACGGTCCTTAACAGTAAGACTATTAAGTAATTACCAAAAATACATAACCACTTGGTCTACTGCTCCTCCACCTCTCAAAATCATGTGGAGCTTGTAAAAGCAAATGCAAGGAAGAACCAGCCCAGCTGAYGCCAGCACAGCAGCTGCATCGCTGACAGTGGTGGACACTGATGTCATCAGCTTGCTGCAGCTTTTTCTACTCTGACCATTTTTTCCTTTCTATGCTGATACTCTGTCTTCCACTAATCTGCCACCTCTTTTCCTTTCTTTTTCTTTTTCCTCTTAATACAACCTTTCCAAACTGATTAAAATAAAACTAAAAGCAAAACAAAGAAACAAGCAAAAGCAAACATATTCATCCTACTTAGGAGCATCTCTATTTTGTCCATTCTCTGTTTACTCTGGTCTCTCTTACAGAACGGTCTCCATGCCAAAAAACTGTTTCTYACATTGCACTTGTACAATGAATGGGATAGCCTTGGATCCAAAATGTAATGGTACTAAATAACTGTTTCTAGGTTCCTGTATATCTAATACAGTAATTCCTTCATTCATACAGTGTTTTAACTACTGGTTCTTTAAACYACCATCAATGCTCAAAATTCTACCATTCAGTTAAGGCATAAAAGATTTCCCAAAAGGTACTTTTGCAAATCAGTGACAAAATCACTTGGAACTTACTTGTGTGCAATCGTTGTTAGTCGTTCATCATTTACTGCTCTCCGAACTTCAGCGCGATGTCGCTCYGTTGAAATACTATTAAAAAAACAATGAAGTAATGTATTTTAATCAGAGGAAAACACGAACATTCATCTAAGAATTCCAGCTAAAATTAAACTTATGAATAATTTATCTAAGAGAATAAAGGGAACAGGACTTTACATTTAAGAGACTGTCACTTAACCCTCCCTGTCACAGAGAGAATGAATCGTATTATTGCTCAAAAATATTACTGAAGAATGAAAAGAACATTACTGTTCACAGGGTATCCTCGAAAAATAGCTAGAATCCAACCTCCTAATGAGATCAATACATTTAAAGGATATAGCAGAAAAGTTCACACAGGACACACAGCATTCTCTCTTGAGGTACCTTGGGTTCAAAGACCTTGGAGCTCTACGCTGACAAAACCCCAAGCCAGTGTACCTTCACGACCTGGCTGTAACCCTTTTAACACTCAGTATCCCAAAAAGTACCAACAAACCAGTAAGGCTTCTACCACTGAAGGATGGTTGTTTTCCTTACTAAAAACTCCAAGGAGAACAGGAATGAAACCTCAGCAACATGGAGAATTACTTCTCCAAAATCAGATTTACGTTGTGATCCCAGTGAAAGAAAAAGCATGTAACACCTTAAAAGAAAACAGGTCATAGTTCTTAGATTGAAAAGATCAGGGTTACCTAAGCACTTTAGAGAGTTCTCCAAGAAGATCCTTCTTCTCTTTTGTAAGGTCTCCCTGTGCACGTAAGGCACTGATGACACCTGCATAGGCCTCCAGTTCTGAAGAATTAGAGCAAATAATATTTTCATTTAATGCTCACAGCAAATGGGAAAAAATGTTGCTTTTCATACTACTGACAGCATTCTAATAATTTTCAAAGTCATTAAGAGTAACATGTCTTTCAATTAATTGTGCTATTTCAAAAGAGATTGATGATTTGGAACTCTCTCAGTCAAATACTCAGCAGCATAAAACATTTCTATGAAACAAYTGTCTCATCACAGAGGATTATCTAGTTTACAAACCCAAATGAATGTGTCAAGCTCTCTCTGACCTGAAATTCAGGCAAAAAGCTTGAGGAAACTGTTTAGAGTAGTTCAGAATTCTCTTCACACACACACACACGTATCATTATTACAAGCTTTATGGAAAAGCTCRGCTTGGAAAAAGAAATACACTATCAAAACAGCAACTGGTTTTCTTGGAATGCCTTTCCCTAAGCAGCATAGAGAACACCAGCTCTAGTTTGTTAAATGTGATCATCATAGTCTTTTATGCCTATTTACTTTATACGGTACAACTGCTTGAATCTGCAGGAAATGCAACACAATGAATTAAACCTGCTCAACACAAAATAAACAATCCAGCTATTCTTAAACATAGAACTACCACAAAGACTAACTCACAAAAACCAGAAATGCGTAATTCCAGGTGACTGAGATGTCATGCCATCAGCACTTTAAAAAAAATCGAAAAGTAAAAGGCTACTGATATTTTTGAATTTTGTCCTACTAGCCAGGGTGAAGATACATCTAATGCAAATAATGAATCCTGCTAACTTGGCAAAGAATGACTTGCTATTCTCAGCTTCACACTGTTTAGGGAAACCCAAAACWAAAATTCTCTTGATCCTTACACAGGTGCCTTTCATTTGACACTTCCATTTCAGCAGCCAAACCAAAGAAGCCCACAACAGATCCCAGTTACCCAAAACCAAGAATAAAAGGTGCAGACCAAGACCTAACATTTCTGAAGTTTGCTGCAAAAGAAAAGACTGATGCTTTTCAGAAAAGTTTCCGTTTAGGATTCCTAAGAGCTAATTTCCAAATGAAATCAAGGAATTGTGCTGAAAAGAAGTTCTGCTCTCCTGTCCCAATTAAGTAGATAAAACAAAAAGCAGAGTAATTTTGGGTTAACTATGCAGCCTGCACAGGGATGCTGAGTGACCTACAGAAGCATTTACAGCTTCAGTTATAAAACATTCACTAATTAATGCAATGGTTATTACTAATATCAACATTTATTTAGACAATCATGTTACATTATTCATGATACTAATTATTTTCCTCTGTTAACAACTTAAAGTAATTCTCAGATACAACCATAGAATTATTTATCGAGGGCACACTTTTTTTTTCCTTTTGCATTATAAATAAAGAGCCTCTACACTATAGCTGCAAAAATGCACATTCTGGTCTTTTGGAAGCTAGCAAGGATTACAGAACAGCTGTAACTTCCTCCCCTTTGTGTTTATGCAGCAACACAAAACACACGAACTAGCTAAAATGGGTTTGGCCAGTAAATATCATTATTGCTCGTGTTAGGTGCTACAATCACCACCTCGTTCAGTAATAAACCACACCCAACACCAGKTCCTGCCTACCTCAAGATGCATTTCAGCCTCACCTACATCCCTGCTTCACTCCTTACAGARTACTCCACTACTGCTGTACCATTAGCCAAATTAGATGTTGGGCTGTRAGCTGGAAAAGCAGGACCCTCTGAAGTCGATGGCTATTGCTGCATGTGGCTGTCACACAGCTATTGCTGCCACTGCCATGCTCCTTCACCCCCCAGTCCCGTGGTGTGCCTCCTCTCTGCTCACAGAGGCAGGGCCCCCTTGTGGGGACACAGCTCATGCCAGCAAAACAAAAATTATTATTTTTGATTTTTTTTTCCTTCCTGTCAGCCTAGGTTATGTCACTGAAGGAGGCGTAGCTGCAGTTCTGTTTGGCTCAGCTGCACCAGCAAGGTTCTGCCAGCACACCACCGTTAGCTCGGGTTAAAGTTTTTTTTCCAGGCTTCCAGCCAGCACAGCTAMGTTAATGAAACTTAGTAGCACAAATCTGGTCAAAAGCTTTTGGCACTCTGAGCTTTCTCCTAGTTKCTGTACTTTTTGAGCCTTGCTTAAGACTTGGGGTTGTCACTTTAACAGACAGTACAGCTTGTTGTGACCTTGTGCACAACATCTGCATCACTGCCTCAACAGCACGCAAATCCCGTATTCCCAACAAATCAAATAAAAAGGGCAAAGGGAAGGAAAATAAGTTCTTAACTCTCAAAAAATAAAGTGGATGGCTCCACCACGTATGAGAACCTTGGCACAGTTAAGAAATACAGCACACCATCTCTTAGCAGTCAAACAAAATGAGAACACAAAAAGCTGTCACTTGACAGTCACAGGAAGTTAGAGGGAGCCTCAAMTTTCTTCTTGACTTCATCTCCTTGATTATGGTCCTCAGAAGAAACTGAATATTAGGCTTTTCTCTTTTCCCACCTAGCATCATTCAACTGGCAAAACTCCAAATCCTTAGTTACACAAATTCAGCCATAAGAACTCAAAACCAACTATGCCAGATCAGATCAAAGGTCTAACAAAGGTTCCTCTCCCCTGCAGTAGCCAAAAGCAGGTAAGTGAGGAAAGAGCAAACGTTTTTAGTACTTTCCAAAACAGAAGCATCTCTCCTCATACACTTAGATCTACAAAGACAGAGCACAAAAATATCTTTCATTGTCTTGGGCAGGGGGCTCAAATACTGAGCYACATTTGAAACAATGAAAAAGATTCCTGTGGTTATGGCTGTTGAGTGAGAACATAATTTTCCCMCTTCCCTGACAACCTGTGTAACTGCCAATCACAAACACCATTTTTTAAAATCCTGTTTTATGTCTTCACAATAGTAACTTCAACACTTGATTCATCCCTACAAGGACAGTTAAACCTGGATTTCATTATGGTTTTTTAGGGTACAAAAAGGTGTCTAATACAGAACTGGGAAAAAAAAACAATCAAAAACCACAACAAAACAGGGGAAAAAAACCAACCCCAAAGGTTCTCTTTGAAAATTTTGCTGCATGTTAATAGTGACAGAAAAACCCAGCTCTGCAACACAGCAATTAGGACATCCAAGAGAGATTCAACCACATCAAAACAATTCTTCTCTACTCATTTTGCCAGGGCTGAGAGTGTCAGCCAAACATAACTTTAAGCCAGGGCTGTCAAACCAATGACACATGGAAAACGCAGGAAATTACTTRCAAGTTGCCTGTAGACATATTAAAATATTTCATGCAAGCAGCATGAAGACAAATCTTAAAAGGGCAAAATACAGACCCACAAATTGTATCTTACTGTACCCAGTTTGCGAAGGATCCTCTTGCACTCATCCCTACTGAGGTCCAGAAGAGTAGGCCACACCACAGGCATCCTTCCCTTGTGTCTGTGCTCCCACAGAGCTCAGCCTCGCTGGAAGAGGAATATAAACGCTCAAGCCCATCATTTATTGATTTCCCAAGCCGATTAATGTAAACTCCTCAGCCTGCTCACAACTCCACCGACACATTCGCTTCGTCCCCGCCCCAATCTCTGTAGTGGCATGAAGGAATTCGGCAGTTTCACAAGAGCGTGGACTTCCTATGCTCTCTAGCACAAATGCATCATCCAAGCCTTTTTACAGTGTCCTGTCTCCTTCTGAAGCCTATTTTTTTCAGGCTGAAACGTTCTCCGAAATGATGTTTAAGTCTCCTCCCTCTCTTTAGGCAGAGTACCTATTAAAAGAATTCTTCCAGCGAACCGCACGCTCCCCTTCCCCCCGGAGAACGCGTTTTGCGCCAGCCTATATTACATGACAGGACGGCAAAAACACCGTGTGTGAAAATTTGCTCTCCCCATACCAACACCAGCCCCCTCCCCCAAAAAATCAGCCAAACACGGGAACACCACTATCCCAACGCAGCGAGATCCCGTGGGCGGCGGGGAGAGMGAGCGCATCACCGCGATGCGACGGGGATAATAAAGGAAAAAGAGCAGCCGGAGGCGAGTTGGGCAAGCGGGGCTGGGGCCGGGCAAGGACCGGGGGTGGGGAGGGCTGGGCACCGGGAACAAAAGCCCCGACGCCGTCGCAGCTTCCAGCGTGGGCTCGGAAGGGGGGAGGGTCTCCTACAAGGACGCCCGAAGGCAGCCGCCACCCGGGCATCCCCGCCCGCCCTGCTCGGCCCTGGGCGCGGGGCACTGGCCGGAGCCAGCGGCGCTGCGTTCCCGCCGGGATCGGGGAAAGAGAGAGAGGGAGCGGGCGGCGGCTGGCGCTGCTTCCCCGCATCGGCCGGGGCGCTGCCCTGGGCCCGTAAGGGGGCGGCGGGTCCCCGCCGTCCCGGAAACGGAGCTGCCCCTCTCCCTGAGGCGGACCGCCCCGGGTGGGGCGGGGAGCAGGACCCACCTGCCCGGCCGTGCCCAGCACATCGAAGGCTCCGCGGCAGCCGCACCCCTCCCCCCCGCCGCTCGCCAGTGCCGGGCTCGGGTTTGTTTAGTGGCGGCGGCGACGGCGGCGTTTACTCGGGCCAAGATGGCGGACGAGCGCGCTACGCATGCGCGGGCGCCGCGARGTACGCTAGGAATTGTAGTCTCTGCCGCCCCTCTGCCGTGGGGAGCTGAAAGAAACGGGTGCCAAGATGGACGCTCGAGTGCACACTGCGCATGCGCAACGACGAGGAGCATGCTGGGAACGATAGTTCTCTCGGTGTTGTCGCGCGGGAAGCGGCGCCCACCGTCCTGCCGTCGCTCGGCGGGCGGGTACGGGCAGCCGGAAGGGACAAAACATGTTGCGCGTTCTCTGCCCGGGCTGGGGCGCGCTAGCGCTGTTCGAACGCAGSCGGGTACCGCAAAACTCTAGGAAATAACAGCTAGCCACCACTTCTGGAACGAAATATGGCGGGGGAGAACATCACCCCGACGCCATTTGGCTATTTGCAGTTTTCTAACTTAAAACCGATGCAGGTGGCGCGCGGGGCTGCAGCGAAGCGTCTGCAGGGAACAATAAGGGAATAAATTCCGCACCTACTGCCCCCTCACAGCCCCTCCGGGTGTCTCTGTTCCCSCGAGCACAGCAGCCACCTGTGAAAAATGCGTATTTTATGGTTGGCTTTTCGSAAATATTAAAATGAATATTAYATGTGTTATGTTAGAAAGTTATGTTGTATTAATTTCTTAAGTAGTGTGTTAAATATAGTTTTAGGTTATAACATAGTGTTAAAACAGAAACTGTGCTATGTAAGATACTATTTTAAAATAAAGGACTTGCAGCAAGATAGCAGCCACAAGACAACTAAATCTTTCAGAGAAAGAGAATTTATTGCTCTCTTATCAGAAGAAATGAACTTCTTCCCGCCTTGCCACGAAGACGCCATCAGGATKAAGAGGAAGAAGCTGACACTGACCAGACAGAATCCTGTGTTTGAATGGAATTTATGCATCATGTATGAGRTGTATGAATATGCAACAGGCTATTGTTTCTAAGGGTTAATCCTTTGTTAACRKGTGTCCTTTTTSGGGCTTATTTTGCCCAGAAAAAGGTACCCAGACTGCCCATTACTCTTCGTTTTTCTTGTCTCATGTTGTCTTAATCGAAATTGTCCAAATTTTTATTACTCTAATTATACTGCTATTTTTATAACCAAATGATCAAATTTTTTATAACTCAGATGATCAAATCTGATGGTGACCTGATGAGCAACACTCTTCAAGTTGTTGTGATCTCTCTTGTGCCTTCATTTCCCACTTTTATAATGCACTTWAAAAACTAACAACAGACAATGATATATAACAGCTAAGCATTATGTGGAGCTGGTGAGGCCCTGGCACAGGTTGCCCAGAGAAGTTGTGGCTGCCCCATCCCTGGAAGTGTTCAAGGCCAAGTTGGATGGGGCTTGGAGCAACAAGTGGAAAGTGTCTCTGCCCATGGCAGGGGGCTCTAACCAGGACATCTTTTAGGCCCCTTCCAATCAAAATCACTCCAGGATTCCATGATTAATTTTATRAAAGCATGCTGCTGAGTATTCTTTTTAAGAATACTCTCAAGTGTATACATTTAAACAAAATCTGCTCCTCCTTTCAAAAGGGGAAAGAAATGACCCTCAATCTCTACTACTTTTTRTTATGTTCTCTACAACCCAACAATTTTAGATTCCCCATTGGCTTAAGTAACATGAATCTCATAAATAACACATACTGGTCTAATTAATCACACCTTTTGGGTGCTAACAGAATATTCTGTCTCACCACACTTATTTTTGTCTTCAAAGACAAYGGGAGAGAGAAGGAAGGAAGCTTGGAAGCCTGGGCTGTGAGATGGCCCAAGGAAGAGCTCTGATTTTCCCAGAGAGGTGATTTGTATGCAGCTCAGGTCACCAGGACAAAGCTGTGTTTCTCAGCTCTTTAGGAGCTCATAGGAAATGAGTGGAGCAGCCTCGCTGTAGTTCTCACTGGGTTATTAACTGCATCTTCCCTGCATCACTGCAACCTGATTGATACAGGCTCTGCAATAATCCCTTTTCTTCAGAACAGCTTTTCATGGGTAGAAGAGAGGTGCTTCAGCTTGGTACTGTATGGGAACCAGTCACAGGTACGACAGCTGCTGCTTTTATGAGGTAAATAGTGAATTTCCAGCTTCCAAGAGACTTATGCTAGTAATTTTAAAAGTATAATTGGAAAATCAAGGGAAAAAATGTATTTGTTTCAGTCTGCCAACAATTGAGAAAGTAGTATTAAAAATCCACTATGCTTTTGATACTAAGATGAATGTAACACGTATTATAATTTCAAATTTTACAGAATTTAAGGGTAATTTAAAGTATCTTACATGTTTTGCATAAGAGAGAAACAGACTAGATTCTAACAAAAGTTAAATTATTTCTTGGCCTTTTTTCTCAGGGGAGTTTCCACTTATCTTAACAGGTTATTCAGTGACTCAATACATTTTCCTGACATGAGCATCTCTATTTTAATGTCATTCTTCTTCCCTCAGACCACTGCTAATCTCTCTTCCTCCTCAAACACTTTCCYATCACATTTTTCCTCCTGGCTAAGAGAAAAGGAGAATCCTCAACAATGTCTAGGTGCTGGCAGCTTGCAGAGGAGCTTTTTATACACAGCCTTGTCAGACAGATTGTCAGCCAGGACTATTTGTATTTAAATTCACAAAGATATTTCAACTACTTTTATTACAGATAGCTTTGTGTTGCCAATCAATAGATATTTCCCCCCTTATAGTAATTAAAGCATATTCTATTCATAAAATCTTTTGTTTTACAAATCCTAACAGCTTCTGAGCTTRAAGTACCTTAATTCAGCAAGTATTAAAAATGCATCAAAATGCCACTGTGTATCGAGTTAAGCATGTATTTAAACACTTTGCTACACTGAGGCAAAAAAATGAAAAAAATCACTTGTGACATTTTGTGACATATCAAAGCAGGAATTAAACCTGGTACCCTCTGCAATCTTGGGAGGCAGATGAGAACCTCTTTGTGGCTTGCTCTATTGGCAAAGAACATATAAACTTGCTTGCTCAGAACAGGAAACTMAGGAATGAAGCAAAGTATTGAAGTTATTGCTCCACTGAGCCGCTTGAGTCCTTATCTACGGCCACATATGCGTTATACAAACGCTGGGTATCTCTAACAAGCTTCTGCCACTCAAAGAACATCTATCCCAGATCAGCAATTAGCAGAATTCAGTCACACTGGGAGCCAATTTGCACTGTATTTTAGGGAAGCTTGCATTTTCTCTTTCAMGTTGCACTTTTAACCCATCCACAGACCGTCTATTGCTTTAAAGTTCAAACCAACTCACCAACAAATTACTTGCGAGTGAGGGGCTGGGAACACAAGCCCTGTGAGCAGGGACTGAGGGAGCTGGGGGTGTTTAGCCTGGAGAAAAGGAGACTCAGGGGTGACCTTATCACTCTCTACATCTCCCTAAAAGGTGGCTGCAGCCAGGTGGGGGTTGGTCTCTCTCTCCAGGCAGCAATGGACAGAAYSAGAGGACACAGTCTTAAGGWGCGCCAAGGGAAATACAGGTTGGATATTAGGAAAAGGTTTTTTTACAGAAAGAGTGATAAAGTACTGGAATGGCCTGCCTGGGGAGGTGGTGGAGTCACCATCCCTGGATGTGTTTAAAAAAGACTRGATGTGGCACTCAGTGCTATGGTTTAGCTGAGGCGTTAGGGCTGGGTTGGACTCGATCTTGAAGGTCTCTTCCAACCTCGTGATTCTGTGAATCCTGCAGACAGAAGTATCTTGGGCTTCACAGAGTTATTGTGAAGAGATACTTCTGGATACAAATCTTCAAAAGGTCTCACACTCGGGTTATCCCAACAAGGCTGTAAGCCTTGGAAGAGAAATGTAGGAGTAAAAAGAATCATGGAAGCCTTTCAGACTTTAAATATTCTCTTGCAAATAAWTTTTTTCATAGCAGGAAACCTGCAGGAGTACTCTGTCAGTACTAACAGTACTCAGAAAATTAAGGCATATCAACTTCCACCTTGGGAAAGAGATACACAGTCCATTTCCAGAAGCAAACAGAAAAAGTTATTTTATACCCACTATTATGTGAAAGAAAATCCTGTATTTAACATACAACTAACCTTTGAAAAGAGAGAAAAGCAACTAACAGAGAAAAGCAACACTAACACACAAAATTCCTTTAAGAATAGTTTATTAGAATACAGCTTATATGTTCAACACTAATACAGTACATAATCCCTGTTAAATGTTCTATACACACACTTGGAAACATACTGTGAATAAGACTTGAATAATGAAGAGGATTATTTAAAATATATATGTATATATAGGAAGAACAGTTTCAGGGATTTCTGCACTCTACAACAGATCCTAATTTTTGAAATTTCCAATGTAAACTAATTTTTATTTTTAAAGAAACTGCTTCTAGTATTACTACTGGGTTTTGAAAACTATTAAGTCTATTTTCTTTCCATTATGTAGAAAGCACTTAAGTCTCCAAATAAAAACCAACATCCAGCAGACCTCAGTAAGTCCCCTTTATAAACAAGTCCTTACCTTCATTTMATTTCATTTGGATAGCTCCTATGCAAATATACACATATTTAGAAGGTAACAGCCATAACATACTTGTATAGTGCTCCAAATGATACAATCAATATCAATGGAGACTTTGGTCAGAAGTGGCAGCTCAGAAGGATGGCTAATTTAATTTAAATACTGCCATTCTGGTCTGGYTTGCTCAGAGCCCCAAAAAGGAGTTTAGCATCCCAGTACTTCTCTTTCATGAAGCAATGGAGGAGAAAAGGTCTTTCAATATTGGGCAGAAAATACAATTTTCTTATTAGTTATGCGAGAAGAAGTAATTTTTTTCCTACTGAAACAGATTTTCAGTGTTTTAAAATTCACTCTAACATTATGCAGTCATGCTCCTATACTATTGCTACAATTGAAAATGATCCTGCTCTCTTTTTTATTGCGTTTCCTTGTATCAGCATGAGCATTTATGTGACCTGCACCACAGATCAGATGGCAGTTATCTGGACTACATCTAACCTGAGTTTATTTAAAAAAAGATTACTTATCTGATTAACTCATTTATACAGTTCACTGTCCATGAATGTTGGTGACTGCCAAGTAAAGTCAAACCAATGGGGTGCAGCAGTTTTCTTTAGCATTAGCTTCAATGACTACTCAAAACTACTTCAGCTACATACCCAAGGTAGAATTCACGCAAACAATTCATGCCAAATAAACAGATGTTATTATGACTGGTCATGAGCACTTGATGACAAGTCTTCCTCATGTAAAAGACAGCTTTAATCCTGCTCATAGTAAACAAAGAAAGCTTAAAATATTTGAAGCTCAAAAGGAATCAAATAAGTAGGGGTTTTTGTTATTTTTCCTTTATGCAGCCTTTTGAAAACTTATACTTTTGACCATTTTGTGTCTTTGGATTATTGTTCCTAGAGCCCAGCACATGTCCAGGACAGCAGGACTTTTTATGTGAAGATACATAAAGGATGTATCACAGCTGAATTCCTAAAACTACAGCAGTATTACACCTGAAACAATCATCACTTGCCACCAGCATTTGTAATTTCACAGGTGCTCTACCTACTTTTAAACAGGCCATATTTGGTGAGGGAGCACTTACCCACTTCCTRCCATCCAGTTTTCTGTATCCTGTTTTTTTTCTAAGCTTTATTTTATTTTTACCTAATAATGTCTTCAGACCAGGACAGCCTCTATCTAATTATTCCATTACTTGAAATGCTTGTGGCTTTTACCATTACTTCTTCAACTACATGAAAGGAGGTTTAGCCAGGTGGGGATTAGCCTCTCCTCCCAGGCAACCAGCGACAGGATGAGAAGACAGGGTCTTAAGCTGTGCCAGGGAAGGTTTAGGTTGTACATCAGGAGGAATTTTTTTCATAGAAAGGGTGATYAGACATTGGAAGGGCCTGCCAAGGGAGGTGGTAGAGTCACCATCCCTGGAGATGTTTAAGGAAAGCCTGGATGTGCTCTGGTCTAGTTGACAAGGTTATGRTCCGTCATGGGCTGGAATCAATGACTGCAGAAGTCTTTTCCAACCTAATTGATTCAGTGATTCTGTGTGGAGATCATCCATCAGGCTGCAGAGTAACAACATCCTCCTAGAACCAAACAAAAGAAATAAGACAAGAGRACACCATTAAGACCTCCATGCCCACCCTATGCCGAGTTTTAAAGCAGACACAGTGCAGCATGTATACAGATGGGAAGCAGCCTCAGGCAAAGGCACACCAGCCCTGCCCTGTCCATCCACCCCTCTGTGAGTTTCCTCAGGGAGGGAAACTAAGGGAAACTTAGCCCCAAAYGGTCAGAACTGTAACAGTGAGGTTGGCTGGTCACTTGGAGACCTGGGCTGGTGACCAGGAGCTGCAAGCAAAGAGAGGAGGGAAACCAGTCATGGAGTTAATGGGGGAATGGGAGATACTGTGCTTGGAGAGTGGGGGTTAGATGAGAAAACTCTGTAGGGCTGCAAATACATGAATACATGAAGAAAAAGGGATAATGTGGCAGGAGAGAGCAGGGAGACCAGGCTGACATGAATAAGTTGGACTGGAGAAGAAAGAGCTGTGGAGGAGAGAAAAGTGCTTGTCTGTACAAAAAATGTTACGATCCCCCTCCTACACTGGGTTTTGGAGCGCCCACGGTGTAACACACACACGCTGTAACATGTGCACGCACACTTGGTGTCACACATGAGCACGTGGCATCACATGCATGGTGCAACACACGCATGTGCTGTAACAAGTATGCACATGCCGTAACACACACACACACACACACGGTAACACCCACGGGGCATAGCCCATGCACGCGGTGCAACACACGCACGTGCTGTAACAAGTATGCACACGCTGTAACACACACACACATGGGGTAACACACACAGGGCATAGCCTGTGCACGGGGTGCAACACACGCATGTGCTGTAACAAGTATGCACACGCTGTAACACACACACACACAGTGTAACACACACAGGGCATAGCCTGTGCGCGGGGTGCAACACACGCATGTGCTGTAACAAGTATGCACATGCCGTAACACACACACACACACGGCATAGCCCGTGCACGCGGTACAACACACGCATGTGCTGTAACAAGTATGCACACGCTGGAACACACACACACATGGTGTAACACCATGGCGTAACACACGTGGTGAAACACACACATGGCGTAACGCCTAGACGGTGTCACACAGCCACACAAACGGGATGGCATGCACAGCGTGACAAATATGCACACACTCTAACACACACGCACGGTGCAATGGACACACACGTTGTGTGCAACGGACACACGTGGTTAACACACACACATGGTGTGACGGACACACGCATGGTGTGATGGACACACACGGTTGACACACGCACGGTGTGTGACTGACACACGCCATTAACACACTGGTTACACCAATTAACATGGTGTGACAGACAAGCGTGGTTAACACACGCACGGTGTAAGGGACACACGGCTGACACACGCACGGTGTGATGGACACGCATAGTTAACACACGCATGGTGTGATGGACATGCACGGTGTGACAGACGCGCGGTTAACACATGCACGGTGTGATGGACACGCGCTGTTAACAGGCACACAGTGTAAGGGACACAAGCATGGTGCAATGGACACACTCATGGTGTGATGGACACATGCATGGTGGGACAGACACACGCCATTAACACACGCACAGTGTGTGACAGACACACTTAGTTTAACACACGCACGGTGCGCACGGACACACGCAGTTAACACACGCACGGTGTAAGGGACAGACGCACGTTGTGATGGACACACACGCCGTTAACACAAGCACGGTGGGATGGACACACATGCTGTTAACACGCGCACGGTGTGACACACGCGCCGTTAACACACTCGGTTTAACACACGCACGG
>JACDOX010000190.1:810470-862875 GCA_014549065.1 Cardinalis cardinalis | reverse complement strand
GGGGAGTGGTGGGGACGGCGGCGGCGCCGCTCCGGGATGCGGCGGGAGGAGGGCGCCTGGCCGAGAGCGGGGTGGGGGCTGCCTGCCGGTGGGCAGGGTGGGGCTGTGCGTGAGGTGCTGCGGTGGGATGTATGGCTGTGAGGGATGTGGGGCAGCCTGAGGGGTCAGGTAGGGAGCCCTGCACTGTGGGGGCCCGCRCAGGCTCAGCGCTGGCTCAGGCAGTGGAGGGGTCCGTCAGTCCTGCTCTGTGTGTTAGGCGATGAGGTGTGTGCGTGGCAAATGGGACACAATGCGACGGGGAGGAACTGTCACAGCATTGCTGGGATGGTGGCAAAGCATCATGACCGACAGCAGAGGTGATGGGAGAAATGCCCAATGGGTGAAAAGCACGGGTAGAGCAAAAAGTGTGTAAATGAGAGACACTGGAAAATACTATGAAAAATAAATCAYGCACTTAGACATAGAATCCCCCATGTAAAAGTTCACCCTTAAGTCGAGATGACACTCTTAAAATCACTTGATTTAACATGATGCTCACAATATTGAAGGGGGCATAGGCATAGAGCAATACCAGTTACCTCTTTTTGAACAGTCAATAGTTAAAACTGGCCTTTTCATGATTTATACATGATATTTRCTTCCTTCCTTCCTTGAAGATGCTTGACCTGATTTTTGGAAAAATCAAAGCCCCGTGGGAATTACGCGTATGTAGCATTTCCTAAGGAAACAGACCCTCCAAGCAATTTCAAATGAAGATACAAAAAGCTTATATAGGTAGTRGCTGCTCTTTAAAGTTGTGATTTTGGCTATGTTATGAAGGTCTCCTGGATGAATGCAAGGCCTTGCTGTAAAGGCTATCCAGACCTCTTGATGTCTAGTACATGCAAGATATTGTAATACAATCTATATTCTTTATGCTTTTGCTTTAATAAGAACTGAAATAAAAGTGCTTGCTTACCTACTCTTATTCTTTCATTTTCATGATTTGCTCTTAATGTTGTCTCTTTCTACCATCTGTCCTGCGAGACCCTTAGTATCTCACACAGAGGAATGTCTGCAGTTTGTGTGGAATTGAAGAAAGTTGGCAATGCCTGAGCTTCAGTCTTAATTTGTAAGAGGTCCATGCTGTAGAATGTGAGTCACATCAAGCTGTACAGAATTTCTCAGTAGATGACAGTTTGCTGTATGAAGAAAATACCTTCTGCAATTTATATTATTTTTTTAATGGAAGGACATTTTGAATGAGTGTTTTCTGTGATAGCAGTGCAGAGAGGTAGTTAAAGGTGGGAGACTAAATGATTACATTTTAAAGATTAATTTTTTTAGAACTATTTTATAAACTCTAGGATAGTTWGGGTTGGAAGGAACCTTAAGGCTCATCTCATTCCAAGCCATGGGCAGGTACACCTTCCATTAGACCACCTTTCTCCTGGAATACTCCAGGAATGGGGCAGCCTCAGCTTCTCTTGGCAACCTATGCCAGGGCCTCCAAACCCTCACTGTAAAAAATTCCCTTAATATATCTAACCTAAATTTCGCCTCTTACAGTTTGAAGCCATTTCTCCATGTCCTGTCACTACAGTTCCTGATGCAGAGCTCCTCTCCTACTTCTCTGTAAGGCCCCTTCAGACCCTGGAAGGTGCTGTGAGGTCTCTGCACAACCWTTTCTTYTCCAGGCTGAACAGCCCTGACTTCTTCATCCAGTCTCCATATGGGAGGTGCTCCACTCCTCTTGCCAGCTTTGTGGACTTGGTCCAACATTTCCATGTCTGTCTTTTTATCGGGGCACACTGTACACAGTATTTCATATGGGGTCTCACAAGATGGGCAGGAGGAAGGAGAAACTATACATAAACTSTTTATAATACCTTTGTACTCCTAAAAACAATAAGTGACAAAGATGATGTTTTCCCCCGTAATATTATACAACTTTATGTCCAAAGTTGATCATATATTCTGTTGTACCAAGAGCATTTAGAGACTGATAAATCCGTGCATCCTTTTGGTTTTACAGACTTGAGGGTGTTTTATTCTGTGGGTTGGTCTACAGCAGTCTGTAGATGGAAATGAAAATGTGTTCCCTGTACTGCTTGCTCTCACTTTTGTAGGTCAGACTGGGATGGTGAGCAAGGTGCATTGTCCCAAAATGTTATTTGCACTTGGCAGCTTGCAGTGGGAAAGCTGAAAATAAAGTTGTTAGAATACATCTTAAAATAAATTTTAATTTAAAAAAATCATTGATGGTAAATGCAYAGTCTGGGTAAATTGTTTCTACTACCTTACTGTTTTCTGTGTTTCCATAATAGCTGGGTAATTGCCTTTAATGTTTTCCCAGTTCAGTGCTGARCAGTTCCAGTTAGACATTCCAAGTCTGATCTTTCAGGTGTTAGGAAGTCAGTGAGAGCTAACCTGTTAAGACTGCCTTCTTTAATTTTGTCTTCTTGAGAAGATAAAGGGTTCAGAGATCAGCCTTTGGAGAAGAACCACCAGTATTTAATGGTGGGTACGTTGTCTTTTCATATCAAATCAGTGTAAGTAGCCTCTGCTACCTCCATAAGGTTTACAGTTTTATGCAGTCTAGGCAGTGATCCTCACAGTAAGATATGTTTGTTTAGCTCTCATCTGTGATTGTGGCTCTGTTCATCATGGTGGCTCAAGTTACAGCTGAGGTATGAGTGTTTAGAACAAAGTACTTCTTAAGCAAAGAGATGCTGTTCTGCTGCAGTTGACCAGTAGTGAGGTAATGTATACTCTAGTTGCAACTCAGTAAAATGCCATTTCAGCTTCCATAAGATGTCAGCAGATCTCTGAAAATGTAAAATTTGTGACTGAAGAAAACCTTCTTAAAAGCTAATGAGCCATGCCTAAGAGGTATTAAAGAAACTTTCCTGCATTCAGGAGCCACACTGGAGGTCCCTTTGCACAGCCTGAGACTTWAATTGCTGTGAGCAAAGCCCTTCCAGGGCAGGTAGCTCCAGTGAAACAGAGTGCCATTTGGCTCCCTGGACATGCCACACTCATGGTGGCAGACAGGTTTCCCTTTCAGCCTCGACCCTGGGTTCTGGCTTTTCTGTAGCAGTCTCATGTCTGGTTCGTTTCAGCACTTTAATCATAATGTGATAACARCTTCAGCTGATGCCTCTGAGGATTGACCCTGAACCAAGAAATCCCTGGACTTTTATATCCTTACARTCTCTGCACCCATTCTGTGAGTGCTGCCCTTATGTACAGCATTATTCCAAGTACAAATATAACAAAGCCAACAGCATTACCATAGGGTAGAGTACAACAATATAGATTCCTGTGCACAAATACTTAAATGATTACCAATAAAAAAATCACAATAACTGGTTGATCATTCGCTTCTCGTTTGACATGAGAATGGTGTATCCAGTTTCCTTACCTAAAACTTACAGCAAATAGTACGTGGCAGTATATGATCCTTCCTGTTTAACTTCCAATTTGGATTTTACTGAAAATACCTTAGTTAATGTGTGTCATGTAGCTGTATTTTGTTTTATTTATTATTTTGTGTGAAGTTGTCTCCAACCATTTATTTTCTAAGAGGCTGGTCCTGGATATATTTCTCTGCCAAACACTATTCCTGTTGATGATCACTCTAGAGTTTGGTGAGAGTTATTTCCAATATCCTGCTATCCCACAAAAGGCAGCAGCCACATAGTACTACTTCTAAACTCCAGGCCATTCTAAAGCTACCTGACTACAAGTTTGAGCAGTTTTATTATTTCTTTGTTTCATAGGAGCCTTTGGTATGAGCTGGACTGTGTACTAAAGTGATTTTTCTTGTATGTTTGGTAGCTTCCAGCAGCACTTGTATTTCAGCTCCATTAGATACATTCTTTTCTGCTGAAGAACTATGGTTCCTTCAGTAGCATAGATGTATGATGCTCTCCAAAAGCTTATTTAGAATTAATATAGTCACTCATTAATTACATCTTCACCAGTTACGTCTCTCTTCCTAATGCAAGTTAATTCAGCCTCTTGGGCATTCACCAAGGGTTGTAGAGGTTCTGCTTTAAGCACCTCTAAGTTTCTCACTCCTGTGTAGCCTGGGTGTCATTTGCCATTCATGTATGAGGATCCATTGGAGAATGGGATTAGAGCCAAGTTCTCTAGAGACTGATCATGCATRTCTCTCCCTGTAGGTGGCTGAAGTGAAACACTACCTGAGCACATCATGATGCAGCTCACTGTTGAAGGGAATGGGAAATAAAGTTCTGGATTAAAAAAAAAATCTCAAACTAATATGTGTATTTAAAATAATTTATTCACAACTGTATGCTCTCTATGGGGATGATACTTGTGAGGCATGTTTTAAGAATCATGTCCATTTCATGTATAGATGGTTGTTGGGTGACTTGGACCTAAGTTTGCTCCTTTTCATGGTAATTGCTGTTGCTGCTATTGCTTTTAACATAGGAATTATTGCCTGCTGCTACAGCATCCAGTTGAGTTGAGTAGTAAGAYTCAGGGCAGTCTTGTGGATGTAGGTTTTGCATAAGGACTTCACAAGCTCCATAAGCCTGTCTTCTCATGCRGAAATAGTTGAATACTGAAAGATTTGATAAAAGTTAATACATAATTTTGTTCTAAGATCTTTCTAGTTGCTTCTTGGATAATACCATGCAGAGCTATAGTGTGTGATCTCAGGGGTCTGACTTCCTTTTTCTTTGTATTCCATTCCTCAGAGAATGTTCTGTTTGGAGCCAAAGTCACAGTGAGACTGAAGGGCTGAATTCAGACTCAGATGGAGCTTTCAGGTTTGAGTTCAGTCATATAACCTGTCGTCTCCTTTTAGTCCTGTAGCTCCCTGAGAGAATGTCAACATTTCAGCCTTTGCCATTAGAGCTTCCTGAATTTCCAGAACTCTGATTGCTGATACGCTGCTCCAGTGGGTTGAGAAGCTTGGTGCCCATGTCTGATCCATGATATGAAAGAGGGGAGGTTTAGATCAGGTATTGGGAAGAAATTCCTCCCTGTGAGGAGGCACAGGTTGCCCAGAGAAGCTGTGGCTGCCCCATCCCTGGGAGTGTTCAAGGCCAGGCTAGATGGGGCTTGGAGCAGCCAGCTCTAGTGGAAGGTGGAACAAGATGGGCTGTAAGGTCCTTTCCAACCCAAACCTCTAGGATTGTGTAGTTGGGATCTCAAACCGGGGCTCTGAACACCAAGGGCTTCTTTTGGATCATGTGCTCAGGTGATGCCTTAAGCAACCTAGAAATAAAACAACATACCCCTGAGATAATATTAGTATAGGAGGTCACACAAAGGCTGGTCTTCATTGGAGGCCTCCAGGGGCAGATATGGAAAAATGTCCACAAAATGACCACCCCCCATGGGGTGAATGCAGTTTTAAAAGTTTAGCAAATTAGCATAATTGAAAAAAATCACCAATTAGAGACATAAGAGGTGATGCCACTTCCTTTGGTCCAACCTTCTTTGAATCCTGCCCACTCCCTCGCCCCCTTTCCTCCTTAGATGGGAACTAAATGTTGTTTGTGAAAATGTGTCTTGAAGAGCTGTTTTTTGGCCTTGGTTCCCAGACAGAGCCAAGATAGGCTTGGAATAGGCTAGAGCACCTTGGAATGTGGGTTTTTTTCTGTCTAAGGAAAAGGTAGGGTAAGGACAGGGAAAACTAGCCACAAATAGAACAATAGGCTACAAAGTTACAAATGTATGTGTAAGAATACAGAGAATATATAAAAGAAAATGGGCAAAAATCATTTGGCATCACAGGCAGTGTTTACTTCAGCACAAAAGGCAGCAGCCACAGCCAGTTTTTGTGCAACCATTGAAGAACTTCATAAGGGAATGATTCCTTGAGAGGCTACCTAGAACAGAGGTTAGACAGTGTTAAAGGAATAAAGTAGGTATTTATTAAAAAGGCCTTCAAAGAATACCTTTGGCAGTACAAGAGCCTGGCTGAGGCTACACCCATGTTGGACAAGAGGTCACATGTTTTCACACTTTTGTAAGTTTGGGTCCATTTGCATATTAGAGTTAATTGTCCAATTACAGCTTGGTTATGAAGTCMCATCCTCTCAGACTGCTCTCCTCAATTTGCTGTTGTTTATACTTTATGGGCCTGAAGCTGCAATGGTGTCCTTGGTTCTCAGGCTGGAAAAGGATTGTTTTGTCTGACTAAACTGTGAGGAGAACTTGCTAACACTTCATATGAAGTTCAGTTATATACTAATGCAGTACAGAATCTGGAAAATATGAAAGCTAAAACTTAAGGCATCAGGAAAGGAGTATTGGGTGGTTAATGAAATCTGTGTGAGACTCATTTTTGAGTAAGCTCCCTSTGAAGAGCTGGTGGTACGTCTTGCTGTCACTCATTGATCTGGTCCTTGACTATTACTAAGTAGTACTAAGTACCTACGGAGGTTCTTTGGTTGGCCAAAGGATTCAGGCTGATGTTTGCCTGCCCTTGACAACAATGTGCCCGTTCTGAATGCATCATTCCTGCCACCAGTTTGTGTCCCTGTGACTGCCAGGAGGTGATTCAGGAGAGTTAACGTGATGTGAGGAGCTCTGGCTTTGCTCTCTCTCAGTGCTTGTCTGCTTCCCTGAATCACTGAGAGAAGCAGGTAAGACCATGGGGTCAGGCTCTTTCTCTGGACTGAAACCCTCCCCACTAACTATAGAGGAGGCTGATCAGCCTCTGTGATCACATTTAATGAGCTGTTTAGTAGTCGACACCCACTGAGAAAATCTGAGAGCCAGCATCAATATAATTTACATGCTACAGGTCTCCCACTTTAAAAGAGTGTTAGTATCATTTGATTAAGTAAAAAAAGCTCCCCTGTTCACTTTTTGGGGTGATTACACTGCCAAGACAAGAGTGCAAGATCTGCCCAAAAATAAAATTTTTTAAAACATTGTTTTCTTTCCTTATTTTAAGTTGTTACTAAGAATACTCTGTATGGATCTCCAAGAACAGTATTAGAAATTATTTTGATTTATGGCATTTGCTGTCACTATTATTTTAATATTTTGCATGAGCAAAAAATTGAGATTTGCAAATGGTTCAGCCAGCAGAGATCAGAATCAAAGATTGCCCTCTTTCATCTGCACAATTGCCCTTTACTGAGCTAAAGTAGAGGTGAATCCACTCAGACCTGTGATTTCCTCATCTGAGTTGCCCGCCAAAACATGTGACATGACAGCCTTTGTTCTTATAGTTGTTTTTCTCCCTCCTTACTGCTATAAACCATAATTTCATGTTTGTAGTAAAAAGTAGAAGTAAAATTGCTTGCTTCTAACTTTTAGAACAAGTAACTTTGTTGCTCAGAGAGTGATGGCGTGTACCCCATTAGGGGAAGTTGAAGTTGACTGCTGCATTTGCATCAATTACTGCAAGTGGTTTACTCACCAGAAGAGACAGTCTCTTGCATACCTAAATGGAGTTCTGTCAGTAAAGGAAACATTTCTTTATCTTTGTGGTATATCTTGGAGAACTAATCCAAAGGAAAAGTAAATACATGTAAAAATAGATATCTAAGGAGAACTTCCTTTGGGTGTCAAAGCACTGTCTGTGGAATGGTTGCTTTTCTATTGTTATTATTTCACTTTCATAAATCTACTCTAAAGTCCCCCAGTGACCACAATAAATAARAAGAATACTATATTTTGAAGGGAGGTGGAAAAAACAGCTATCTTAAAAACTGCCTAGAAAACATTATGACTTCAGACTACAAGCACATCTCTTTAGTTTTTAATTTTTCTTTTTAAGAGCAAATTCTTTTGAATTAAATAGTTAAGTTTCATGAGCAACTGTGCTACAATCTGCTCTGTGTGTGTGTGTGCATGACAAAGGCAAGAATATATAAATTAAGGGAAAAGACTCCTGAATTTGATGGGGTGATGTTGAGAGGTGAGCAAAAGCAGAGAAAGTGATTTTGCAAAAATTTGATGGGATGTTCCAAAGGAAGTTGTGAAGAACTTTTCCAAGCCTTGTATCAAGGTCACTTGCACTCACTTGTGCTCCATTTTGAGTATGGTTTGAATTTGTAAGGGATTTTGTTTTATCCTAAGATTATCAAATTCTTCTCCTTACATGCAGATGTCAGAGATGGGTAGAGAACTGTCGAAGGGCAGATTTAGAAGATAAAACTCCAGATCAACTCAACAAGCATTACAGATTGTGTGCTAAACATTTTGAGACTTCCATGATATGCMGAAGTGTAAGTAAAAACAAGCATTTGTTTACTGCTTCTTGCAAAATATGACTGACATTTTTCACCAGAATGCTGCCTTTTAATCTTTCAACTCCTGGATAACTCATCCCTAGGAAAATTGATTTCTTAGTCTTAATTGGGATCACTGCCATTGTCTGGGGCTCCACGCAGGCTCTCRGGCATTGAAAATGATAATGAAGATGAACAGTCAGAGGAGAGAGAAAAAGTGGTGCTCCTGGCAGTTTAATGTGTTTGTTGAACACTGTCCCTCACTGCAGCGCTTTCCTCGTTTCACTAGAGATTACAATATTGTATAAGTTTATTTGGTGTAATTTTGCATTTCTCTAATTATTTAAACTTATTAATGTCCTGTTCCTGAAGTGTGTACATGGTGTGATTTGGTTAAATTACACTCTGTTGTGGCCACAAGATTTAAACACACTTTACATCTGTCAAGCTATAATTTCATGTTACATTTTCATCCAGCTAAAGTCAAGACACTGTTTTCTGTTAATGAAGAAATAGCTTTCAGTTCTTTGTCAACAATATGATTTTAACAGCTTGCATAAGAGTAGGAAAGGGTGGACTTGGGACTCTGTATCAAGTTTTTATTTCTAGGCTGAATTTCACTCTGGTACATAAGCAAAACAGATCTTTTAGTTATGAAGGATAATTAAAATATGCAGATCAAACTCTGAAGTCCTAGTGGTATTACATGTGATGAGGTCTCTAATAGCGAGCATCCCTGAAACAGATGAAAATTGGAGGTAATTATGACTCTGAAAGGAAACACTATGAAACTGGATTTGTTTGAAATGTATTTCAATCTAATGACAAGATGACATCAGTTACAATTTTGTGCTCAGTCTATAGCCAGTATAGGTAACACAGGTTTACAGTATATCCAAATATAACATTTTACTTTAAAAATTTTTTTAACTGGGAGCACTTACATGATCATCTAGAAGTCTTTTTTTTATTATTCACAGATAARTTTTCCCTCAATATGATCTTTCACAGTAGTGCTTGGTGGACTTCATAGTTCTAGAAAAGGAAGCGATTGAACATTTTTGCAATGAAATGTTTCTATAATTGTGAAATAAGTTATTAAACCCAAAACATAATAGTAACAAAATGTTCCCTTCTGATGCATAAAATGTCTTTTTATCCRGAATGTTTATTTTTWAAAAAAATTATAATATTGCAGTAAATTAAAATTATTGCATCTAGGATCTTTGATATAAGGATAATGGAGACAAAAAAAAAGGATTTGTAATTTGGATTGGAGTTTCCTGTAGTATCTGTCTTCCTATTTTCAGTGTTCTCTTGATAACCCTGAAATGTAAATTGCATAGCTTAGCTTTCTCTTTGGTAACATCAAAAAGTCCAAGTACTTTAGAATAGTAAACAAGACATAACATAAACAAGAAAAGAAAGAGAGAAAGAAAAGGGCACAGTGTGTGAAATTTCTCAAAGAATTCCTTAGTGGACATGTCTGTTTTCTTACAGAGCCCATACAGAACRGTTTTACGGGATAACGCTGTTCCAACTATATTTGATCTTACAAGTCACCTGAACAATCCCCACAGCAGACATAGGAAAAGGATAAAAGAGCTGGTAAGTTTTAATGTAAAATTATTGGTTTATTATTAAAAGAAAAGAYGACAAGTTAATGTGAATATTTTACACAAAAATGGGAAATAAAAATATTTAGCCACTTGAGTGTTTGTATTTTCTATGCTGCCTATTCCTGTATCATTTTTGTCGATTATAAATTAAATGCAGGATGAAAAATTTATCTAATGAAGTCTTGAAGAAATAATCTGRAAAATTAAATGTGTTGGTCCAGAGCTGTGTCTTTCATCCAAATCAAATACATAGTTTTCTTTTCCTTGTTACTACAGTGCCAGCTGAACGCAACTGAAGCTTGATATCCCAAAATTCTTGCTGCATGTTGATTGTGATCTTTGGTTCACCCATTTAACTTCTGAAATCTGAATCAATTCAGATGTGCTTGTTTTAGCTTATTGCTGTGAAAAAATGGTCCATGGATAAAACCAAGATTGAGAAATATTTTTGTGGGACTGTGTCTTTTGTGTCATTTAGGGGAGAAAGTGTCTCCATTGTTATAAGTGTACTGACAATTACGAGGAATTCCACTCCTAATCTCTGTTTRTACTTGAAAAATTTCAGACAATTTCTAAATAATTCTTTGTGGGTTTGATTGTATCTGTTGACTGAAAATGGAGTTAAAGATAGTTCTGTCTACTGGCAGCACATTACCAAATTGCAATAGAATCCAACTGTTCTCATGTAGTTGGTAGATACATGTCATGGCTGTAATAAACTACCTCAAGAAACCTCCTGGTGTTAGAATTTCTAGCACTTTTTTGGCAAATGTTAACTGGTCTCATCTATAGTATTTGTATCTGATCTTCATATGTTAATATTTTAAGGTCACGTGTTAGACATTGTCATCAATATAAGTTCTTTTTGTTTGTTTTTTTAAGAGTGAAGATGAAATAAGAACATTGAAGCAGCAAAAGAGTAAGTGATTAAAATAATTGAGGTATTAACTTTATTTCCTAAGGCTGATGAGGTAATGCAGGACTCATAACTATTAGTTTATATATAACTATTAGTTTATATTAGTTGAGCAGGAGGATAATTGAGTTCCTTCTTGATTCAGCCAGCCAGTCTAAATTGTTTCCAAAATACTTATTCACTTTTAAGCTGGAAACATTCTTCTCTGGACTCTGTTAACTGAAARATAATGGGCTAGTAAATGTTATATTTTATTTTTGACATAGTATTTTCATTTTGTAGTTGATGATGCTTTTGAACGGAAACAGACAACTCAAGAATCAAATGAAAACAATGAGCAAAACACTGTCTCAGAGGAAGGAGGGGAAGAACAAGAGGAAAAAACCGTCCCCTTAACACTGGAAGAAAGAGAAAATAAAGATTACCTTAAATCATTATTTGAAATTTTGATCTTAATGGGTAAACAAAATATTCCATTGGATGGCCATAATGTTGATGAACTTCCAGAAGGTATTTTTACTTCAGATAACTTTCAGGCTCTACTGGAATACAGAATAAATGGTGGCGATGAAGTTCTGAGGAAACGATTTGAGATGACTGCAGTCAACCTTGAGTATTGTTCGAAAACTCAGCAGAAACAAATGCTTGAGATCTGTGAAAACTGTGTTAGAGAGGAGACACTGAGGGAAGTAAGAGACTCACACTTCTTTTCTATTGTCACCGATGAAGTAGTGGACATAGCAGGAGAGGAACATTTGCCGGTGCTGGTGAGATTCGTTGATGAGTCTCACAATCTCAGAGAAGAATTCATAGGGTTTTTACCATATGAGGCTGATCCTGAAATTTTAGCTGTTAAGTTCCACGCAACTATTACTGAAAAGTGGGGTCTAAACATGGAGTACTGTCGGGGTCAAGCCTACATTGTCTCCAGTGGATTTGCTTCTAAAATGAAAGTTGTGGCTACAAGACTCTTGGAAAAGTATCCACAAGCTGTGTATACGCTGTGTTCCTCATGTGCCTTAAATGTTTGGCTGGCAAAATCTGTTCCTGTTGTTGGTGTTTCCATTGCATTAGGAACAATTGAAGAAGTTTGCTGTCTTTTTAATCAGTCTCCACAATTACTAGTAGAACTGGACAACACAATTTCTGCTCTTTTTCAGGACAATAATGAAAAAGGTAATGAGTTGAAGAAGATCTGCCGTTCTCAGTGGACAGGAAGGCATGATACTTTTGAGGTATTAGTGGACCTTCTGCAAGCACTGGTGCTGTGCTTGGATGCTGTGAGCAGTGACTTTTCTGTCAGGTGGAACAACTTCATTGTCGGTCGAGCATTTGTACTTTCAAGTGCACTAACAGATTTTGATTTCATTGTCACTATTGTAATTATGAAAAATGTTCTGTCTTTTACAAGAGCATTTGGAAAAAATCTCCAGGGACAAACATCAGATGTGTTCTTTGCAGCTGGCAGCTTAACAGCAGTATTGCACTCTCTRAACGAAGTGATGGAGAATATTGAAGTTTACCATGAATTTTGGTTTGAGGAAGCCACAAACTTGGCTACAAAACTGGAYGTACAAATTAAACTCCCAGGAAAATTTCTCAGGGCACAACAGGGGAACTTTGACCCTGATATGACATCAGAAAATTACTACAAAGAAATCCTGAGTGTCCCAACAGTAGAGCATATTATTCAAGAACTAAAAGATATTTTCTCAGAACAACATTTAAAAGCTCTTAAATGTTTATCATTAGTGCCCTCAGTCATGGGACAGCTCAAATTCAATACATCTGAGGAGCATCATGCTGACATGTTCAAAAATGACTTACCCAATCCAGACACACTTTCTGCTGAGCTTCACTGTTGGAGAATCAAGTGGAAGCACAGAGGAAAAGATATTGAACTTCCAGCTACTATTTATGAAGCACTTCACTTGCCTGACATAAAGTTTTTCCCTAATGTTTATGCATTGCTTAAAGTCTTGTGCTTACTTCCAGTGATGAAGGTGGAGAATGAAAAGTACGGAATAGGACGAAAGCGCTTAAAGGCATACCTGAAAAACACCTTGACAGAGAAAAGGTCAAGCAACCTTGCTTTGCTCAACATAAACATTGACATAAAACATGACTTAGATTTGATGGTGGACACTTACATTAAACTCTATCCAGATAAAGTGGAATTTCAAGACTGTATTCCTTCAAACAATTCTGAAGTAACAGATAATGCCTAACTTTTTAAGCTCTAACCAATCTATTGAAACAGCTTCTTCTTAATTAAGTTTCAAAGCTGGGGAGAAAAACCGGTGAAATCTTAAAAAATCACTGCAATTGTGTTTTCATTTTAGGCCTTGGGCTGAACGAGCTGTGGTCAAAGACCTAAATTATGTGGTGTTAGTCCATACTAAATGTGTTTGGCAAACAAAATCGAGCCCGACACAGGCCCATGCTCTTGGCAGAGGYGCTTTCTACATCTGATTGGCTTAACTAGGTGCTCGTTTACTTTATTGCATCGTGGAAAAAGTACATTATGATTGTAGATCTGATGGGGCTGTTACATATTCACTGATTAATTAGGATAAGAAAGAAATTCAAACTATTCAAAAGAGTATAATCTATTTCAGTTCTGTTACTTAGGATTTTTTTAAAAAACCCTAACTTTTAAGAAAGTCTTTGATGTATATTTAAGTGGCATTTTGGAGAATGGATTCAGCTATTGCACGAAGCCCATGCTGTGGACAGGTCTCGGTGTAAAGTGAATGTCAGTGATATAGGGGTACGTTTACGGTTTTGTTGGAAGAGTCAACCTCTTTAATCTCTTGATGACTGTTTACATTCCTTTGTGTCAGACACAAAACTTTTTTTCTTTAGGCTTAACAGGCATGGCAGGAGTATTTAAGTTCTTAAAAGACACTAAAAACTTAAAATTTATTCCACAAATGTTTAAATCTGTTTGCTCTGCCCCAACTCTGATGCAAACGCCATCCATCTTATAGTAAGTTTATTTGTAAACTCACTCTGGAAAGATTAAAATAAGAGTTTGTTGTTTGTCTAGACGTAAGATTGGAAATATTGCTGTTATTTTTGGTGAGAATGAAACTTTTTTGTACAGTTTATGGAAATTTAAAATAAAATGTGAATTGCTTTTTACATAGCATTGGATTTCCTAGTAAAGCTGTGCCTCTGGAAATGTGTTCTATAAAGGTGCCTTTTTATTTTAGCAATTTTTTCTTCATTGTTTTTGCAATTCTAGTGAGCGGCATTTTCTGAAGACAGAGGAAACTGTGTGATAGTACCACTGATGTGCATGTTCTGCAAGGTTTTTTAAAGTATTTTGAGATAGCACTAACTACAGTGCTTTTACTGATAGAAGTTCTGACAATCAGGCAGAAAGAGTTTAAATTTGAAATGGTTCAAAAGTAAAGTTTTGCAGCTATCCTGAGGCATGACAGGTTTATAACTTATTCATTGAATCAAACATCAAAAATCAAATGGCTTGGGTTGGAAGGAATCTTAAAGCTCATCCATTTCCACCTTCTGCCATGGGCAGGAGCACCATACCCTAGACCAGGTTGCTCCAAGCCCCATCCAGCCTGGCCTTGAGCGCTTCCAGGAATGGGGTATCCACAGCTTCTCTGGGCACTCTGTGCCAGGGTCTCACTGCCCTCACAGCCAAGGATTTCCTCTGCTATCTAATGTAAATTTCCTCTCTTTTAGCTAAAGGCATTCCCCCTTGTCCTGTCACTACAGTTCCTGATGCAGAGTCCCTCTCCAGCTTCCCTGTAGCTCCTTCAGGTACTGGAAGGTCCTGTGAGGTCTCCACACAACCTTTTCTTCTCCAGGCTGAACAGCCACTACTTTCTTGTCCTGTCTATATGGGAGGTGCTCCAGTCCCATTACCGTCCCATTACCAAGTTCATGTCCTTCTTATTTTGGAGGTAGGTGGGAAATTGCAGTACTTTTATGTCCTTTGCAGTTGCAGTGAGAAAAGGCCCCCAGCAGCAGCAAATTGAATGATTCTCAAGATTATGAGTTCGTAGTGCTCTAATGTAGTCAAAACAATAAGATCAAATTTGGAAAAAAACCCACCTTTTCTAAACATTGTCTTTTCTTTCCAGTAGTATTTGTATATGCTTTCTGACATACTTTCATGTTATTGCAATTCTTGTCTCAATAGTAAAATGTATTGTWGCTAATAGCTTTCTCTGTTCCTCTCATATATGAAAATAGCTCCCAAATCTTGGTTAATGCTATAAAAAAACATTTTAAAATTAAAAGTCATATGGAAAATTGGCTCTTTTAAAAAATTATCTCAATTACCATTTTAATAAATTAAAAAATATTTCCCATCTTGGAGTTGTGAGTTCCCCTGCTAAACAGAGCAACATGGTGGTCATGACATCAGAGGTCATGAGYCCTGTGTCAGTAAAGTCAGGTTGGATGAGCCTGGGCTTACAGGTRCAATCAGAGAAGGAAAATTGAAATCCAGAACCATAGAATTGGCCAAAAGAAGATCTGAAGACTGCTTTCTGACTGTGTGAATGAGGCCTTTCTAACCAGTGTTCTGAGAGAAAAGAAGGGAAGTGCAGTAAAATTCTGCTTAGGTTACTAAGTATGTACTGGAGTTCAGCTGAAGGCACATGCTTGTGATAAGCGTTGCAAATTAACTGGCTCAATTTTTGCTTTTGAACTGCCTTCCACAGAGATATTTAGCTTGTCTGTAATAAATCAGGAGCTCCTGATTTATTACAATTTGATTTGTCCTATTGGTGAGGAATCTCTTGATTTTTTGATATGTATAGGAGTTAATCTGAATAGTGATGATTTGGTAGGATGCTGAAAACTAAAAGAAGGGTGATTAAGATTAGATGTTGGGGAAAATTCTTGTCTCTGCAGGTGGTAAAACACTGGCACAGGTTGCCCAGAGAAGCTGTGGCTGCCCCATCCCTGGAAGTGTCCAAGGCTAGGTTGGACAGGGCTTGGAGCAACCAGGTCTAATGGAAGGTGTCCCTGCCCATGGCAGGGGGGTGGATTGAGATGGTCTGTAAGGTCCCTTCCTACCCAGGTCATTCTATGATGTGGAGGAGCCAAGGCATAGCAGGTTGCAATGATAGGTGCCTCTTCAAGAGGAGAGGTTTCCATGGAGGAGAACAATTTACTGAAACTACAGTGTTTCCCATCTGATTTCTAGGGGTGCACAGAAAGAATGCAACTGTAGTGTAGTCCAGTTACACAATTTTGCTACACCAGGTCTGAGACTGATAAAAATGTGTCTGAAAATGAAACAATCACTGAAGATAAACTTGATTCAGTTTTGTTGAACAGATGCTGGAGACAGGGAATTACAGTTTTTAAATAGTCTGTCAATTCAGGGCAGTGTATATTTCCAAGGTGTATGTGAGGTATTTACCTTARTTTGACCTGGCATTTTGGCACATTCTATGTAATGAAGTAATTGGTCTGTTACAATTAGTGTAAGTATTGGTGCTCAGATATAATTTTTAGTGAAAGTAGATTTCCATAGCTGCTCAGCCTATTGTGCTCTGCGAAAGCAATACTTGTTTTAATACACAAAATGTATTTCCTTTTCCCATGCACAGAGTTCCTGCTAGAAACCAGTATTGATATGTGGAAAAAGGGCATGTATCATTTTGTCTCCTGTAGTGTTATTTCTATCATTGTCTTCAGAAATCCTATATCCACTTGTTCAGGTGCCAAGGTTGTGCTGTAAAGTGGAGGAGCAGAACCACTTAAGGATAATAGGTGCAACTATTCTGTCTTCCACAATCACTTTCTGTGCAACACTGCAAAATCTCAGAGTGGTCAGAAGCATTCCAATTACTCTTAAGCAGGGGAAAATAAATCTATTTACTGTATGTTTCAAGAAACAGCCACTAACCTAGAATAAAAATAGGTGTTATCCCAAAGAAGCTTAACATTCCRTCATCTCCAGACCTGTAGTGCTCTCTACTTTCCCTAAGGAAAACAGTTCCAACAAGGAATAGGAATCTACCCAACATTTTGCCTAGGTGTAATTACTGAGACAGCAAAAAAAAAAAAGGGTTGGAAGTTTTGAACACATCTGCAGCAGTTTCAAAACATGTGCATGCTCTTTATAAGCTTTATTTGAAAAATAACACTGTTAATCAAATAGAATTCAATGTGCATGTTCTGTGACAYGGTAATTGTTCTTTTGATTTTTGCCGTATTGTGCGGTGTTTCTAATTATTTATTTTCCTGTGGCAAACTTGCTTTTTTCTAAAAACCATGCCTATGGGTCTTCTGTTTAAGCTGGCACAGGTTATCCCTGGGAAGTGTCTTTGCAGTCAATGTGAGTRCTAGTGCAGTTTGTTCAGGGAGATTGAGAAGCAGCAGTGACAGAGCAGATGTCCCTGTAATCCCCTATTCCTCTGTTTTGTAGTGTCCCAGAGTTAAATATATCAGTGAGTAAACTGGCCATGTGACTGCTCATGTGATCTTAAGAGTAAAGGATACTCTTGTGTTGCTCCCAATGCCCCCTGCCCCCCTCCCATGCATGTTAGCTGACATAAATATCCTAGGAAGAAATTTGTTTTCTAGTTGTAGAATTTGAGGTGCAGAGTAGATGATGGCTGTTACTGTCCCCCAAGGCCACCCGAGCAATCTACAGACTTTCCTCAAACCCTCATGGCCACAGGCTCTAAAGAGCAACACTATAATAAAAGGATGTTTTTTTAAAAATAGTTATTTTATAAAGATGCCTACTTGGGTTCTTGCTATGATACCATGCTCTGAGCCTGGCACGTGGAGTCCCAGCTGGAGCCCAGCCTTCCCTCAGAGCACCCAAAAGAGGGGCCTGTGGCAGCTTCAGCTTTATTAAAAGGTGCTAAGAAACACTGATTTACATTTAAAAATGGAGATCCTTATGAAAGCCAGTGCTGGAGGCAGCTCAGCACATCTGCCAATAGTTTCAGGTGTCTCATGGCATCTTTTTTCACTGAGAGGGGACCGCTGAGTCTCTCATCACCTGTGGCAGGCTACAGTTGGAGCTGTAGACTGTTGGGACCATGCACCACTAGAAAAATAGAGTGAAAATTCAGCTTGTCACCTCTTCAGCCAGCAAACATCTGAGGATCTTGGCRAAGGAGGGTCTTTCCTTGCCTCTGGAAGGACCTATAGATCAACAAGAGAATACGTTTTGCATGATCCCCCAAACCTCAGGGTGATTTCTTAGCAAGTAGATTCTGGCAGCCAGGAGTCTGCAGAATCTGTTGTTACCAGGACACAGAGATTGAGGAAAAGAACTCACCAGGACCTTGGGGATTTTTGTTCTGGCTTACTCCTGGAGCACCACTTCAGTCTTCATAGCTGTTTYCTAGTTAAGCATTTCCTGGAAGCTCCTACTGTACACAGACACTTCTGWACAGCTAGCACTTGCTATCTTCGTGAAAGAAAGATACTTGAGAACTACTGGAAATGGATTTGGGTCATTAGGGAAGTTGGGAGAGGGATAGAGAAATACGTGAGAGAGGTCAAGGGCACCGTTTCATTGGTAGTGTGATGCTGGAAGCTGTGTAAATTCTATACCAGCACAAAAATGGAGTCCTGGTCTTCTCCATCTCCACCTGCAATGGCGTCAGTCCTGATTCTTTGTGCCCTTCAGGCAGGACGATACTGTAGAAGGTGGATGCACCTTCCATCTGAGACTGCAACATTCCTCTTGGGAAACTTCAAGGAAAAAAAAGTGCTGAAAATGAAGACACAGGCATTTTCTCTCCTATTTGCTTCTMCAAGGTATGCATAAGCTCCTAAACACCTTGCTGATGTGGTCCTTCAAGTCTCACTGGTCTTCTTTTCTCCCACAACTGGCTGATATGCAGAGAGCTGCAAGGAGCACAGGTCTTTTTCCAGATCTAGGTGCTAGTTTTCCGTGCCTGCGTGCCCCATAGTTTGTGCCCAACTTGCTGCCCTCTGAGCTCATGTGTTTTGRATGTCAGTGTTCTTAGCTGCCTGTGTTTTACATTTCCCATTTTGGAGACTATTGAAAGGCTGTAGGTTTTAGAAATTGTTTAGCACTACCCTTCTCTGGAGCTTGAAAGGAGCTTGAAAAGTGCAAGCTGGAAAAAAGGAGCTTGACTGCAATGTACRGTCAAAGGCAGGAAAAAGCACAGACTTTGAAAATCTCCATGCAGGAACAAGCTTCAGCATCGGAACAGAGCACTGGGGCTATCCTTGTTYAGCTACCTTGGTATTTAATTTCATTCCCCCGGTGGCTTTCTGGATGTCTGGGAAACGTAAATCTTTCCAAACAATTTCAAAGTTTGSCTTTTCGATAATCCACTCATTTTAATGGTGGATTGGAGATCAGAAAGATCAGACTGTACTACATTTCAGCTATTAGATATTACACGTGCTGTATTTTTTCCTACTTTACACCTTTTCRTTTCCCCTTCCCAAATTCAGGCCAACAGTTCTCCATTTTATTTGTCTACAAAGTAACCTTTGCTTCTCTGTTTCAGTTCAGGTGTTGATCAGTCATTGCTACTGACAAATGGGGATACAATTCAGCATCATGAAGTCACCTCTGGCTATTCCCTGAGTTTATTTACTTTTACTTTTAGGAATAAACTGTGCCTGTATCCCATTATGGATGAAAAATTACTGGCGATTCTCTTTGKTTTTTTTGCAAAGTGCCTCTTTGTCACTGTGATCGCGCAGGATTGGGGTAGGAAGTGGGAACCGAGGTGGGGACTGCTGGTGTGACAGAAGAATTATGTTGCTTTGGGATTAGCAGAGCCAAAGCAGCTTTATTTCATCTTCATTTGCGTTCCAAGGGGAGCTCACCTGTGTTGTGTCTGTCTAATAAAGGGTAAGCCCATATCCAGCTGTGTGCTCTAGCAAGGTGAACTTCAGAATCTCTGTCTCTGGTGGCTCTGCAGGGCCCATCTTTCCTCCCCATATTTGTATGAAATTGGCAAGTTGGTTCAAAGATTCTAGTGGAAGCTTAATAAGTTCACACAAGTAGCCCAAGACATTTACAGGGTTTAAAAAATTGTTTTCCTTTCGGAAACTGGGCTGAAAATACAAAGTTGGAGAACAATATATGTAAGAGCATGCAAAACTGTTATCACCATTTCTGTCTGGCAATTTACTATGTTCTAGCAGACAAGCAGTGTAATTAATTTACTTTTGTTTCCTACTGAAAAGTCAGGCATATTAGGATTATTTTARCTTTTAAATATATTGCATATGTTAGGACTAAATACCTTACTGAAGGCTGGATCACTAGACTTGCTGATTCCCAATAAGCAGCTGATTTTATTCTGAAGAATTCATTCTTGCAGCCCAGTCATGTGAGGRCCCATTGTAGTGTGACCAGTGTGATTCTGGGGCAGGGGTTTTGTCCCTGCATGATTGCTTTAGAGTCATTCTTGACRCTGGCAGCCCTAAAGGACCCTCAGGCTGCTGATGACATTTATCAAGAGCAGCTGCTGAGGAAGGATGCTGAATGTACACAGCCCAAAGTATGTAAGGGAGAAAATATTTCCTTCTTCTGTGCTTTCCAGGTCACTGAGGTCCTTCTGTGCAAACACAGACAACGCTAAATTGCTGCTTGGCAGCCTTCAGGATGGCCCTGTGGAGTTATCTGCAGAGAGCCACCTGCATTTAAATAACAGCCACCTTCTTTGCGTTAATCCGAATGTCCCAGCGATGTCTCATTGTCAAGGAAACTGTGGGAAAACCAAACAACTCTCCAACAACATTTTTAGTGTTAGAGAATCAAGGCATTACTTCATTCTGGCCAGGATGTGCAACAGAAATAATTTTATCCACACAGTGCTCGGGTAGTGCAGAGAAAATAATTTCATCACACATGGATTTTATTAGATTTTTCMTATATTTCACACAGTCAAAACCTGTAGAAATTCATTGGTTCATTGGTCCCAAGTTGTGCAGTTCTTAGTATTTGGTTTCCTATTGGRYATGGATTTCTTCACCTCTGATGCCAATTAGGTTCTCATTCCTATCATTTTTTTCCCAGGCTAGGTGTCTCCAACCATGCCAGGGGTGATGTTTGGAGTTGATGTTAGTGGTCAGTAATGGTTGTTATCTTTTGTGTATCTTCTGTACTACTCCCAGTCTGTTGGGATGTTAAGCTCATTAGGCTTCACCTAGCAGAATAGTCCTCTGAAAAGAAACTTCAATTCCCTTCCCCCAGGGCAAAGGGGAATGAAACTGAATAAAGTTACAAGAGGCTTTTTCAGCACAGACCCAAAACTTCTCTTCCTCCCCRCTTTGGTGTGAGGTGTGAGGATCTGTGTGAGCTGGGCAGCAGATAGCTRTGGCTGTGGCTGTCATCCCCACCCCAAAATGCTAGGCTTGATCCTCCTGCGAATGTATTCTTCTCCCACAGCCTAGACCTGGGTAATTTTGTCTTATCTCCATCAACCTGCAGTCCAGGGCCTCAGTCAGAAGGCACACTCAGGGTGTGCTGGTCTTCCATGCAGCTTTTGTTATACAGCTTTGCTATAATAGGCAAAAGTCTTTCATAAGAATGTTTAAGCTGTAAGAAATAGCTAATCACTTTTCATAGTTTAGGAAGGTTTTTTAAACCTTATAAAAAATACAAGAGAAGACTGAATAAAGAAAAAAGGYRACTGCATTGGGAGCTGAAGATTTTCCCTGCCATGTGCTCAGCTCCCTCAATGGAGGTTTTCCCTTTTTAACCCTTTAACCCCTCCCAGAGTTCTGTCTTTCTTCACTGTCCAGTGGTGGAGTTCACTTCCTCAGATCCTGATAGGAGGTCAGATGTCACCATAGTGACAAGCCACCCCTCCCAGATGTCCCTACCCCRGCTGCCTCTTGATAACCACGAAGGAGTACAACATAACTATAAATCTATAAAACTTTTCTTAACCTATGTTAAGAAAACTTTTCTAAACCTATGTTACATTATATTTGTCTGTTAATTGTGAGAGTCAGTCATTGCATTACTCATCTATCACTGCCATAAATCAWAACATTTCAGTCTCCAACAGAAGGACTACAGGAGTTAACAGGCTTGGAGACAAGGATTTGACAGGGAGGGCAGGAATGTTCAGGGTGGAAGATGGTYGCTGTCAACAGGGTGATTAATTAGCACCAGAGCAGGTCATTAGAAAGCAGGATGGATTCTTTATCATGTGAAGGCTTCAGAGTGAAATTAGATATTTTTCCATAGCGTGGTACTCCAGCTGGGTGCAGTGGCATTAGTGGATGGAGGGAGGCTGTGTCCTGCCTCAAGGTCCCTGCAGGCACAGGGAGAGTGAGTGCTGTTTGCTGCTCTCTGCAGGATTTGCAGTCTGTCCTGCACAGGACATCAGGAGAGGGAACAACAGCAGCCCCTTCTCAGGTGAACATCCTCCCCAGATTCTCCTGGGTGATATCCCCTTTTCCCTGTGAGAGGTGGTTCTCATTTGCTAGCACCGCTGATGTTTGGCAGACTCTCTGTGTCTMCTTGTCTGCAGTTGTGGTTGGAGGTGGAGGAGACTTTCTCTACTGGATGTGACAAGTCAAAATGAGAGGAAGAGGAATGATAGTRAGAGGACCAAGGTATTCAGCAGAGCATCTATGTGCACAGCTGAAAGGTTGCAGACAATTTAAAAGTGGTCTTCGTTGGTTTGTTTAATGGATTTGATGTGGACGCTGCTAGTAAAAGTGGTCTTTCTCTTTGCAACTTAAAATGTTGGAATTACTCCCATAGAAAACATGACTACTACAAAAACATCACTACTAAAAAGTCACTACTTAAGTAGAAAGGGTAATTTAAAACCCCCCTCATATTTATTTTTCTATTGATTCCTCTAAACTTTTTAATGTTCCACAACTGACCTGGAATCACATTAAATATCTGATTCCAAATGTTTTGAAGATCCCTAGCTGTCTCTTTGGCCCAACCAGCAGGTGATTAGGAGTTTCAGTGTTTTACTTTGTGATGCCTAATTGACTCCAAARCTTAAATTTGATTTTTCCAAACTGAGCCAGCAGTTTACTGGTTTTCAGTTGCAAATGAGTTGGGGGAGGACCATGGATGTAGTTGGGTATCACAGACAAGGTGATGAGTAGAGATTTGCTTACTTAGGCAAAGCAGTACTGAACATTGCTAAATACCCATTATMATTTGGGCCACAGCCCACTCTTGTTTCAGCAGTTTCAGCAACTGTCCTGCTATTGCAGCAACAATCTCCCATTATTCGCCAAAGGTCTTTTGTGAACCCTGTGAGAATTCCTACCTAGAGTTAGATTACCTAGTCCTAGAGAGTGTTCACATCTTTCATCTTTCATTTGCAGCATTCAATTGATTAACCATTTGCAGCATTCAATGGATTGACCATTGTCTGTGACTGTAGAATAAATGCAGAGTAAGCCCTACAGATTTTAATGAAGGTAAGTTAAATTATAAACCTGACAGGACAAGAGGAAATTACTTTAAACTGAAGGAGGGTAGATTGAGATTAGAAAGAAATGCTTGGCTGTGAGGGTGGTGAAGCCCTGGCACAGGCTGCCCAGAGAAGCTGTGGCTGCCCCATCCCTGAAGTGTGTCTGGCCAGGTTGGACAGGGCTTAGAACAAATTAGTCTAGTGAAAGGTGTCCCTACTCATGGCAGGGGGGTAGAACAAGATGATCTTTAAGGTCCCTTCCAAACCTTTGTATGGTTCTATGATTCACCACAGGTAAAATGGCAGTATTTCCTGCTCCACTGAGAAATTTAATTTTGCCATTGCAAAGACTGGGGGGTTTTGGTTTGGTTTTTTTTGGTTTTTTTTTGGTTTTTTTTTTTGTTTGTTTGTTTTTGGAGGGAGGTTTTGGTTGGTTTTTTTTAAGCAGCTGCCAGAGCTGAATAGTGACTGGTTTGTGTCCAATGAAGAACAAACTTGGACTAAATGGAACAGTTGCACAAAGATGTTCAACATAATAAGTAATGTGAGTCTTTAAACAAAATCCAGTGCCATGAAAGCAAAATACAAAAAGCTCTTAAAAATTTTTTTTTGGGAAAGAACAGATGGAAAAAAAATTTCTTATGAGCTGTATAACAGGATCACATCAATCAGCCCAGCAGCAWTGGCATATAGAACCCTTCACACGGGGGCAAAAAACATAACCAGAACCAGACACAATAGTGGTATGTYCAACTCCTCAAAAAGAAGGAGAGTCAGGATGAACAGTGTCTTGGTAGGCTGAGGAAGGCAGGAAGCACAGTGGTTATAGTGGTGTTTTATCTCCATAAAGCTGGAGTTTGGAAGATACAGGAAAGCATAATTTCAATACATTTTTTCAGCTGATCAATTCAAAATATATCATTGAGATCTCAACCAGTCCTTTTTATGTGTGGTAGAAAGAAGGTGATAATCRAAAATGAAGCAAATCTTCAGAGTCCAGTATTTTCTCCTGTGTATTTCAATGTTATTCTGCCACTAGATGTCCTGCTGACCTCACAGAGCAGGGGATGAGCTGCTCTCCCTGGTGAACAGCAGAGACCAAGGTAGAAATYAAGCTGTGACAAAACCTGCCAGTAACTTTTAATTCCTTAGGGATTGTTTTTGCTTAATAATACTTCTTAACACAAAGAGTCACTGAGAGCCTTCTCATCTGCCTCCTTTTTTCAAGTGTCACARTGGGAATAAGACTCTTCCATCCATCACTGATCCTATTTTGGAGCACTTGTTTTCTACTTTAATATTTYGATTGTCTTCCATAGCCCATCTCCCTGGTGGTCTCTTTGCTCATTTCCAGGGAATTTGTTTTCCTTGTATCTCATATGCATGGGTGATGAAGACTAAGAACAGCTCACCACTCTGYGTTTCCATTAATTCTCGACAAAACTGAGAATCTTTCAACACCAAATGGCACCTTCCCAATCTCAGGATGTTTCCCAYGACAGTTCAGGCAGGACAGTGTCCAAATGCAAGGAAATTCCAGGGATGCTCAGTAGCCTATTGCAGGGGAGGACCTTGGAAGAAAATATCAGAGTTCATGTTTTGACAGACTTTCCTCAAGACAATGGTGAGAGTTTTCTCCCCTTTCCATTAAACAGCTCTGTATCTCAGTAGCAATTATCAGAAAGGAAGTGCWGTGCAGGATAGGTGGGGCTTTGACAAACAACTGTGTGATATAAATTCTAAGACTGACAAAAATGGTCAACATATCTTCTGAACAAATATGACAGCACACTCAGCCTAAGGGCAATAGCAGTAGCTGCTGGCCTAGAAGATGGGATCCAGAGCTTGGGCTGCTCCCCAAGCCTGATATGGCATCCCAAATAACAGAGCTGAGAATGGGAGGATGTGTGGATGTCTCCTCTCTTTATGTGCTCCCACTAAGGGAAAAGCTGTGCCTAAAACTGATGTGTGTTTGAGTGCAAATCCCTTTTCTGCCTTTCACATTCATTCTCTTTGCCTTCTTTATTATGACTTGGGTCAGTGGCAAAACTTGGCATAGGACTGAATACTGTTCTGAATGGCAAAGGAATACTTTCCCACTCTGCAGGTAAGGTAATGGAAACATGAACTGAACATTTCCACTCCTCAGTTTCACCATCTTAAAGCAGAGAATCGCAATAGTGACCCAAAGAGCTTGTGACACTGAAATGCTGGACAAGTCCCTGGGGACAGAGATGACACTGCACTGCATGAGCGCCGGTGGCACACCAAGTAAAAAAAACTAGTAAGGTTTCATGTGCAAATCGTGCTGCAGCATTGAGAGTATTTCCAGGAATCTAATAGTCAAATACCATACAAAACCCTTAAATCTCTGATTTTATCCACAGAATTAAATGGCTTTWTCTGTGCTTTTTCCTAGAAAACTGATAATGCCCTTAGCACTTAAGAGGAGTTACATGGGGATTTTCCTCTATTTGAAGTCTGGTTGAGTCTAGCTTAATTATCTAATTTGATCTAATTCATTGTCCATCTCATTGACTTTCATTTAGTGGCTCTTATCACATGCTCCAAAGCCTGTGGTGCTTGGACTCCTTTGATCATGGATAAAGGCAGGATGTTACAGCCATAGGCATGAAGACACTGAATTGGCTCGTTGCTTCATTAAATTAGAGCAAAGAGCTGGAACTCAAGTGGGAACGTGACACACTTTTTCTAGCCCCTGTCAGCTCATCCATTCTGTAGCTGATTCCAGATAGACGCTGATAGGCATTGTGCAGGAAATTTGAATGACTGGTATATTGACAGAGAAGGCCATAAGCACAACATAAAAGGAAAAAGACAAGAAACTGAGGACTTTTTAAAAAACATCTTCATTCTCCTCCTCATAAATAATAATACCAATTAGGTTTTAATTTCTCTCTTTGTCTTTGCTTCTGGGCCACATCTTGAGCTCAACCTGACCCCTTGACCCTCATTCCTGTAGTAAGGTCTGACTAGTGTTCACTGATGAGGCTGTGGCACCATTGTTCTTTCAAGTAAATAAAACTCCCTGGCTACATCCATACTAATAACCAGCACAGGTCGCRGCTGACTGTACAGTTACATTTTATGCAAGGTCTCTGGAACAGCTTTGGACATCCCAAAGAGTCCTGTAGTTGCACAGGCCAAACAGCCTTCCTGGTGATGAGAATGGACATGACCAACTTGTTCTGTAAAGAAACAGAGATTAATAATAAAGGTATAGAACCTTGAACCTCATCTGGCCATTGGACTAGGGGGCAGATTTTAGCAATGTCTGTTTTTGCTGGACAACTGTGATGCTTAAATGCCTGCCTTAGAAGATGTTCTGCGAAGATGAGCTGCAGAGGTCACAGTTTTTATGTGTTTGTTCACGTCTTAGTTTGGAAAGACAGGTGTCTGCTAAGGAAGGCAGGAGCCTCCCCTGAAATGGAAAAATGTAAACCCCCTCCCTCTGAATAGTTATAAATTTGAAATTAAGGAGGGCTCTCAGGCAAAGATATGGGAGCAGGAATAACAGTTCTTTATTAGGGGAGAAAGTAAAAAGATAAAATAAACAATGTAGTAAACTAAAACAACACTGACAGAGTCAGAACACAACCTGATACCCTGTGGATCAGGATGTTAGTAGCAGTCCAATTGGAATGGTGGCTGCAGTCCTTCTGGAGTGTCAGGTGTGGTTCTATTGAGCAGTGATCCTGTAGAAAGGTGGAGTCTCCCTCTGAAGATCCAGTGGAAGAGGCAGCTGTTCCTCTGGGAATCCAGTGGAGAAACTGTGCTGGTGTTCCAGAATCTCCAGATTGTATCTGGGTAGCAATGCTTGGCTCCTCCCTCTGGGCGGAGCATCTCCCAGTGGGATGCTGTAGTTCTTATCAGTCATGCAGTGACATTCAATAGCCTGTTATCAGCAGATGTCTCCCCAGAGGGAGGATTGGGTGTGGAAGAGATAAGGAAAAACTGCCCACTTCACAGAAGATAACTGCCACACAGATGGCAAATAGAACACAATTTRCTTGGCAATCCAGGACAGTTCAGTTCTCTTACTTCATGCATATTAAGTGAATTTAGGAACTTAATTCTGAAGCTGTCAAGGGGAGAGTGAAGAAAAAGCAGAATAGTATTTATTGCATCACTTTTACTTGGGGGCTGATGTTCCCAACTTTCCAAGGACACCTTGTATATCATGACTTTGCTCAAAGTATGAAGTCAAGGAGTTTGGCAGCAAGTGAGCAGTCAGTCACTCCTCTCTGCTTTACGACTGTCCCTCACTCAACAACTGTTCATCATTCCAGGAGGAACCACGGAATTCAAAGTGGGGGATTGTATCCATGGTGGATAGTAAAGGCAAGGATGCAGAAAAGATTTTGAGTAAAGTTTACAAATAGCTTCTCAAATATCCTGAAATAGGTTCCTTTGGGGGTATTTCAGTTGTTTCACCAACTAGGTCTTCCTTTGCCTTGTGAAGAGTTTGCACACAGGGACAGCTACATTTATGCTTTGTAAGTGTTCTGTTCACATGTTCTGTATTGTATTTGGGTCAAACCTGAGATGAGATTTCCAAACTGCAAGTAACTCGCTCTTTTGATAAATTGACTTGATCCGAAGAACTTACCTGGTGATTCCTGGGACAGCATTTCCAAGCAAAGCCGGTAAAATCTCTTTCCCAAAGCTGAATTTTGCTTCTGTAAGAGCAGCTGTCACCCCCAGGCAGCTCTAATGTGACATCAGATCCCAGCATTCAGCTCCCACTGAACAGCAGTGCTCACTGAGCCTGGCAGTACCAGGAGGAAAAGAGAGGTCCCCAACATCAGACGGATGGGGAGCTGCAGGAGCAAGTGCAGAGGAAGCTGTGAAGATGCTCCAAGGGCTGGAGACAGGCTGGGTGAGCTGGGGGTGTTCAGCTTGGAGAAGAGAAGGCTCCAGGGAGACCTTAGAGCCCCTGCCATGGCCTGAAGGCGCTCCAGGAGAGCTGGAGAGGGACTTTGGACAAGGACCTGGAGGGAAAGGACAAGAGGGAATAGATTCCCACTGCCGGAGGGAGCCATTAGGTGGGATTTTGTGAAGATTAGGTGGGATATTGTGAAGAAATTCTGGACTGCAAAGGTGGTGAGGCCCTGGCASAGGTTTCCCAGAGAAGCTGTGGCTGTCCCATCCCTGGAAGTGTTCAAGGCTAGGTTGGTGTCTTGTTTGAAGACAAATTCAGGAGAAAMCCACTCTGAAATGAGTGTTTATTCACTGCAGTGAATAAAGCTGCTACACAGAGGCGGCTGTGAAGATTCTTCTCAGTGAACATGAGTCACATCATGAACACCCACCTCTGGACTCTGCCTGTGGGATCCATGGGGTGGCGCAGTTACCCTGGATGTCAGCTCACAGCTAGCTACACTCTGGCTACATATCCTCCCAAAATGTGTGTCCGCTCCCCAGCTGCATAACTACAACCACATGTGAAAGAGCTGCTGCTTCATACACGGTTTAGCTGCATTACCTTTATGTTTTGCCTTCCAGGGGGTCAGTGAGGTACCATGGGAGAGGAAAATGCAGTCAAGCATGTTGTGCTCTCATGTTAGCAACTACGCCCCTTGCAGGGATCCCTTTCCTCTCCTTTTCTTAAACAGGACTTAAAAAAATAAACTAACTCCAAATGCATTTTATGCCTCATCCCCCAGGAAAGCACTTCAAGGATATTGCTTGTTTTATTAGTGAGGCAGCAGGATGCAAACTAACAGATACAGACCGTGTGGCAGAAGATGGTGGTGGTGGCTGCCCTCCCTCTGCATGCCCCTTCTCCATTAGTGGGAGGGAAAGGTTGGAGAGCTGTCTGCTGTTTGTGAGTAGCATTCTTTGCTCTCTGTCTTTGGGTCTCTTTTGGGCTTGCAAAGGTGTGATGGGTCCAGGGCCCTGGCTGACTTCCAGGGAGGGGGGATCTCGGGACTTGTGCTGGTCAGAGTGACCCCAAGATGCGTTACAAAGCCTCTTTTCCCAGCCCAGCAGTCAAAGGAGTCAGAAGTCTTCTGGTCTCATTCTCAAGGTTGTTTATTGTTTCTTATCTATAAAATTCTTTCTCCTGTCCTGCTGAGGTCTGCTCAGCCAGTCAGACAAAGGCACTCTGCCTKCCCCYGGGGYRGTGTTATCTTTTTATACTAAAAACTACATGTACATTATTTACCAGAACTTCCCAATACCTRTCACCTRTGTTAGACAGKGAGCTTCTACTCTAAACCAATCCAAAAGTGCCAMCATCACAGCAGAAGATGGAGGCCGAGAAGAAGAAGGAGAAGGAGAAAGGCTGGACATGCCCAGATTCCTSCATCTTGCCCCCTGAACCCCCATACCAGAAACCCCAAATAATCTATTTTTCACCCTGTGACAAACTAACTATTRTTCTACTTGGACTTTYATGGCTTGCAGATCCTCATATAAGGTTGGTAAYTTTTTCCATGGGTCATAATCAAAATCACAGGTGTCTTGGGCTCTGTGCCAAGGTCTCTGAGCCCSCTGGCAGGGGTTCRGGCAATCCAGGACAGCCAGAGGGRTGTCCTGAATTCTGACAGGGGAATGCACTGAATATCCTCAGGTTCCTTCTTGGTTTGAAGTGGAGCTGGTTTTTTTTTCTTACTTCTTCTCCCCAGTGATTGCATCACCTTGCTGTGTTCTCACTGACTGCCACAGAGGGGGTGCATCCCAGTGGAAAACCTGCATCCGCTCATGAACAGGGACACTGCACATGCAGAGAGGACAGCTTAAATTCTGTATTTCACATGAGCTCTATCCTGGGATTAAAAATACCTTGGGATACAAGGAGCATTTCTACTCTAGGATGCCATATTTGCTCATGCAATGGCTGCAGCTCCACTCAACCTAGAGTTTGCCTTCCTGTGGTGAAGCTGAGGCAGATGGATCCTCTCCTGCTGCTGGCAGTCAGCATGGCCATGGAGTTAGTTTATTGTGGTGCCATGCAAGCACTGTGTGCAAAACACACCCTACCAGGAAGCTGTGGTATTCTTTCCCAAGAGCATCACAGATCTCAGGTGTGATAGGACTTGAACTCACCCTCCTGCCTCACAGGCACGTTTTGCTTTGTCTGTAAAGGCCCTTCCAGTATTGTGGGATGCTGATTCTTATCACCCTGTRCACTTGAGAGATCAAAACAGCCTTGAAAAGCACCTCCAGACTCTGCCCTGCAGCCTGCCTGTTCTGGCCACGTTCCAGTGCAGGAGAGGAGCTCCACACTCTCCTCTGAAAGCACCACACCAACAGCATCTCCTCTCTTGGCCAAGGGTGCAGATCTCCAGAACGTGACACAGACCACTGCTGTCCATAACAATCTGTGGGTGCAGATGCTGCCTTTGGCTCCGAGGGCCCCATGTRGAGCAAGGACCACAGGGGCTGTGTGTCTGGGTGTGTCTGTCTCTGCTGAAGTGCTTTGCAGCTGCCTTCCAAGCTCAGTACAGTGTCACCATATCTCATCTCAAGCAGCACCAGTTTTTTGGCAGGGGTTAGACCAGAAGGGTCCYTTCATGACGCTGCTTCACTTGACAATCACTGCACTGAAGCCACCATCTAAACCATGAATGTAGCTAGCATTCCTCTGGGCACCTCAGAAGTCCAACTAAATCCATGTGAGACCTAAAGCTCCCTTCAGAGGTGCCTTCCTCCACTGATCAGGTGCCCAGAGCTCCTGAAAGAACATGCTTCAAGGTGCAGTTAATTGTTTTAACATTTAATATTTAACGTTCTCTTCCCCTTCCATAATTGCTTCCCACCTTCCCTCAGCAATTCATATGATGCTGGTTCCAGGACCAGTTACCCAAACCTAGCAGGTCTCCCACCTGGGTGTGCTGAGATGTGGAGATATCACACCTCCACTCCCCTGCTTCATCTCTGGCCTTGAGACAGTGCCTTGGGATCAAGGATGGGGACAGCTGCTACAGCAGGAACCTGACCTCCCTTGACACTGGGTGTCACTGCTGGGGTGCACTCAGCTGGCCCCCAGGCACCAGGTCTGCTTTTGCTATCAGCTCCTGGTCGTGAGATGAGCCCTGCAAACCCACACATTCCTCCTTGCTTACACATCATAAGCTTTATTTGTTTTAATCAAAGGGGGCCCTGATAATTATTAACATATTTAATTATTTTTACTCTGAGTCAGTCAGCTCAGGCTGAGTGGAGTGATCACAAGCATTGCTTTACTGCACAGTCCCAGCCCTGGAGCATTTGCACCACCAAGTAATGACTCTTTGCAGACAGAGCTCCCATTGATGCTGCTCTCACACCCTGCCTTTCCTTCCAGTTTAAGCTGCTTTTTGCTTTGCTCAGAAGTGCTGGTCTTCACAGGAGTAAAATTGGGYACATTCAGACAATTTCCAGGGCTAAGGCTTTGCATGCTGAGGTTGCTCACTCTGGGGCAGCACTGGCAGGGAATGATGTTCATCTGAGCTGTGTTCCAGCCCTGCAYTTCAGGGGGGATGTTAGTCCATCTGCACTCCTCAGAAACTGCATCCCCCCACCCAGGACCTCCCCTGCCCTCCAGGCTTGCCAGGGATTGCATGGCCTCCCACCAGCAATGACAGCAGACTGCAGTAGGTGGTCTCTGTCTGAGGAAACCCATAACTCTGCATTTCCACSTGATTTATGAGGTTCTCCAGCCTGGGCTGGCCCTTGAGTTGCAATCATTCCTGGCCTCATGGTGACTTTACCTGGAACTGTCTGTGTTGTTTCCTCCTTTGTTGTCCATCAGGGCTTTGGAAGGAGGTGCTGCCCTTGGAAAATACTCACCATCACTTTGGAAGGTCTGGGCAGTTTGGATGGGGACCAAACCCATGCTTCTGGGGTGCCTTTGCATTGGGGTGCATTGACACCATCCTGAGTGACCYGGGACYTTCTCCCTAARATACAACAGGGCACTGTGATCACGGATTTGCATTTGGRCAATGCTCTCAGGCACATRGTGTGACTCTYTGGGATGGTGCTATGCAGGGCTGGGAGTTGGACTTGATAATCCTTGTCACTCYCTTCCAACTCAGTTTATTCTGTGATCTGGGATGCTGTGATCCCACGGGACTGCCTTGGTGCTGAGMATTCAGGAGAATTAGCGTGGCTTGTGAACAATAATTACTTTAATTCTCTGTCCYGCCAGTGATGTGAGATTGCCAAATATGTAGGTATAAGGAAATTGTGGAGAGTCTCAAGGATGTACAGAGGAGGCCTTGGCAGAGCTGGGAATAGAGAAAAAAATCTGCAGACTCATACAGAAGATGCTGGCCCTTGCTGAAATACAGCACTTCTTTTGCCTTGGCTGATTTTACTGTGGACTCCAGGAAACAGAGCTGGGGTCCTGGCATGTAAAGGCTTGTGCCTATCAAAATCTGTTTCTAATCTTGATCAGGATTTTGCATGGGCAGCGATCATCCCAAAGTCCTTGTATTTTTGGTGTCATCTCATTGCACTAAAATTCTTGTGTGTGTCTTGAAGCAGTCCCCAAAAGCCACAAGGCCACAAGCTGCACATGAGACCCKGCAAGCACGAGGTGCAGGGGAGGGAGCAGAACATGTGCTTGGAGCTGATTTTAGCTCCTGCACCTTAAGTACAACCTGGCCCCTGTGGTGTCCATGTAGCACTTCTGGGGTTATTTTAATCCAGATGGTCTGCCTGAGCCAATTCCCAGCTTCCAGGAGTGACTGTTCTGGCAAAATTTAGTGAAGGACCACGAGTGGTGGCTCTCTCCATGCTGCTGCTGCTGCTGAGACCTGTACCAACCTGCATCCTCCACCCACCACTGCTGTCCATCCCCTCCACAAACAACCAGACAGAGCTCCTTTATTGCACAGCCAGAGCAGGGAGGGGAAAAAAACAGAGCAATTAAAGCTGAGACTATATTAAGGCAGAGAAAAACACAAAAATCATTGCCTGCAATCCCAGCAGTGCTAAACCTATCTGCTGACTTCCCTTCCAAAAGCAATCTTGACCCCACCCGGGTGGGAAAATGCCTGTAGTTGTAACCACCCTGTCACAAAACCACAAAATGAGGTATTTGTCTGAGCATTTGATTGCAGAGCTTGGCACTCAGTTCACTCCCTTCTACAAAATAACAAAGCCAAGATGCTTCAGGTAACAGGGTAACAGTCAGGCCAAGAAGTCTGGGAGTTTCACTTCCTACAAGAAAGTTTTGGCACAGTAGCTGCCTCACGCACAATTAATTACTTCAGCACCAGATTATAGTTGCAGGCTCCAATAGAAGTGATAATAGGAACCAATTAAATTAATCTATATTTAYTTTGTAAGCATATTTCCCTGTGGTAAGTCTTTGCTTTAATTTGACAGACTGGACTCCAGCATTTTGTTTGTATTAAGAGATACAACCCTAAAACCAGAGGATGAAACCCAAACCTCTAAAGCTAAGAAATCCCTTCCTTTCATGTTCAAACCCATGTATGACATGCAGTTAAAAGAAACCAAACCAGAACGTATGCAGGTACCCAGACTAATAAAAGCAAACCATGAAATATGTGGTAAAGTGCCAGCATGCTTTGCTGGATGTACGTGAGCATGAGCTGGGCTGGAGCTGTTGGTTGACACAAGGTTCACACCAGAGCTTGAAACTGAGACAGCCTTTGGTGKCACAGTGGGCAGGCTCACAAAACAGCTTGCATGGGAGAGAGCCACGGTTTAATGTCATCTGCTGGCAGGGAAATGGCTTGCTAAGTGCAGCAGCTTCAAATGGGATGGTCCCATTTTATGCCATTATACTTTGGCATAAATCATAAATGGTTAAATACTTTTGTGTACCAGTAACACTGTCTGCTTCTTTTGGATGTTTCTACAGCACATACATCTAGGAACAGCTGAAGGCCTTTGTGTGTTTTGTGAGCTCCATACACAGTGACTTAGAAGTGAAAGGTTTATAAACTATTGCATTACCATGTCCACATCTTAGGGAACAACCCTAATAGCACCAGTCAACTAAACAGCGACCTGCCRCAGACAGAGAAAGCCATGAAACCTGTGCCCCAGCATGGGATGCATTTTTATACCTGTTAGCCCTCCCTATCTCRCTGGCAGCCCTTCCTTCCTTGCCTTTTCCACTCCAGCATGGTCCTCACAAGCCTCTGGGGATTCATGAAGTCCTTCTTGTCAAACTGTTCCTGAAATGTTTAAGGAATCCTGTCCCATCCTGTCCCAAGCCAGGACATCCCTCTGGCTGCCCTGGAGGGCTCGAGCCCTGGGCCAGGGGCRCAGAGACCTTGGCACGAGGCCAAAGACACCTGTGCCTTTGATTTTAACCCATGGAAAAAATACCAGCTCTATATGAGGATTTACAAGCCATGAGAGTTTAAGTAGAATGATAGTTAGTTTGTCACAAGGTAGAAAAATAGAAATTTTGGGGTTTTTAGAATGGGGGTCCAGATGAGCTGTATCAGAAACTCGGCAGGCGGCGGCCCAGCTCCGGAGCAGGGCAGGGAAAAGCTCCCTGGGAGGGGAAAAGGCTCCTTGGGAGGGGAAAATGCTYGGGATCCCGGGGTTTCCCCCGAGGCACCCCAGCAGATGGTGGAAGTCCTGCTTTTTAGCGAGGTACTGATAAGGTCCCAGYTCAGTAGCTGCATTCATTAGCAAAGGCTCATCTACGGCAGAGGAAGCAGGACTGGGCCGTGCTCCGGCGGTGGCAGGGAATTCCCTCCTCCAAGCAGCTCCACCATCCTCCTCCAAAGCCGAGGGCAAGAGAGAACTAGCAGCTGCCCCAGCGCMTTTTTTCCCTTTTTTCTTTTTTTGGTATCTCTGCCCCTCCAAGAGAAACCCTGGGATATGAGATGTGCAGCCAGATGTCTTCCTCTCCTGAGTTTGGCAACTCCTTTTCTCTCCCTTGAGTACCTGGGAGTTATTATTCCTCAGCAATAAAAATGGGGGTAGATTTCCTAAGACATRAAGAAAAACCCTAACCTCCAGCCACAACAATAAATGCAGCGGAGCTAGGGATGTCCAAGATGATATTGTGACTCTGTGACTAAGAGATTGGGAGAGAAATTTATTTGCACTGATAATGGTGGCCTGGACATATGCAAGGTGGCAGCAAATGTATGTAGTCATGGACTGTCACTTTTACTTCATCAGGAGGAGCTGGGCAGAAGCCTGTGCCTTCCTCTGAGCTGACAGGAATGGGGGGACACAATGGGGAAAACTTGCCTCTTTCTTTCCCTGAGGTGTGAAAGGAAGCTCGCTAAAGTTGCCAAGGATGCCTTGCAGACACTTTAATACTTTAGAAAGCCACTGAGTTTCTTTTGGGCTCTGGAAATYTACTATTTCCAATGTTGCTATTTTGTCAGCCTAGCACAGTGTGTGGATTTTATAGCCATAGAATTGTTGCTCAATTTTCACTCTCTCGATGGTGACTTATGAATTCTGTAATGAAGGTTAAACCCTCTTCCTCTCCTTGTTAGTGCTGTTTTATACACCTCACAGAGATCAGTGCCACAGCACTTGGAAGAGTTTGTTGGCCAAAGTCCCATAAAATCCAAGTTTCTCTTCATTTTGGATCTGCCATGCTTTAAATCAGGGAGATGTGTGGCAATCTCAGCAGACCCACAAACAGAAAGTGGGGAAGGAGTAAAAGAAAAAAGGGTCTGCAGGACAGCACAAGGACACTTCTCTGGTATATCCTAGTGAGACAATAACATCAGGCTGTCACMATGTGCTGGATAGGTCCCTGCTTTCTTTGCCCATGCAAACATATGTTGCTCACTCAACAGAATACTTGGGAAGATAGAGATAAAATCATACAATCATAGTCTATCCTCAGTTGGGAGGAACCCAAGGATCATTGAGTCCACCTCCTGGCCCTGAACAAGACACCCCAGAATCACAACACATGCATTTGTTTGTTGCTGACCTGTTGAAGGTCAGCAACACTGTTTGCTCCCCTCCAGTGCCCCAAAAAACCTCCCAAGCCAAGGAGACAAAACCACTGTTAAGTGAAGGACATGCTGCATCTTTGCTGTCTAAACTTCCCCTGACCTATTTGAGCTGATTCCCTCTCTGACTAATAGTTTTCCCTTTTAGGGCTCAGCTTGCTTTCTGGTGGTGGCTGTGGTGAAGAAGCTCCTGGGAAGGGTCTCTCTGACATTAGCTGCTGTGTTCCCATCCATGGGGCTGGGCTGTAGCTGGGGTCAGATACTGCGAGCCAGAGCTGRGCAGAAGGCACCAATACTGATCTGTGTGTCCCATGATCCATCTGCTGGTGACTGTGATGGAGGAAGCTGTTGTGGGTGGTCAGTGTCCTGAATCTAGAGGAAGGCTCCAATATGTGATTCCTCATGAACAATGAGACATTTTGCTGGTTTACCACCACAMCCCAAGAGCCATTGTCATACTTGGCTTACTCTTCCACCAGATGTAGGTTTTCTGTTTTAAAGCAGAACTCAAAAATGAAAATGATGCAAGTAATAATTTACAGTCTGTGTTACCACTGGGCCAGGAAGTGAGGGCCTGAAGAGGTGAACTTAGTCTCCACAAATGCTCCGCTTCTGCTTTTCACCTTCCATGAACTCCAGCAGATGGATTGTGCATAGCCTCTGTGCACTCTTTTCTACTGCAGTTGAATTTGGACATCCTTTAGAGCAGGAGATCTAGCCAGGCTGTGCCAGAAGGGCTCCAGAAGTGAGACTGTGAAATTGTGTCCCAGCAATGGTGGCTCATACAGCCACCATTGCTGGGACACGCTCAGCAAGCCATGAGACTATCACATTATTATGTCTGTGCCCTCAGCCCTTCTCCATTAGAAACCTCTTGTTATTGGAAACCTCTTGTGAGCCCTGAATGAGCTTCTTCCTCTGTCTCCCTTTGAGACAGAGTTTCTGACTTAATAATTTTAGGAGGGGAGATATGCTTATTGAAACACATGAACACTTTAACACTGTCAAATGTCCCCACCAGACAGAGGAATTAAATTCCTGGGTTGTTTTCGTTCTTGTCTCTTCACCCCTCACCCTTTTCCCTCATGTGCATTGACTGCATCAATAAAAGTCTACTTTGTAAGTTGTCCAAGCTATTATAATGTCAACATATTTTGAAAGGCCCTTCAAAAAAGTGAAAAGTCACAAAAAGTTTCAAAAGCTTGGAAAAAAACAAATCTCATGGTAGATCCTCACCTGCTTCACTTACCAAGGAAAGGGCAAGAGGAGGCTCAGAAAGGGAAGTTTGTCCTCAGGAGAAAAGAGCCAGAGGCAACAGAGCCTTGTAGYCTATCAGAGGTCCAAGGCTGGAGCCCAAAAGCAGACACATTTCATTTCAAAAAGAGCTTTAACAGTGGGAATGATTAGGTGTTGAAACAAAATACCAATGAAAGTAGTAGAGTGTTCCTCCTCAGATACTTTCAAATTGTGAGCAGATGCCTGCTGGAACACAGGTTTCAGCCAAGCACAAGTTATTGCGTTCCTTATTGGAGCATGCAATTTTATAGTCCATATTATATGGAGCTCAGACTAGATGATCTTATGGCCCACTATGACTTTAAAATCTAAGAAATAGGTAGTTCTGGATCAAAAGGAGCCAGGTTTCCTCTGGATTTGTATTTTGAGGCTGGCTAACTCTGCTGCCTAAGAAGACACAAAATCCGATTGAAGGCTTTCTCATTTTATAGCTGTGCTTTTAAAAAAGCAGACTCTATTTTCAGGTTGTGTTTGTCTGGCTTCAAATGTGGTTATGGGTCTGCCTCTCTGCTTGACTGACTAGAAAGCCTTTGCTCTCAGGAGGATACCAGACAAAAAACCTTTTTGGCCTCTGATCTCCTGCAAGAGTGGTTGAACTTGGCCAACAGAGTCAGATGCTGTTAGAGTGGGAGTGGACAGATGTGAGCACACACATTCTCACAGTCTGACACAGAGAAGTTTGCAGTAGCTTCCTTCCTCCAGACTAAAACCAGAGAATGATAAAAGTTAACATTAAAGGAAATTTTTTCTCTTCAGATGGAGGGTGATATCTTTGAATACATTCTTTGTCAAAGCAATTGCCTCTGATAGCAATCAGACGACCCTGAAGGTTTTGTCTGTTAGGGCTGTATACTAAATATTCATGTTAGCTTGACTTTATTTATTCTTGGCTTTGTAAAATAGGAGAGCCAATCAGTGTAGAAATCTGGTCTCTACTCAGTTTTCATGAGAGGTTGGGAACTCACMCCCTTTAAATAAAAGCTAAAGTGGAATTCATTGTCCACCTCATGTAACCCAGTTAGGATTCAATTAAGAGCATTTCTGGGCTGTATTTTAGGAGTTAGTGTCTGTCAGGATTTTACCTTGCTTTAAACCCTTCCTGTCTGTCAGGATTTTACCTTGCTTTAAACCCTTCCTGTCTCTGTGTCATGCTGTGTGGAAAAGCTTCACTCTTTGAAGGAATCGATCTCCCGTATCTTTTGCCCCCCACCCTCCCCAGACACGAGGGTGAGCTGATTTTTGTTAGGTAGCAATAACAACTTCTCAGGATGCCAAGTTCAAAGCTTCTAACCTACTGCCAGTGTGAAGCCCAAGAGTGAGGTCAGGGCTAATCTCAGACTTCTGACCTTCCAGTCACATCCACCATCCCTAGATCAGAGAACAAAAGTGGAAGAGCTTATTTTGAAAGGTTTTAGATTTCAGGTGAGGTCAACAAAAGATTTGCCCAGATGGAAGAAATCAAGAGGATAATATGGCACATATTAGAGGAGATGAAAGGCATTGTGTAAAACAATCTCCTCCTTAGCCTAGAAAGGAAAGTCTAACTACCAGGGTAATCTTCCGGCAATGGCAAGTAAGCCCAAACCATCAGAAAATGTAGCAGAAACCAGGAAAAAACAATACAAGCTTAGAAATTCAGTGACATTGMTGGGATTTATAAAATCTTCCAAAAAGAGTACGCTCCAGTCTCTTAAACTGGTGGGATTTAGGTGTCTTGGTACTTTTGATAGTCCCATGAGGTGTCTTTTTGCATTTTAAGCAGCGTGAATATCTTGGTAACCCCACTGTGGGAGTTTGATTTGCCACATTTTGAAAAAATTTTGAAAAATAAGGGTCATGTGGAAACGAGAAATATTTGGGCACTTCACCTAGAAGAACCACACAGAAAGACATTTATGCAGCATCCAGCCCACTTCAGCTCAAGAGACATCCACAGACCTGGTATCGCCGCACCATTTGGCAGATACGTGTTCCCAGCTATACTGGGAGCCTCTAATGGGATTGGGAATTAAAACCAGATTTCCTGACCACCAGCTCTGAGCCGTTGATTAAATGGAAAAAGCATCAAAAAATAGATTTCAAATTCTGAATCCACCTTTTGGGAAAATGACAGGATTTTTTGTGAAATCTATTTTTCTTTAGAGGAAAAAAGGGAAACCCTATAGAGATGTGACTAAAGTTCCCCCCTCTCCAGGTTTCTTGTATATGCCCTCTTGCAGTTTTTCTTACACCTGAATTTGCCTCAGTGATGATGCCCTGGAGGAACAGGAGCACTAATGAGTCCCTTGCTGGGGATACACCACTTGGACTAGCAGTGGGATGTGCTAGCATTCAGGGCTGTGTTTCATCTGCACATAGGACTGCATCACTAGAAGCCTGTCCTCTAGGGTAAAATGATAAATTACACAGAAAATAAGTCAATGATGCCTTTTAAAGAATAATACAGAAGTTTTGTTAGTCTGAGGTGACAGATACATAAGCAGTGGTGGACACACAGATCTTGTGGGCACTTGGAGGGAAATCCAGCCCCAAAGGGTATTTGTTGCTCTATTCAACTCACTCTGAAAGGTCTTGKACAAGAGACCTCGTTTTCCATTCCTTGGACACTTTTGTTAGTGTTTTGGATGAAGACAAATAACAGAAGGTGCTGCTGTCAGTCTCTGTGCACAGGATTTTATCTGGGGCTAGCTGGGCTGTTTTCAGCTCAGAGTGGATAACCACACTGTATGGGATTACCATTTATGYGTTGCATTTATTAGTATAAACATAAATGTTGTTACAGGCATAAATCAAATTAAAATTTAGACTTTTCCATGTAAGTTCAAATGTGTATCTATCTAAACCTCTCTCTTACATTTGTTAGAAGCCACTCCTGGAGAGAAAGGGTCCTGGCTCTCTCACAAAAGCCTGCTTGATACCCACCTCCAGGGCAAGGACCCCAAAACTCTTGCTTTGGTACCATCAGGTTGTAYACCTGCACCCATGAGGTCCCAAACCTGAGTCAGTCAGCCTTGCCCACCCATTGTGTAACATCTTTTCACAGACTGCAGAGACTGTCAAATGACAGGGACTCRGTGATGATCTTGGGCTCCTCTGCTGCTTGTGAGGGCCCTTGTACCTGATGGGTTTCATACTTCCTCCTCTGCCCAGGGGCGACTGCTGCTGGCTGTGGCTGCCCTTGTGGTGTAGCTGGAGCCTGGATGGTTGCAATATCTGTTGGTTCTGTGGCTRTGCTATCCACCTTTCCCTCAGTGGGAAGGGTGGTACTGCTGGGCAGTGCCTACAGCCCCTGTAGCAGGTTTCTGGGCAGCATTCCTAGTCTCTGGGGCAGATCTTGAAACAACCTCATCCTGTCTTTAAATGCTGAACGGACTGTATTGAATAAACTTTGCAAAACATCAGCGAGGATATGGTGTCTTTARCATGTAGAGGGAATTTAAACCCTTCAAAAGCTGTTGTGGTAGGCCTGAAGAAGTGTTGGCAGAAAACACCCCTCTGCATTCCTCCCCCACAACAGGTACCAYCATTAGTGAAACCCCAACTTAGTCTGTGGTAGTTGGACAGCCATGTGCACACATTAAAAAAGAGGTTGACAAGAACTTAACTCCTCACCTGACTCATTCTAGAAACTTGGTAACAGTCACAATGGCCTTAGTTGTAGATAGACCTGCAAAAGGAAAAAAACCTGAACCAAGGTAAGCTGGACCACATGGTGATGCCTRATAAGGTTTCTGTATCCAATACACAAATGGGTCACCAAAGAACTGTTATTCTTTTTTCATCCTTTCCTCTCAAAGTCTTACATTGGGTGCCAGTTATTGTCTTGGTTTAAAAGTCAAATGTCTGCCAAGGAAGGCAGGAAGCTTCCTGGAACAGAAGACTCCTTCCTCCAAATTATTATAACACCAAAAATTATTGGGCTTTCAGGTAAAAATGTAGCAAAAGGAATWACAGATCTTTAATATAAAACATATAGATATCTGAACAGAGCAAACAACAAAACACTAACAGAAAGTTTCCCACTCGCTAAGCAGTGTTTCCCCTTGGTGTAATTACGACCACAGCAGCAGCTTTTGTTTCATCATCACTGTATATTAATCTAGAAAGCCACTCCCTTCCCCCTTTCCAGTATTTCCCTGACGACAATGGGAAGAAATTCCCTAAGAAGCCTAACACACAGCAGTATCAGAGCCAGTATGGTACTTCATTCGAGTGTTTTGTGGTGTTTTTTCAGCCTTGGGCTAGAAAATAAATCAAATTCTGTTACAGACTGAGTGAGACATGTGAAGGCGGCAGACATCTCCCAGATATCCCTGTGAAATCTGATCTGAGCCCCTTTTCCCCTGGCTTCTGGTGGAGCAGCCTCCAGGTAGGAGGTGTGATGTCTCTTGTGTGAAAATTGCCATCCATCAGCAAGGAGCATCACAAGTGGTTTGTGTACAACTCCTACGCTAACGAAGGCATTCTCCTGGATAGATGAGCTCACCATGTCTCAGGGAGAGGACCCCTGGACTTCCCAATGAGCAGGATAAACAGCACATTTTCAATTTCAATCCAAAGAACCTTSAATCCGCTGTAGAAACAAGACTATAAATTATAGTGGAAATTAGTCTTAGCTGGAAATGTGCTGTATCCAAAAATGACAGCATTTAAGATTTAACTTGGAATATAGACAGAGTGAGGAATGCTTTRCCACTGGGAGCAGCATGAAGTCCTGAATCATCAGGGAACAGATGGACATTCCATTGAGACATTGCTCTCTGGCTGATCAGAGAGAGCATCATGCCAAAGAACTGAACACAAATCTTTAGGGACAATTCATTCTTTATATAACCCAAATGTGCTTGTTTCTTGTTGTTGTTGTTGTTTTTTTTTTGTGTGTGTTTTTTATTTGTTTGTTTGTTTGTTTGTTTTTGCTTACAACCTGTTACATTTCTCTGCATTTTTGTCCAAATGCATGAGGACTCATTTGCTGTAGCATGTTTTGTCTGGTTGTTGTTCTTAGAGCTTTTCCCAGTGGTGGAACACAGTCATCTTTCTTTCAGATGTGGTATTAGCTGCAAAAAAGGCACATAGAGATGTGGCAAATTCTAGTATATTACCTGAATCTCTTTCTTAGGAGGGAATTGTGTCCTTTACATATATGGAGGGCAATATATGGACAGTTCCACCCCTGTGGCATCCTGTTGCATTCAAATTCACATCACTATTATATAACAGCAAGTGGTCTTTAGTCTCCCCCTTTTGCCAAGTTGTTTTTTGCCAAAACGCTGCCTGCCTTTGAAATGGCAATCATAATGTTAGGAAAATTAATCCACAAACACCAGAGGTTTATGTCCAAAAAGGAGACAGAGGAGTCCTTTTACTTTATTYGAATAAAGGGAGAGGCCATGGGGCATTCCCCTGCGATCTCTCGTATTTTTGGAGGACACAGCCTCCTTTTTATCCTGATTTCCTGGGCACGTTTCCCTTCTCTCTTTCCCCATTGGCTGAGGTACTTGAGAGTTACAGACTCCCCAGAACACCTGATACCAAAGATTTCCCTCTAATGTGTAACTCTCCCTTTTAATTTTTAATTCTTATGGAATTTAGGGGKTTTTCTTCCCCATTGTTTATTTCATCTCTCAATGTCTAATTTCATTTATCAGCAAACCTAAAGTTTATTTTTAAAAGCAAATATCTTTTTCCATTCATCAGTCAATGGAATCCTTCTCATTGTTTCTTTTATCTYCCAGTGCTAGTTTTATCTACCAGCAGACCCACAGCTTGTTTGTAAAGACAAATCTGCCATTCCTCTCAATAATATTTTCATGAGATAGATGAGAGAAAAGTCCTATTACAGACAATTAGTACAAGGACATATTCTGATGAAAATCCTCGTGCAGGGGAAAAGCAGTGGGTGATGTTCCCACAAAGCTATGACTGAAATCTTCACTTGTCTTCTTTCCCCAGTTCTTTGATCATTGAAGCCACTTACAATATTAATATTTTATTCATAAATTTTTGTTCATATTTGCTCTCATGAAAAGGAAGAGATACAATCTCCTCCATTACAAATGTGTATTTCTGGATTGATTTTCCTCAGAAAATAATATGAGGTCTTTTTAGAGAGGCAAGCAGAAAGGGATTTAGATTTCTGCATTGACAAAAGAAATGTGAGGCACTGAGTTGTTATGAATAAGCTTAATTTGATTTAAGCAGAACAGATTTAACAGTGGAAATTAGGACTTGGCATCTTTTTTCTTCCTGAGATGTAATGTAAGATGGAAATGATAAATATAAAAAAAGATCTGATATGATACAACAGAGATGCTGACAGAATTGTTCTTCAGTCATGCTGCTTATTATTATACATGGCTTTAATTTCACAGGGAAAAAACCCTCCTACTTAAATTACTAATTTTTAAAGTTCCAGAAAATGAACCTCTGGTTATTCAACCAGTTTCTCTTCATGGAAAACCTTGAGCACTTAAATCAATTTCCTTCAAGCACCAGTTTTTAAATCTGCAAAAATACGTTTCTCTACATCAGAGCAAAGAGCTCGACTTATGAAAAATCACCTCCCCAGCTCTGAAAATATTATTTTGGGAATTTTTTTTTTTAATCCTGGACAATGTTTAAAATTAAAGTGCTTTGAGCAATATTATTAACAAGATCGCTACAGAGATACCAGGATGGGAAGGACTGGGAGAACCGTGTTAGTATCTGCCTAACTCCAGTGATGACTGGCACAATTACTCATCCCACAGCAATACATTTGGCACAAGAACAAGGAATTCATGCTTCTGTGACCAAATGCACTAGTGAGCAGCAGAGGCACTGGGAAGGCTGGTCTGAGTGGTTTGTGCTTGGCTTCACTCTGGCACCCATCTCCAGCTCCTGCTGAGCCCACGTTAAATGGTGCAAAAAATCAAACTGTTTCATGCTGATTTCAAAGGAGGTGAGTTTTCACAGCTCCCTGGTCATTTCTAACAAGCTGTGTCTACAGCAAGTCCCTTCTGGGTCTGGCACAGCTRCTGTCAGCTCTTCTACCAAAAACTAGTAGCCTGTGACTGACGATGTATAAAATGAAATATTACTCTTTTTTTTCCCTTGATTTTCCTTGCTTGATGCAAAACCCACTGTAGGTCCCTTTGTTCTTCGCAAGGATGGAGATTAATACTTTTTATAATGAAAGACAGGCTTGAATGACCTCCCTCYGAGATGAGCAAAGGTGACTGCAGAGGGGGCTGCAGGAGTGCTGGGCAAGTGKTCTGGGTTTTTTTCTCCTTGYTGTTTGCTTTTATATTATGAAGGAYAAATCTGGGACTGTGCATGGCAAATCTCAGCCGGGCTGAAATCTGTGTTTTCWCCTACTGAATATCAAATTGCCTCTGCTGAGGACCAGCATTCAGCACTGCCACCAGCCATTTCACAGCACATTAATTAATCTGGAGATCCAATTAATGCAYCTCATGATCCTGACAATGCTGCAGTGCCATGCTTTGGGCCATCTCATCCTGAAKGCAGCCTGACTTTTCATGCCAACACACCAAGAGCCCAGACCTCCTGCAGTGCTGATGGATAATGCAGGACCCGGTGGATCCTGTTGTGACCAAGACAACTCCTTGTGGAACCTCAGAAGGCCTTTTGTAAAAGTGGTCTGCAGTTCCTGCCAGCTTTCTTCCTATTGCCTGGTTGGCCTTAGCTGCTGCCCAAGGGCAAAGAATCCAACCCCAGCTTGTCAGTGAGCAGCTAAAGGTGTTTTCTGTATTTGCCATGCATGTGTATTACTTGGGGTCACAGAATGCTGTGGGTTGGAAGGGACTTTAGAGACCATGTGATTCCAACCCCCCTGCAGGGATGTGTTCCACCAGAACCAGGCTGCTCCAAGCCCCATCCAACCTGGCCTGCAACACTTACAGGAATGGGGCAGCCACAGCTTCCCTGGGCAGCTGGTGCCAGGGCCTCACCAACCTCACAGGGAAGAATTTCTTCCTAACATTTAATCCAAATTTACTCTTTTTTAGTTTAAAACCATTTTCCCTTTTCCTATGACTATATGCTCATATAAAAAAGCTGTTCTCCCTCTGTTATAAGCCCCCTTTGGTCACTGGATGCTCTAAGCTTTCCCTGAAGCTGTCTGTTCTCCAGGCTGAACACCCCCAGCTCTCCYAGCCTRTCTCCAGAGCAGATGTGCTCCAACTCTTGGAGCTTCTCTGTGTCCCTACTCTGGACCTGCTTGAACATGTCCATGTCATTCTTATGCTGGAGACCCTAGAGCTGGATGCAGAACTCCAGGCAGGGTCTCATGAGGGCAGAATAAAGAGAAAGATTCACCTTCTTTGACCTTCTGACCCACCTCTCTTTTGGTGCAGCTCAAACCTATCAGTGCACCATTCCCAGAGTCACTGCAATGCTGGGGCAATGCATGAAGCAGAGAGAGCAAGCTCCAGGTCCAACTCCCATGCCCCAAAGTCTGTTTGATATAAAATCCTCTCATCAAGGGCATATCAGATATTAAACTTTTAAGATCAGATACTACACTTGGCCAACACCAGCAGCAAATCTGTCCTTTCTTTTTCATGGTTCCTTCAAAGGAATAGATGCATGTACATGACCCAGCCAGGGACAATACTTATCATTGTCTTGTTATTTCTTAGTCTGGAGCTTGTGAAAGGAAAAAGCTACAGTAAAGCCACTTCAGTTCTCCTTCTGCTCATCTTTGGGACTTTTCATAAAATGTCAAGCTCCATCCCTTGCTGGGGGATTCATGGGGCATTTTGGATGCAACCCAAGCAGCGTTTTGGCCTTTCTTGTCCCAGACTAAGATGCTTCCATGGCAGCAACATCAKCTGCCTGAAACCAACCCCCCACCTCCAACACCCAGCAACACAAACCAAAGCAAGTCCCTGGTGCCAATGGCACTTGAAGACTCTTTCAGAWCTGTACCAAAAGTTCTGATAAAGTTCTGCATTATCAGCTGCAAGGCACATGTCATCACTCAAGGTTTGTAGTAGGGTAATCGAGACCCAGGCTTAGGGGCAGATCTTTCACATTCTGTGTGTCAAGGACCTTGAGAAATGTGAAGTTTTGAACAGCAGGTAGCAGCTAGTGGAGATTTTTCTGTTAACATGGAAAATAAAAAAGGTACAGGAGGAGTGAAATTATTGTTCTGAAATGGACTGCCTCCATTCACGTACTGACTAATTGCAGACATCCATCTTCTGCAGTGCCAACTCCTTCTCCTCATACAGTTGTAGTTTTGGCTTTGTTCCCCAGTGTAAATCAGCCAGAGTCTCCACAGTGATGGTGTCAGGTATCAGCCTGGTGCTTGGTTTCAGCCCAGCTCCTCAAAGTGTACCATAAATAAAGACATAGAGAGGCAGCAGGTGGGTGTCATTTCTTCCCCAGACCCTTGGCAGCTACTTGGGAATCATGTGAGAGGGTCTTCAAATAGTGTTGGAAAAAATCTTCCATATAACTACAATAATTTAAATAAGTAACTAGCCTGGAAAATGTCAGAAGACAGACAATCAAGATAGCAATGCTCAAAGGTAATCTAAACCACAATTTAAATGCATTAGAGTTTCTGTGTTTTGGTTGTTTTGTTCTGTGCCAGTTTGGGATTGTATGGGAGGGYTATTCCATAGGGGAAACCCAGAGTATGACTCAAGTCTGAGAGGTCAGAAGGCAAATGATGAGTTTCCCTTTCTGCTCTCTTTTCTTCACAATGTTTTTTTCACTAAGAAATAAAAGAACCTGAGGAACAACACCTCTTTCCTTCTCCATGAAGCTATCATGCTTTCCATTTCCCATCAGTGATAAACTCTCTATTTTTTCCCCCATAGGATATTAGAAGAGAAAGAACAGTTGAATAGAAGCAAACAAAAAGGAGTAGATTTTCTTTTTCCATTGAAAATATGTTTTTAATCCCGCCAAAAAGGTCTGATAACTATTTTTACTCTATATTTGCAATTAATCTTTTTTTTCTTTGAGTTAATCAATACACTTCATTCAAATCAGTATTTCCTAGCAGGGTATAACCACCAGATAATTTTGTTGCTCCTGTTCCAAACATGCAGAAGACCTGGTGTGATGGAAGTCTTACCTGCTAATCAGTAGCAGATTAGTGTGTAAGGAAAGTTATCCCCACCACAAACCTAGCCTGTGAGGAGCTGCCCTTACAGCAGAGCTGGGTGTGAGGATTCCTGTCCTGCTTTGTGCCTCAAATGGGGCAGCAGATGTGGAGAACCTCTGTGGCTCATCCCCACAGAGATGCACCTGCAAGGCCATCTGACTCCTCATGTCTGGGTATCATGTGCATGGTCTCTGCTCCATCACTCTGTCCATCCTGCTCGGGTTTTGTGTTGCTGAAATGGCTCCTGAGGTATTAAAGAGTCTTTTTTCCCAGCCCCACGACTGAAGAAGTCAAGATTCCTCAGGTCTGGTTTTCAAGGTTGGGTTTTTTTTTTTCTTATCTAATACATTCTTTCTCCAACCTGCTGAGGTCTGTCTGGCAGGTTGGTTTGTGGCACACTGACCACCCTTGGGGTGGTGTTAGCTTTTATACTAAGAACTACATGCACTTTATTTACAATAATTTTCCAATACCTATCACCTATGTTRGACAGTCTGTCTCTATCCTAAACCAATCCAAAAGTGTCACCATCACAGCAGAAGATGGAGGACAAGAAGAAGAAGAAAGAGAGGACACTCCCAAACTCCTTCATCTTGCCTCTTGAACYCCCATTCTAAATCCCCAAAATTCTACTTTTTCACCCTGTGATAAATTCACTATCATTCTACTCAAACCCTTGTGGTTTGTAACTCTTTGCACAAAGCTGGTAATTGTTTCCATGGGTTAAAATCAAAGGCACGGGTGTTTTTGACTTTGTGCCAAGGTCTCTGAGCCCCCTGCTAGGGTCTCGAGTCCTCCAGGGCAGCCAGAGGAACGTCCTGGGTTCCGACACATCCTCTCCAGGAGCAGTGCATGGTTTAGAAGAAGACACATCCCTTCTTCTGTGCACTGAGCACCAATACCACTGTAGCCTTTCTTCACCCAGGATCATCCTTCACTGGTGCTTCCATCCCCCCAGAAACCCATCGGTGATCCCCTGACTGCTCCTGGGGACAATCACCAGGGATGTGCTGCGGGGAAAGGGAGAATGCTGTTTCCATGGAATCAGCAAATGGTTTGGCTACAAAGAGATCTTCAAGAGMATCTTGTTCTAACCTCCCTGCCATGGGGGGTTTCACTATCCTAGGTTGCTCCAAGCCACATCCAACATGTCCTTGAACRCTTCCAGGGATGGGACAGTCACAGCTTCTCTGGGAAACTTGTGCCAGGGCCTCATCACCCTCACAGCCAGGAATTTCTTCCCAATATCCCACCTAACCTTGCCCTCTGGCAGTGGGAAGCCATTGCCCCTTGTTCTGTCACTCCAGACCTTTGTCCAAAGTCCCTCTCCAGCTGTCATGGAGCCCCTCTAGGTACTGTCAGGGGCTCTAAGGTCTGCCTGGAGCCTTCTCTTCTTCAGGCTCCAGCTCTCCCTCCCAGTGTTTTAGTGTCATCCCAGTGTCCCTGCAGGGGTAAGGGAAGGCTGATGGTGACAGTGATTTTCTGACCTACCAGAAAGTGGATTGGAGATTCATTTCCCACCAAACAACACTGTGATCCTGTGGCCATTTTTGGATACAGATATACAGGTTGATAATCTTTAATTTGAACCATAGGACTGACACACACATCACAGCATCCTGCAGATGGTAATTTATTTGAAGGAGAGAAGAAGAAGAAGTGTGATGTGGAGCAAGGGATGGGGCAGAAGATGACAATTGCCTGGCATTCACAGGCAAGGGTGGGTGCAGGGAACTTAAAGAAGAGGCAAAACTCATTTCCTAGCAGTAGCTGAGGGATAGGAGAACTGAACAGCCATAAGAGGATGGCTTTGCCAGCCACAGGTTTGTATTATTAACTCTGCAGTTGAACATTCTGGTGATGTATGTGGTTGACAAAGATGTAAAAGTTATTGGTTAAACCCACTTAACTCCCCTCTCTATTTCAGCCTTTTCTTTGTTGTACTTCAATAATTTTTTGCTTTGCTCTGTTTATTCAGCCAGCTTCAGTTGTGGGTACATTTTCTCTGTTTCTTGTCACAAATATGTCCCTGTTTAAATGTCAAGACTGACTATTCAGGAGATCACCAGCCTCAGGAAAAAAACCAGCACAGTGTAATAATATGCCATGACCCTGGCATGTTCTCACCATGGCAGTGCATGTTTATGCAAACAACAAGAGCATCAGGAAATAAAATATTTATCTTTTATGAAACAAAGAAAAACAGAGATTCTGAAGGGAAGTGAATCTTCAGTCTCCAGTACAAATCTGATGTAAAACTCCAATTGCCTTTTTTACTTTTTTCTTTTTAATGTGTCATGTTTTCTCTCTGAGGGATTTCTCTGGACGGGTTTCTGAATAGAGAGACTGAAAATTAAAATCCTTGAGCTTTCCTTTCAGAAGTGAAAAACTCAGAACAGTTGAATAGAAACAAACAAAGAAGAGTAGATTTTCTTTTTCCATTGAAAAGGCATTTTAATCCCCCCAAAAGGTCTGATGAGACAATATTTGTCCATGTCTGCTCTGGGAGTTTAAGTCAATATTTGATGGAAGTTAGAAAGAGATTCCTGCTGTTGATCCACATTTGCTTATTCTGGGTTTTTTGCAGTTTTCCCAACACATTTGTTCTTTGTCAGAGTCTGAGACAGGACATGGGATTGCTGAAGGCTCTGGTCCATTCCTGGCAGCCCCTCTCACTTTAGCTCAGTTTGCAAGGCACAGCCAGGAGGTCAAAGCAGGGTGGATTAAAATGTGGAGGAGGGCTCTGGATGTGCCCAGCTGAGAGCAGAGCTCAGCCCACACAGCTCTTGGGTGGAGGGTGAAGTGTTGCACCCACCTCAAAGCACGTGGCTGGAGCTGAAGGCTGGACTGGGCACTGAATYGCCCATCTGCATCCTCCCAGGCCCACAAACCTCATGGCAAGGCAATAATTTATAAAAACACTTGCCAGGAACGAGTTCAACATTTCTAACACTCTCATCCATGGATTATTTCTTTCATCATCCACATATTTTGGCATCATTCTCTTCCATCCTGTTGGTGCTTAGAGACTCCAGAACACAAACACAGGTACAGCTATAAGAGCTGGAAAAGAAGAATTTTGCTGATTCCTGTGCAGAGGACAGGCTTGAGACATCTGCCTAGAAAGTCTTTTGAGGAAAATATCTACCACCTATGCCCTCGTTTAATACTCTTCATCTAGATAAAATGAAGTCCTGATTCTTTCCCAAAAAACAAGCATTCAGCAGTTCRCAAAAGTCAAAATTAATTTATCTGTGGGAAATAATATGTCTTACATATATGACCAGTTTACATACCAGAGTTTGTGTGCTCACTGGACTGTGCTTAGGCGTGGGTTGCAGCTCCTTCCTGTGTTTGCACAGGAATATGTGAATAKGGATTGACACTCATTAAAACACCTTGGAGCTGGTTTATTTCCTCTTTATCTTCAAGCATCCCCATGCCCTGTGGTAGTGAAATACACAGTTTAACCTGGTGACCTGGAGATTTGGGGATCTTGATACAAAACAGCTCAATCTGGCATGAGTGGGGCAGGTGAGTGTAGCACAGAAGTCAGGGAGCTGCTCAGGTTGGGAACAAATATCAATGTAAGCACATCATGAACCCCTCTTCTCTCCCTGGCTGCATTCAGTGCAACTCAGCGTCATCCAAATCCAACCAAGTGCCCTCTTTGGTACAACCACTGTGAATCTTTGATTGATTTAGGCTGTGAGGCTTTGGAATATTTCAGAATACCCAAATGACCTTCTTGGTGCCTCTCAACATCACCCATATAAAGCAAGACTTGTCCTCTTTGAGATTTCAAAGGAGGAGGATGAGYCCTATTGGCAAAGGTACTGGGCTGAGACAGAAATTAGGGAAAGAATAAATAAAGATGTGTGTGAAGAAAGGTTGAACCTTTGGAGTATGTCCAGTTTGGTAAACTATCTGGAACTGTCACTATAGGACACAAAATAACATGACACGGACACGCTGCTCTTTCAAGGTGAAAAGAGAGTTTTTTAATTTCTGACTCCAACATTTATAGATTTCCAGAAGTGACAGTGGATTGGAGGGTGACAGTGCCACCTCTCCAGTGACACTGGACAAACCAACAGTCCATCAAATTTCTCCTCCTCCATAAAAGAATGCAAAACAATSAGTTATTTACATAAAGTGTGTGAGAARGTTTGTTACAAGAATGTCAACATCAGAAGGCTTAGAAAATCTTAAAAAATCAGGGTGACATGGAACTTCCTTCATTGTCTTAAAGTGTGTCTTGAATCTGGCTTCCATGGCTGCTCTTGGGGATAACATTTAGGGTTTGCACATGGGATGACTGACACTGGGATGTGATGGGCTGGCAGTGCACACCTGGTCCTGCAGCAGAGTCACACTCAGAGGACTGAGGAATTGCTTGGTGGGGCAGTGCCTGGCACAGAAAAAATCAGGAGCAGAGGTAGGAAGAGAAAGAAACCCATGCCATATTTGCTGCACATCAGGCAGATTTTTAGTTGTCAGGTATCTCAAAGGCTTCACTCTGTTCAATTTCCTTATTGAAAAAGAAGGACTGAAGCATTTATTTGTGCAATAGATTTTCACAACTCACATTGCAAAACTATGGGGTGATCTGATTGTCAAGATTGTCTCCCCACATATTGTTTTTCACATTTGGCTTTCCTGTCTCTTCAGCTTTGGGGATAGCTAAGGAAATTCCCACTACATGTCAATGCATGAGGTGTTCCTGCTGCTGTTGTGGGCCTCATATATGCACCACCAACACTTACCCCAGGAAAAAAATAAGACTGAGAAAGACACAGAAAGATTTTAATGAGGACTATGAAATGGGGGGGACCTCACCATCCCAAAAAGCAAGGGATTGCTGTGACCCACTCGTCTGTGGTGACACCAAGAGCTGTGAGGTGCTTTAAAGGACACTCTTCTCAGTCAACT
>JACDOX010000190.1:761905-807222 GCA_014549065.1 Cardinalis cardinalis | reverse complement strand
TCCCTTTCCCTTTCCCTTTCCCTTTCCCTTTCCCTTTCCCTTTCCCTTTCCCTTTCCCTTTCCTTCTCCCTCTTTTCTTCCCTCTTCCCTCTCCCTCTCCCCTACCCACTGGTGGCAAAAAATGCAAGATAAAAGCAAACCATGTAGAAGAGACAGAGCTCTGTTCTCAAAGCCACACCTTAAAAGCAGGTGACAGTTGTCACCTAGGTGTAAATCAGGGTTTTCCATCACTAGGGCTGTACAGGTTTGCAGCAGCTCACCATCTTCCCTGTTTCAATGTAATAATGCTCAGGAGTGGTGCAATATCTCTGAGTATTACAAGAGTGAGGATTGAGATGGTGGGATGAACCTTTCTGTCTCTGAAGCTAGCSAGGGTGGTGAGATGACATTTTCTGGGAAGGATACATTAGGGTTCCTTTCATGGCACTTAAGGCAAGGGTGAATAAATCAATGGCAATTCTTGGAGCTTGGACAGAGAAGCTCAGTTTAATCTCGACCTCTGAATGGAAATAATACCTGATTGGGAGAAGCCTCTAAGTGCTCCAGGGCTGGGCATATCCTTTCACATATCGTAGCACAAGCCCTGGCAAGGGATGCTTAATCATAACCTAAATAAAACTAAATAATATAACAATGTAGGGAAGTCTTGAAGCATAGATAACCAGATTTTGGGGCAGATGAGCAGCTGTCTGGGTAGGATCCCATCCATCCAGCTCTTTTGTGCATATCCTGCAARGCTTCTTTATCTTTCCAAAAATTGGTGTTGTGTGTGGAAGAGGCAGGTCTAGAGTCCCAAGTGCCTGGCATCTGTGCTGGGAAGACAATTTTCTGACTCTGATGGCTGTTCAAGTGGAAAAGCATGGCATCTTGATATACCTCAAGCCTTGGGGATTCATTTCATGGCTGGGGCAGAAAGGGTGAGGTGGATTCTCAGCCTCTACCACCAAATTTCTTGGCTCTTGCCCAATTTTTTTTTGCTTAACCTAATTGTTAAAAATAGGTTAGAAACTGTTGTAGAATAGTTGATAATTGTACTGTTAGTTTGGTTATGGTAAAAGGGGTTAAAGGTGTAGGTATCAGAAATACAGTACTCAATGTACCGTATKACACCTCAGTAAAGTGCACCAYCCCCCTGGYGGAACGAGCCAGCCTGGACAGAACYGYAATGGGCCAATCAAGCACCTTAAACCTTCATGCAAATGAAGGGTCCAAAAAGAAACCAATCCAGAGGGACAAAAAACAGGATAAAAAGGGGCATCTCACCCACTGAATCCGTGCCGCTCCACCTGGAACATCAGGAACATCGCTGCTGAAGAAGCCCCAGCGCCGGCGCTGCAGCGTCCTCAACAGGAACGCTCCTGCTTGGCCCCCTTGCTTTAGGGCTTTCTTTTTATTATAATAAATGGTGAAATCACTTTAGTACCAGGAGTCTGGTCCTGTTTTTAACACCTAGGTATCACAAGTTGGCTCTGAATCAAGAGAAGCAAAGTATGATAGGGTCAGTTTTAAAAGGGCCAGGCATAAAAGGAGCCCTTATCTCCAGCTAGGCTTTATCAGACAAGCAGGCAAGCCTTATCCCAGCAGCGTAMTCCCCTCTTCTGGAGGCTCTTGAATGCCAGCAGGAACAAAAATGTGCTGTGTAGTTACTGTTGCCTGAAGAAATGTGAAATATCACATGAGGGCTCCCCCCTCTCCCCACTGGCCGGGCTCACCATCCCCCTTGGCCAGTGTCACATTTGGTCAGCAGATAATCCCCCACTTTGCAGTAGTTCCTTAGGAAAAGCTGAAGCATCTTCTTTCTTCACCTGGCTCACTGTCTGCAGGGAATGGGCRGATTATCCTACTGGTAGCCTCCTTGAAGAGCTTGTTAATGTCATCAGAGAGTGTTTCTGCTATAATAATGCTGGTGGTGTTTCAAGCCCRGCCATATCTGATTCATAATGTTTTACTTCAGATCAGTTGCTGGAAGTACTTGATGTGGTGCCAGCCAAATACCAAAATGTATTCTGCAGGAGGGGGGTGCTGGAAAAGATAAATCCTACCATGAGATGAGGGTTCTGAATTGAAAACTGTCTTGGRGTGATTTATGATGATTAGTCTCTTTACTGATTGTCTGTTTTATGCCCAAAAATGGGTGCTGTATCTTTAAGGGGGGTGCGGGGATGGAGAGCCACGGGCTTTTCTCAAAGTCTCACTTGCCAGSTGTTATAGATGGATAATGAGATGKTTGGCTCTCGCAATTAARAGATRACTAYTGTGTGAATATTAAGAAAAGCTTYAGTGATGTACAGTTATGTTATTGTGGTTTAGATGYCCTCTGTTCTCCCCACAGTTCCCTTTCCCCCTGTRTTGCTGCCAKCAGACACCGGGGCTGTCTAGGACAGGTACAAAGAAGGCTGCACAGGTGTCCCTTGCCTGGGGCAGTGGGGAATGGAAAAGCTCAGGGGGTTGCTCARGGGGTGCAGCATGGCAACACCTGACCTCCAAYCCAGTCACAAGAGAGMAGTCTGCACTGATAAATGGCAAAGAAGAGCTGAGTGACAGACTTTGGGAGGGCTGGGCTGGCTGATGCAACCCCCAGGGGTATAAAAGACTGAGCATCCATCTTGAAGATGAACCGGCCATGTGGTATCCACTAGGGCCGTTCCCAGAGCTGCAGCTTTTTCCTTATGCAGTCCTCTGTTGTATTTTTGTTAAGGTTTAAGACATTACCAATTATCCTTTTCAAAGGACAAATCAGTTAATGGTTATGGGGAGAGCTGCTTCCCTCTGCTATGGCTGTGCTCCCTGGGTCTTCCTTTCCTGGTGATCTTGGGGTGATGAAGCAACCTCACATCTGGGGGGACTTCTCTAGATTAATTCCACTGTTCATGCTTTGAATGTGATCTTCARTGTATGACTGGTGTGTGATGAGAGGAGGAGCAGGAGGAGGGCAGGAGTTCCCACATCCTGCAGAAAGAAAGGTGAATTGCTTTTCTCAGTCCCAGGCCCTGGGTGTTGGACCTGAGCGCCAAAATCTGCAGGTAAGAGATTCACAAAGACCTCCATTCCTGGAGACTGTGTCTGTGCTAGGTGTTCAGGTGGCAAACCTGCAGGCATTGAGTAGGAAAAAAGTCATCATCCAGATAAGCTGGTTTAGTGACAGACCCAGATGGCTGGAAGAAGAGCATCTGTTGTTGATCTGGAAGAGCACACTCTTCCACCATCACACCTCATGGAAGAGTCTGTCCCATGGCTGGGATTGTGTAGCATAGTCACCATGCTGATGAAATGCTTCCAGGGAAGAAAAATGGCAGCTTACCCACATGGAAATGCATCCACATTGAGAATGATACCAGAGACAAAGCTTGACTGACTTCACCTGCCAGCAAAGGATCTGGAATTCTAAGCAGTGGGCTGCAATCTGTCCCCTCACCCATCCTGCAGCAAATCCCATCTCCCCATGCAAGGCATGCAGGAGGGGTCTTCTGCTCTTTGCTGATGCCTTTGTCCAGTCTGCAGCAACTTCTGCTGTTTCCCTGCTTGCTCTGACAGCCTCTGCAACAACACCTGCTTTCCCYCTAACTTTACACTACCTCTGGGTTTAGCAACAGCTGGAAAGATAATTAAAATCTCTTTTGCCCACATCCTCCTTCCCAGGTCAGTAATAAGCAGCTGTTTAAGCCCCAGGTTTATCCTTCCCTTCAAGAAAGGGAAGCACGAGCAGGCAGCATCACAGTGGGGGAAAGCTGATTTCTTAATTGGAAAGACAAGATGTGCCCCTCTCTTGCATCCCCCCTCAAGCACAGCCTGAACCAGTGGGTGAGAGGACACTGGGTGTAAATGGTTGTGGAATCTGAGCTGGTCCAGGGAGCCTGGTAAGCAGTGACATCATTTCCATCAGCATTGGCTCTCTGGTGCTGCAGTTCATCAGGCACCTTGATGGGACAGTGGTGCATTTCTTTGCTGAAGGGAATGCCTGAGCTGCAATGGTAAACAATATAAGTTACTGTTCCTAGTTCTTTATGATCTGTATCTAATGCAAATGCTGACTGCCTCCAGGCATCACCCCCAGAGGAAATAATAATAATTACCTTATCTGCAACAGTTGCATTAACAATTTCCTGTAGCCTCGGTACAGCTTAATATTTAAGGAACTATATAATAGGCGTGCATTTATAAACCAGATTCTTAATGCTTATATAAGATCTTTCTAAATGTTAATCCATCAATACTCAACACTTGAAAAAGGCTTAATTGAGTGGCAAATAATGAGAATTATCTTTATACCTCTGAGGATGGCCACAGAGGTCATCATTATTTTTAGCAAAGGGGCTGGAACTCAAACACTTGATTCTTATACCACAAGATCTCATTGCAGTCACAGCTTTGGTATGTGTAGGTAGGCACATATGCACCTCTATTTAATATAAAATATATTATATATTTAATAGAACCAACATTGAAATGGGTTGAGTGCACCRTGATGTGCAGATGGGGGTCTGACATAAAGTAACAGAAGTTCGAGGGAATGGATAATCTCGACATGCATATGTGTTCATACATACGTGAGGTTGGAGACAAACCTTGTCATTTTCCACATTTCACTAGGAATGTAGAAACTGCTCTTTGCAAGCAGGTTTGTAAAATTCAGGAGAAAACACAGACTTTCCCTTGCATCAGAGGCTTGGAGGCAATGTCAGAGCCATGACTGCAGTGGAAACACAGAAGCAAACCTGATTTAAAAAAATAAATAAGTGGAGGCGATTGTGTCAAATTAATTTCATGTGCAGTTGCCTTGAAAACAAACAAGAACAGGTCAGAGCCATTCTGCCTGTAACAGATGTTGAGATTTCTTAACYAGCAGGCAAATCTCTTTGCTGATTGGTGATCTTAGCCTATTGCTTGTAGGACAGATGCTAAAATCTTCTCCTCAGGCAAAATCTTCTCCTCAGTCACGGCTGGGGGGAGAAAGGAAAAAAGCAGTGGAGATCATGGGCGCTTGGAAGACACAGCCCAGCAGTGTCTGATCACTTTGCCTTGCCCTGGATTGCTCATTTGCAGAGCAGCAGAGCAGTGCTGGAAAAGGGGAGGCTACATCTAACCAACATGACATTGTCCAAGCTGGTTGAAAACCAGACATAAATGACCCTCATGGCTCTACATTTTGCTTTTCAGAGCAGGTCTTGAAGAAAAAGTGTTTGGAAGAGTGCACATTTTACTCCTGTGGTTAACAGGTTAAATAAATAATAAATTCCTGGAGGAAATGCTTTACTAATTAAGGCCAAATTGGAAAGTACTRGTTTACACTGAAAAGAGCTACTCCAAAAAAAGCTGGACTGCTGTACAATCACTCACATGAGTAAGCACAGCAAAAACAGTTGAGCCTGGAAGGAGCTAAAATGTGCACAGATAAAATCTTACTTTGAAAGCAGCAACAAAGGACACATAATTTATATCTCAGTCGGTGACTTCATATGTTTTGCAGAGTTTCTCCAAAATGTATTTGAAATCATAATTCATTTTTACAATGCATGAAATTAAAACAATAAATGTCAGGATTTTTTTTTTTTGAGAGAAAAAAACTCTGTAAGCAGCACTAGGGGATCAAAAGAGATTTTGTCAAGGAGGGACTTCTGTTGACTTGGGAGCTTTGGATCAGGCTGGAGATTGGCAACTAGATGGACAAGAGTCAATAAAAGCMTGTTTGTTAGATAAGTGGGAGCCTGAGTGAGTTGGAGCAGATCAGAAGCTGACTGCAGTGTCTCAGCATGGAGCTGGTTCTCAAGGGGCTGGGTGCTGGCTGGAGCCTGGCCAGTGCTTGTGATGGGAGCATAGCAGCAGCCAAGGACGCGTAATGGAATCCTGTAATAGAGCCACACAATGGCTTATGGCTTGTGTATGAGTGATTGACAAAAGCATCTCGTTCCAGCCCCTCTGCCAAGGCAGGGACATCCACATGTCCAGGCTGCTCCAAGCCCTGCCCAGCCTGGCCTTGAACACTTCCAAGSATGGGACAGCCACAGCTTCTCTGGGCAACCTGTGCCAGGGCATCATCACTCTTGCAGCCAAGAATTTTTTCCCAATATCCCATCTAACCCTGCTTCTGCTAGTGTGAAGCCATTCCCCCTTGTCCTGTCACTCCAGGCCCTTGTCCAGAGTCCCTCTCCAGCTCTCCTGGAGCCCATTTAGGCTCTTGCAGGGGCTCTGAGGTCTCCCTGGAGCCTTCTCTTCTCCAGGCTGAACACCCCCAGCTCTCCCAGCCTGTCTCCAGAGCAGAGGGGCTCCAGCTCYTGGAACATCTTTGTGGCCTCCTCTGGATTCGCTCCATGTCCCTCATATGTTGGGGGCCTCTCTTTTTCTTCTGCTACTCACCTGGCTTCAGCAAGCACTGCTGTTCAGTGGGASCTGAATGCTGGGCTCTGATGTCCCTTAGAGCTGCCTGGAGGGGACAGCTGCTCTTACAGAAGCAAAATTCAGCCTTAGGGTTTTAYCTGCCTTGTTTGGRAATGYTGTCCCAGGAATCACCAGGTAAGAAGCTCTTTGTATCAGGCAGCTGATATGAAAAATGTACTAAAATATGTGAATTTCTTTCAGTTTGGAAATCTCAYCTCTAGTATGACTCAAAATGTGATACAAAACTACAGCAAAATACTTAAAMAGTATAAATTGTCCATGTCCTGACAAGTCAAGACAAAGAAAGTGAGAGTGGAGGTGGAGGAGAGATCAGGGACTAGTGGATTAAATTTTAAGGGTCAAAACCATTCCCAAACMTACATTTATCCAAAGAAAAGACCTGTTGCATTAAGAAGCTGTATATAATTTCTGGAGTTACTAATTTCCTTCATGTAGGAAGAGTCACTATCTCTGTGTGTTTCTGATCTTTTCCTTTATGCAGGAATATATTGTTTGTTTCTCATCTAGGGTAGGATTTAGTTTTTTCAAGAACACTAGGAAAGGCATGGGACAAAGCCAAGGAGGTAACTCTGGTCACCTTKTCCAGAACACAGCAGCTTCAGACATTTGCTGGACTTAGGAGCCATCAGTGGAGTTGGGCAATGTTGTCCCTGCCTGTACATGCAGGAGATGTGTTTTCCTGAAAGATGCCAGTTGAGGAGGGAGGCAAGGAATGCTTCTGTTGAACCAGGGCCGGGGTTGCAGCTTCAGGTATAGGATTTACTTGACCCTTTTGTAATTTAATTTAATGACACAAGTCATTGCCTGTAATTTAATGACAAAAGTCATTGCCTGTAATTTAATGACACAAGTCATTGCCTGTAATTTAATGACATGAGCCATTGCCTGTCTACAACCATCACCGCCATAAAGCCCTCTAACACAAAAATAAAAAAAACAACAAAAAGCCCCCCAAACATATCCCCCCCCCCGCCAAAAAAAAGGCACACCTATCTGTTAAACAGATGTGTTAAATAGATGTCCTCTCTTTTGGTGCTGTTTAGACAAGAGACCACCTGTAWCCTGTTTGGTGATCTCAACCTTTCGTCAGGCTGAGATCACCAAAAGTCGACAAGCTTTGTTTGACTCTTCTTTTTCAAAATACCCATTCTTTTGTCTTTCATAACGGTGTGCTGTACCCAGAATAGATCTCCTCAGTAGAAAGGAAGAGTCACATTCTTCAGCCTGCTGGTTGCTCTGTGGATGTGATGATCCTGTGCTGCATGGGCACAGTGCTGRCTTGTGGGCACCTCAGAGTCCACGGGGACCCTTGGGTTTATTCAGCTGGTCCCAGCCTACATGAGACTTTACATTTCTCCATGTTAAATCTCTTGAGGTCTGGAGGCTTCCTGGGAGCCTAGCCAGTCCCATTTTCTAAGGACTGGTTGAGTTGAATGACAACACCCTTTGGCAATGCTCAGTATCTCCTATTTGATCAGCTGCTCTTCCCTGAGGGACTCTTTGCCAGCTCTCAGATGTCATTCAACCTGCTGCAAGATCTAAAAGCCTCTGTGGAGCTTTAATGTCTTGATGATTTATGGCTGGGATTGAGACTTKGTCCAAACTGTTGCTCTATTTGTAKAAACCTTTCMGGCTGATGGAGGACTCTGCAAATTAAGTCTCTGACTTTTATGTAGACTCTGTGAAAATTGGGTTGTTCCCAAGTGGCTTTGCATCTCACCTCAGAGTGAGGAAAATCCAGTCATGGAGTGAGGATTCATGCAGATCAAGGGCTCACTTTGTAGATCTGAATCAAAGATTTTAAAAATGTTTTTGCCAGGGGCAAGACATAGGTGGGTGATAGAATTGAACCAGTTTAATGTACATATCTTCTTTCTGCATTTGCTCGGTGTCTGTTTATGATGAATGTAAAACAGACCYAGTGTTTAGGCAAGTGGGCTCCCCTTGATGTGCTGGGATTTCATGTCCACCATGGCCTGTAAGGTTTTGAAAAGGAAAAACAAAAAAATGTGCCTAGTTTTTAAATAATGCATTAATGCATCACTCTTCATGTTATAAACCATTGAAAAAAGTGGAATTATTTATATTATTTGTATGACATTAGGCCTCAGGAAGAGCAGATATAACCCCATTTACTACTGTACAAACAAATACAGTTTGTGTTGCACTGAACAGTCCAAGAAGGTGGCATTACTCTGTTCTGAGAACTCCTTCGTTCAACGTCTTGCATAAGCTGATGTACAAATGTCATGTACAATGTCYTGCTTAAGCTCATGTACAAAATCTGTGGCAGAGCTGGAGCGGTAGGACTTGCTTCTGCCAGAAACCCCAAGGCTGGATCAGCTGGCTGGTGGGTRCCTTTGAAGCATGAAGGGCAAGCAGGGGGCTGTGAAAAGGTTTCTGAGAAGGGACCATGGTGGTTTGCTGGGCCAGCACTCCCTTGGTGCTTGGAACTTCTGCTGTTGATGTTCCAGGAGAGAGAAACTGGACAGRGATGACATTTCCTCATTTTTGAGGGCTGGCTTTGCAGCCTGGCCCATTTTTTCTGGAAGCATTTAATAGTCATAGCTGATCCCCAGATGTGCGGCTAAAAACAGTAATTTTTTCTCTCACTAATATTTGAATATTAAAGCTAGAAACAAACTCATGTTTATAAAGACATTATGGGCAGGTTATTCCATGTTTTCTTGCCTCTTCCCATGAAAATGCTTGTGCTGGCCCTAGTCAAAGGCAGGCTCCTGGATGTGACACCCATGTTGGGTCAGGATGGCATTGCTGACCTTTGCCTGGGCTATGAACATCTCTTGGAGSAATTTGCCATTTGTCAGAAAGAAATGGGAGACAAAACTGCTCTATCTCATGCTGCAACTGCAGGTGTGTCCCAGAGGGAGGGGGAACTGAATTAAATCTCCCCAGTCCAAAACTCTGAATGCCACTCTCTCCTTAATAATAAAGAGATTTACTCAAGGCCTTTTCCAATAAAACTCTGAGTGTACRTCTGTGTTGTAGGATGAGGGAAAACATCCTTTTGAAACCTGAAAGCAGAGCGAGAGGTAAAACCTTATAAGCTTGACTTGGGTAATTTGTAACCTCAATACTAGCTAATTTCAGTGATTTATTGCATTTTGAACCAACTGCTTCTGAGTTTGGGATTTCAAATAAAGCCCAGGTTTTGACTGTGCCTGTGCAAAGGGTACAGAAGACCACATGGAGAGCTGGTCCATGGGTCTAGGAACAACTTCAAGCTGAGAAAGTCTGAAGGAAAGCTGGGGGAGGGTCCCTGATTTCTAACACCCTTTTTCTCAACAGGGGCCAATGTCAGAAGTGAGTTACCAGGACAGATGGCCCCTTTGATCTGTCCCAGAGAGGTAATTCCTGCATTCTTATTCTCATCAGTGTTTGTTACAAGCAACACTACATCCACAGAACTTTACAGCTGTAAAATGAAGACCTGGGAAATGTATTAAAAAAAATCCATCTTTTATAATCTTATTTCTCATGATGAAGCTTATACTGATATAAAAATAATTCAGCTTCAGACTCAGCTTCCACATGGACTATTTTAACCAGATTAGATAAAGACAGACTTTATTAGAAACTGTTATTCTCAGAAATGTGCTGCAAAAAAAGGAAAATGGAGTGTAGCAGCAACGTGTATGGTCAGCATTTCCAAAGGAAACTATGTTTATTGATCATATAATGTCTCAGTATACTTACATCCCTCTGCAGAGCTTTGAAATCCTGGAATCCAACTTGTTCCAGCTCTGGCAGAGCTAAAAAGGACTCAGAGAGAGGAAGTTTGAAAATTCTGCAAAATCTGATAGAAGGGAGAGAATCCACCATTTCCTGCAGCAAAGTTACTGTGTCACTAAGCAGCAGATAATCCCCATTAAAAAAGTTATTTGGGATACACTGATGATGGGAAAACTTTCAGCCAGAGCTTAAGATTTATGACACATGCAATAGCACCAGCTTCCAAGCACGGGTTCTGCAGCTCAGGCAGCAGCTCCTTTTGCCAGGGCAGCAGTTCCAAGGAATGTGTTTCATCACGTCCATCTGCAGCTGCCTATGAGTGGATGTGAGCCAGCCCAGGTTCTTGGTGCRAGGATGATTTGCTGCCCTTGCTGCCAGTCCCATCCTCCCTCCCTGCTGCCCTCCAGCCTCTCTCGAACCAGTGCTCCCCAGCTCAGGGGAGCTGCCTTGTGTGACRGTGCTCACAGGGGTCTCAGGTTGAGGGAGAGACGAGGGTTTGACTCCATGTTTCAGAAGGCTGACTTATTATTTTATGATATATATTAYATTAAAACTATACTAAAAGAATAGATGAAAGGATTTCATCAGAAGGCTAGCTAAGGATAGAATAGAAAGGAATGATAACAAAGGCTCTGTCTCAGACTCTCTGTCTGAGCCAGCTGGGCTGTGATTGGYCATTAATTATAAACATCCAACATGGGCCAATCACAGATCCACCTGCTGCATTCCACAGCRGCAGATAATTGTTATTTACATTTTGTTCCTGCGGCCTCTCAGCTTCTCAGGAGGAAAAATCCTAAGGAAAGGATTTTTCATAAAAGATATCTGTGACAGCCTTGCCCCTGCCCTCCCTGCTCAGCTGTTTCAAGGCAGCTGCTGGGTTTGAAAGCTGGTCTTTCTCCTCTTTTTTGGAGACACTTATTTTTTAATTTCATGCCCACACACCCCTCCCAGTAGTATCTCTCCCRTGCTCATGGCAGCCCATGGCAGTTCAGTCTCTCATTTACAAGGGTCAGCACTGGGGGACTCCCCAGGGCTGTCTTTGTAAGCTCCAGTGCAAGAGGGATGGCAGCATTTACCTGCATCTGTCTKTTGGGTCTTCTCTTGCCCCCAGAGGTGCCCCAGCCCAGCAGAGTGATGCCTGCTGAAACACAGGGAAGAATTTTCCTGCAGAGCCAGGGCTGGGGGCTTGCAAGGGCTGTCCCAGCCTGGCAGGGAGGCTGGGGTGTTTCACAGACAGGGCAGGACAGCAGATGAACACAAAGATAGTCTCAGCATCACAGGACACATTTTACTAACTGAGACCATGAAAAACCCTGGGGGAGCAGGAGAAAAAGAGAGGATGGAGCGAGCGAGATGCTGGCACCAGCAGTGGCTGCCTGCTCTCAGTTTACTCCAAGGAGTCCTCTAATAATACTGGTGGAGGCCATTCTTGCTTTACTGGGATCTTCAGAAGTGTTTATGGGATGATTTCTGTGGAATGGTTGTGCTGGAAGCAGTTTAGGGGAGGTATGCTGCTATTAGAAGATTTTTTTAAGCTCAATTTGGACACTTCTTGCTGTTATATAACAGCAAGGAAYGAGCCCCAGCAGCTGTTTGCTATTTATTAGAGTCCACAGAGGAGTAGTGAGGAGGGAAGCAGTAGGGAGGGCTTCAGCAACATGGAGAATTCTTCCTTCTCCTTTGCCATAGGTTTTCTGCAGGGCTTTATTGAATACTTAAAATTTCCTGCCCCACACAGATGTCACGGCTGACGAGTAAAGTCCTGAAGAGCACCCCATGAAGCCAAGACTGTATGAGCTGGTGCTGCTCAACCCTCAAACTGCAGGCTCAGAAATCATCACTGCACTGTTTACAYCCTTTGTGCTTTCATGTTCATCTTTTATTATAAAGAAAGTCTTCAGTTTGTTCCTTCAGACATTACATAGTCCTGACCTTTCTCCAGTATGGCAAATGGACAGAAAGCAGATTTATGCCCCAAGAGACAACAATTTCTAGTGTATTTCTGCACACACAGTCCTGGCTCAAGCTGCCACAAAAAACCTTTCTTTTGCCCCATATATAACTCCATGTAAAGTTCTCCAGACACATTTATGAGGCTGAYTATGGCTTTTTGACCAAACTACAGGGAGTAAAAGTGGTTGGCAAAGCCAGTAAGACTCCAGGAATTTCAGCCATCAGTGGAGGATCTCTTTTGGTGCCACATGACCACTGCAAGGAAAGTGAGAAAACAGTTGTGAATCACTCATTGTGAGAGATGTAATTTTCTGCGTGGGGAGTCCATGCTCAATCTGGGAATATTTCTGGTGCAGGGAGAAGGCCAGTTGGGGAAGGCTGGCCTCGGAGTCTGCTATGTCACTGCAGTCCTGCAAAAGCTCACTCAGCAGAGGCAGCTTTTAAAATGCCTTCTCCTTTCTGATGAAAGATTCTGCAGTGTCTCTAAACACAGCATTTGAAACCTCACTCATCTCTCTTCTCTTCCCCACCTCCTCGATGATCCCTCCTTCAAGCTGTCAAGGTTTAACAGCCCTGCTCTGCTACATTATCGACACATACAGCAACTCACAGGTGACCTTTGCTCTTTCTAGCACTGCAGGAAAGCTGCAGGAAAGGGAACAGGATCCCATTCTGGTTCATTCATCAGCCACAAAACCATCTGCTGTGCGTGGAGCACAGGAGTTTTATTAGCCGTGCGATACAGCAAGCAGAAAGGGCTCTGCTCTGCTGCCATGTGCCCAGGAACAGGATAAAACCTTTTCCTTCCCTCAGAGGAATTTGAGCAAGCTCCATCACACTCCCTGTACTGAATTTCATCCCTTTTCTTCTTTTTTGCTGCAGGATCACTGACAAGCTCTTTCACCCCAAAAGATCTATGTCCCACTTGGAAAGCAGTGGGAACCATACACAAAACTTCAAAGAAAAGTGTCAGACAAAGTCCTGGCCTCTCTGAAGGCAATGAGAATTTCGCCACTTCTTCCTGTGAGCCCTTTCACTCCGGTAAGCTGTGCTGCTTTAGTGTGTGAGCARAGCTTTTATTTTCCCTGGAGCCTTTGTTTTCCATGCAGATGGAAAACAGAGGTGCAGAAGGGCTGCCAAGCTGAGAGGCAGGTATTCTGCAGTTTCAAATCCCCAGTGCCGTGTATTTTACAAATCCCCTGACCTAATTTTTATCACTAAGGAGGTCTATTACACTTTCAGCTGGGGCATAAAGGAGTGTGAAGAGTGGTATCATTGGACCAAAGACAAATCCTTCCCAGCAGGACTTCTATCAGGATAGTCAAGTGAAAGGTAGGAGAAAGGAATAGCACTTGAAGACCATTGACTTGGCCTCTTGCCTACTCTTTCCTCCCCCACCTCGTAGCACTTGCTGATATTTTCAGGGGTTTCTGTTCATGTCCAGTTCTTTCCTCTGCTCCTTCCCACTATTATTGCACCTTGGGTGGCATGTTGGTACACAGGCATCTCCTGCAGGGCTGGTTTAAGAGCTACACAGAGATGCACAGGAACAGTGACTGGGACTAGCAGAAGGAAAAAACAATCAAACACTTAGCACCTGTTTGGAGGGACCTAATCCAGGCTGTTCCAGGCTAAATTGTTCTATAATTCTGTTTGCGATAATGACCCTTTACTTTTTACCTCTTTTGCCCTTTCTGTCCTCTGGCTGTTCTGCCCTGGTGCTCACTGTGCTGTCTCAGAGCACCCAGGCTGTCACCAGCCCCTAAGACACCCAAGGGTTCAGCATCCTCCTTCCAGCACTCCCTGATTTTCCCACTCTCTAGCCCTACCCTGACTTCACTCTTCCACAGACTAATTGAAGACAGACCTGGTTCAGATTTTCAGCTCTGCTCAGATCCTTTCAAGTCTTTATTTTTTTAACCTTCAGAGGTGTCAGATGCTAGTCAGGACCTGGACCATGAAAGGGGAAGAGGCCAACATAACTTCAGGCGAAACAAGAGCCTCAGAAGATTCTTCTGGAGCCACCACAGGGAGTCCAGGCAGGTGCTCTCCCTAGAAACCAGGACCCCTGGGAGAGGGGGTGGTTTACTACCTGAAATTTGTATTCCTTCTAGGAAAAGTCTGGGTGAAAGATCAAGTATATTTACTGACATCAGGACTGCAAGAAAAGCACGTATAAACTACATGAGCATGTAGTAGGGGTGGTAGAGAAATAATCCTCCCTGAGAGTTGTCTGCAGAAGGAAACCACCCCATCACCATCTCAGCAGCTGGTCGGGACAGGGTGCTATGGACTGGGCAGTGAGGAACCCAGTCCTCCCCTAGGATCACCCCAAACTTCTTGGGGACCAGGCCTTTTCAGACACAAGGTATTTGGAGCTGGCTCACCTGAAACTTAMGCACCCCCATTTCTGGCTTCCAGGAGCTATCACTAAGGTTGTGAGCCTTTTTGCTGGACCAGGACCACAAGACTGACTCTAATTCACATCTGTGTTCAAAATAAAACTGCTGTGAATTGTCCTTGATGGCAGAGATTGCATTTTCCCTTTTCTACAGTAATTCCTTTTTCCCCCTGCTATTAACCCTTGCCAAGTTTGCAGCCTCAGCTTTGACTCCCACAGCTTTATGTGTCTTCTTCCCCTGTTTGTAACTTGAGGTTCTCAGGACCGCTCAGGTYCAACCACTACCTTCCAGGACTTGCACATCCTCGTTGGAATTGCTGACTTCCAGAGTGTCAGATGTGTCCCTTACCCCAACCCTGTAAATCATGACCCTGTGCATCATTTTTAAGCACGCTGTCTTACATTTTGTCACGTGAAAGTACCACTAGTTTATTAGTGCTTGCATATCASCTACAGTGAATTGCCTCCTGTTGGCAACCTGTCTTGGTTTTTATCGCTCTTGCCAGTCCCCGAGTCATCTGCTATATTTACCCATTACAGTTTTCATGYTTCTTCTTAGCCTTTGACAAAAATCTTATATAATGTAAGTCTACAGACAAGTCCACCTGGAGGACAGCTATGAGGTGTATTAGGACAAAGATGTGCATAAGCATTTAAACCCTCATTTCAGACATATCTGACACTTTTATCCCTTCAAATGTACATTACGTTGATTATCCAGTGGTTCCAATTTCATAAGAGTAATGTTCTGGTGTAATTTAGATATTACTGTGTAAATATGCTACTTCCATACTGTAATTTTTGCCTGTCAAAACTTTTGTGAGATTGGCTTGATGTGATTTGTTTTCTGTGTTGATCAGTGTTATTTTTCTCAGYGATGTCATTAACTCCATTAATTTTTTCCATGACTGGAGTTAGGCTGATAGCCCAAATTTACTGAGGTTAATTTTTAATCTGTCCCACAAGGACTCTTCCTGTTCTCAGGATGCAAGTTACTCCTCAAACTCMACAGCACATGTTGGTCCTTGGTTAGTTTTTCTGTAAATCTGGGCTGCTAGTTTTTCTGTAAATCTAGCTAATATGTGTGTATCTGATATCATTAGCTACTCTTTCATGTGTTTTTMTCTTCTAATGTAAAGTATTTAATTATCACCATGCAATATAAAAATATTTCCCCCCAAATTGCGATAAAATTGTTTTCTGAAGACAGTATTTTCTTCCGAATTATGTTATTAAGTCTGTTCTTTCTATWTTCATCTGTCTATCCATGAGCCAATATTACACTTAGGATTCATTCYGATTTTGATTTATTAACATGTCCTACTTATTGTGCCAGCTTTCCTTTCTCCCTTTCTCCACCTAAAAATATCTACAATTTGTAGATTTTAATTTTTGCTTTTAAACTCCCCTGGGTATTGCATATTGGAGTTTTATGATTTTTTTCATAGGTGCAATCACTGCCCTTGTGTCTTAGGTTGGAAATGGGTGTGTGTATTCTATTCCTATCTGATGGGGCAGTTATCTTCTGTTAATWGGGCAGTTTTCTTTATCTCTTCCACAAACCAATCCTCCCTCTGGTGAGACATCTGCTGTTAATGGGTTATTGAGTGTCACTGCATGGCTGATAAAAATTACATYATCCCATTGTGAGATGCTCTGCCCAGGGGGAGGASCCAAGCATTCCTACCTGGATATAGTCAGAGACCTAGTAGACCACAGCCAGCTTTTCCCGCTGGATTTCCAGAGCAACACCTGTTTTCTCCACTGGATTCCCAGAGGAAGACCAGGCCCATCTATACCACCATTGGACCTTCAGAGGAAGACTACACCCTTCTACAGCATCACTGCTCCAACAGAACCACATCTGCCACTCCAGCAGGACTGCAGCCACCATTAAATTGGACTGCTACCAACACCCTGACCCACAGGGTGTCAGGCTGTATTTCTGACTCTGTCAGTGTTGCTTTGTATTACTGCATATTTTTTTGTATTGTATTGTATTGTATTTATTTTTTTAATTTTATTTTTATTTATTTTATTTTACTTTTCTTCCCTAATAAAGAACTGTTATTCCTGCTYCCATATCTTTGCTTGAGAGCCCCCTTAATTAAAAATTTTAATAATTTGGAGGGARGAGGTTTACATTTTCCATTTCAGGGAGGGCTCCTGCCTTCCTTAGCAGACACGTTTCTTTTCAAACCAGGACACCTTGTAAAAGAGTTTTTCAAAAAAACCTAGTTTACTCTTCTCTTTCAGCTGTGGGCTTTTGTTTCTTTAAATATTTATAGTAAAGTATTCTTTACCAGTTTCCAATTTTTGTTTAAATTTTTAAATCCCTTTTCTTTGCCAACCAGTGTTTCATTTGTTTTTGAATAAATTGAATAGACTTAAAAACCTTTTTAGACTTTCTTTCCTGTGTTATAAGGAAAAAYAAAGATGAGGGACCTGAGATACATATCTAATCCCCTGATCTGAAGTCTGGCGTTTTTAGAATGTGATAAAGGTCCAGTTAAAATGATAAGAATTGGAAGCACTTTAGTATTGCATTTGTCTGACTATGTTCTCTGGCCAGGACCTAATAACAAATTATCCTAACTTTTTAATAGATGAAAATAATTATTTCATCATGATTTTGAAGGATGTAATCCAGAGAAAGTATTTGTTATTTGAGCATTTACAGCAATAGAAAAGATGAYTTTCTAGCTTGCAGTGATCCGTCTAGGACATGGTGCTGACACTTGTCACCTGTGAAAACCCAGGCAGTTTAAATTCAGGCTGTGTGGATTCGGCACAGCCTGATTTTTAGTAGTGGGGAGGGCCACCCCACAGCATAGGGGTGGCTTCTGTGAGAAGGTGCTAGAAGCTTCCACCRTGTCTGACCCAGCTGATCTCTGATGGCTCTGAAGGTGGACATGGTGCTGGCCCAATTAGAGAGTTTGGTAGTGCCTCTGTGATGACATATTTAAGAAGAAAATCAAAACAGCGTGTCACATTCACATTTTCTGAAAAACCCCTTCACCCAGGATTTTTCTCCTGGGAAGCTGAGAAGCCTCAAAGAAAAATGAGAACAATAATTAGATCATTTGCTTCTCYTCTGTTTTGCTCATGTGGAATGTGTTTGGAGATTGTTTACCGCAGGTGATTGTTTCGTTGGGTTTCTGRTGTGAATTGTTTTGTCTCATTGGCCAGTCAGTGTCAAGCTGTGTTGGGACTCTGGAGAGAGCCACGAGTTTTYACTATTATCTTTKTAGCCTTCTGTAAGTATCCTGTCTATATTCTTTAGTATAGTTTAGTTTAGTATTCWTTAATATAATATAGCATCATAAAATAATAAATTAGCCTTCTGAGAACCTGGAGTCAGATTCATCATTCCTTCCCTCATCTGGGGGCAATGCAAATACAGTAACAGCACGTGTGCAGGTTTTCCCCAGGGTTGGAGAGGCACTGCGGTGGCCAACATGATCTGTGGAGAGCCTTGCCTGCCTGGCCACCTCTGGCCAGCCACTGTGAGCAGAAGGGCAGGGATTGCAATGGCAGCTTCCCCTTCCCAGCACCCCACATGAGGAGAGGTGTTAAATAGCACCGGTGCCACAGCGAGCACCATTGCCCACGTGATGGTGGCAGGGCCGCAYGGCAGGTGGTGAAAACGTGGTGAGCAATTCCCCAACATAAAACCTAAACGAGATCAACTTCTCAGTGCTGTGGAATCCTGCAAGAATCTTTAAATTAGTGGAACTTGTTGACAATGGTACCTAGAAGCCGCAGTTTTTCTTCTAGTAAGAGGAGGAAGTGAGGACATGTAAGAGAAAACAGTATGGTGGCACCAAGGTCAGTGGAAAGGAAGGAGGGGAGAAAAGGTGCTCCAAGCATCAGAGCCAAAATTCCTCTGCAGGCTGTGGTGAGGACTATGGTGAAACAAACTGTCCCCCTGTAATGCATGAAGTTCACAGGGGATGCAGAGATTCACTTGCAGCCCATGGGAAAAGTGCTCATGCTGGAGCGGGKGGATRCCAAGGAAAGCTGTGATCCACTGGGAGACCCAAACAGAGAGAGAGAGCCCTTGTGGCCAAACTAGAGCAGCCTATCCTCAAAACACCCCATGGACAAATGACCCACGCCACAACAGTTTTGGGACATAGTTTGCCCATGGGATGGGCCCCACAGCATAGGAAAAAAGACTCCTCTCCCTGAGTGAACAGAAGATGATCTTGAATGACAAACTGACCAAAACCCCCATGCCCTGTCTCTCTGCACTGTTGGTGGGAAGGAGGGAGGGGCTTGGGGGGAAAAAGGCGTTTTAAATGCTTATTTTGTTTCAGTTCTCACTATCCTCCTCTGACTCTSTTAATAATAATTTTACTTTATACCTTTAAATTTGAACCTTTTTTGCCCTTAGAATGTTTTTTTTCCTCCCAGTCCTTATCTCAGCTCATGAGCCCTTCATTAACCTTTTTTTTTACTCTCCTCTGCCCAGCTGTAACAGAAGAGGTGAACAAACAACTTTTGTGGGTACCTGGTGTTTGCCCAGTAWCAAACCACGACACAGGCCAGATTAAAAATACTGGCCTTATATTCCTTGGCCAGTGACTCACCATCTGTGGCACTGTTGTACAAACRAGAAATGTAGTTTAGCTCATTGGTGGGTGAAATTCATTCCATAGATGAGATATGCACAAAGTGGGGTTGGCTTTTTGTTTGCCATCAAGAAACAGAGTGAATAGAAGTCTAACGAGGTGTAGCTCTGAATGCTGAGGGCAATTCCTCACTGGCATGTCATGGTGACATTAAGCTACTAATTTTATGAAAAATAACTCACTTGTGCTTCTAGTGTCTTCATTTCAATAATGACTTTTACTTTCCAAATCCATCAATTTCTTTGTGAAAGTCTGAAAGTTTTATGAGCTTATGGACTTCAAGGGAGAAAAGCAAGGAAAAGGGAAGGGAAGGAGTAGCAAGGAAAAGAAGGGGAAGGGAAGAGAAGGGGAAAGAAGAGGGGAAGGAAGGGGAGAAGGGGGCAGAGAAGAAAAGATTACTAAATTTCAGTAACTTAGAATCTAGCTAGTTGTCCTCTCATATTAGAACTGTTACCTTCTGGAGTTTGTTTCTTTCTTTTCTGGCTTTTCAAAATTCAGAATGAACTTCAAAGTGTAATTCCAGTGTGCCTTTGCCTCCTGCCCTGAACCCAGGAGACATTTGCAGAAGGAAATGTGTTGTGGCATGGGATGGATAGCTGCAATTTACCAGCTGTACCATGAGGCCACAAATCACCACYTATAGCTAACACTGCCCAAGAAATGCTTTTTGTATTTTCTGGCACATAGGGGATTCCAGCATGGATGAAAGATATCTCCTGGGTCAAGAGAAGCACAAGAGGAAATAAAGGAGTGATACCTCACATTCACCTTCAGGAGCAGTATTTAGTGGGTTTTTGTATTTACTGCTCAGGGAAATGAGAGGGTTTTGTAAGATTATCTCCTCCAGGCCTGGGGGGTCATGTCTGTGAATGAATCATTCAGACCAAGCAGGTAAAGGGAAGTGCCAGGTCATGGATGGAAGATTGAGAGCATGTCATCCAAGGGGAAGCTGAAAAACTTGGCTATTTTAGCTCAGCACAAAAGCAGTTGAGAGGGGAAATGAGTGCTGCTGCACATTAAAGTTAAAACAGCCAGAAGCAAAAAGAAACATTGGAATGAAGAAAAAAAATGTTGGCACAAGAACAAGAAGGTTTTAATTGGCCTGAGGTAAATTTAGTCTGGAAATTAGAAGAAGTTTCCTAAGCATTGGATCAGCAAAGTCCTGGAACAGGCATCCAGGGGCTGTGAAAACAGGCATTGCTCATATGACAAATAGGTTTAGTTACAACAACAGAATGCTCTGCTTGGTGAGCCAGCAGGGTCTCACCCTGTACACCCATGATTTTAGGGAGAGTGTAGTGGAGACAGAGTCCATAAGAACCATTTTTCAGTCAAGGGATTGGTAGTGCTTGGATCATAGTAGCAAGGTAGAACTGTAAGGCATCAGAAGAGAATTTGCACATGAAGAAATATTCCATCAGGCAGAAATCTTTGTTCATCTTCCTTGTAAGCTCATGTTGGGCTTTTAGGAGTTCTCCTTTAGTTTTTTCCTCTTTAGGAATTTTCCCCAATAAGTGTTTCTAGGAGACAATAACGACTAGATAATTGAGAAAGACAAAAGAWGGTGCCACAGCTCAGGGGAGGGGTGCAGCTGAATACTCTCCCTCTTTACATGGGGTTTCCCGTGAAGGGCAGAGAAACCCTGCAGGACTGGGACTGGGAAAAAGGGGTTGGGTGCAGCCCCCAGCTCTTGTGTGCTCTTGGCATTTGGAGGGGAGAGAGACTGTGGTCGCTGTGGGGAGAATTTGTCACCACTGTGGTGTTCTATCTCCTGTTGTCTTTCTTCTATGGTGAGTGGAGCTCTGCTTCTAAGAGCAGCCATTGCACTGGGACATTTTCACCATCTGCTTGTTATAGATGGATAATGAGATGATTGGCTCTTGCAATTAAAAGATGACTACTGTGTGAATATTAAGAGAAGCTTTAGTGATGTACAGTTATGTTAYTGTAGTTTAGATGTCCTCTGTTCTCCCCACAGTTCCCTTTCCCCCTGTGTTGCTGCCATCATTCAGCCGGGGCTGTCTAGGACAGGTACAAAGAAGGCTGCACAGGTGTCCCTTGCCTGGGGCAGTGGGGAATGGAAAAGCTCAGGGGGTTGCTCAGGGGGTGCAGCATGGCAACACCTGACCTCCAATCCAGTCACAAGAGAGCAGTCTGCACTGATAAATGRCAAAGAAGAGCTGAGTGACAGMCTTTGGGAGGGCTGGGCTGGCTGATGTGACTCCCAGGGGTATAAAAGACTGAGCATCCATCCTGAAGAKGAACCAGCCACATAGTATGCASAAGAGGCAGTTCCCAGTGCTGTGAATTTTTCCTTATGTAGTCCTTTTGTTGTATTTTTKTCAAGGTTTAATAAACCTTTTAAAATCTAAAATAGAGACCAGGAAAATCACCTCCCTGAACTGCTAAATTCATATGCGATCAACTGATTTTTTTGTTCCTTGTGACTTGGACCTGCAAAGTTAAGGGTTTAGTGGCGACACTGGCACAGGTGAAAATGTCCCTGTGTCTTGACCTGTTCCATAATTACCACCAAGAGTAGGGGGATGCTCTAGAGTTTGCTGTGGACTAGCCAATGCGAGGTTTTGTTTTGAGTCCATCTCCTCTGTGTGCTCACTGTCCAGGTAATCCCCCTTTAAACTTGCTTGATGTGATTGTGTACGTGACAATTCAAGGAACTCTTAAGTGCATGTTGAGAAAAGTCTTTGATGTGCATACTTTTGATGCCACCCTCTCAGATGGACTAAAGGCTGTCCTCTCTCCATGGCCCAGGGCACAGGGCTCACCATTGGAGGGGCAGCCAAATGACCTTCCCAGCTTCTTGGAGGAATGCCTTAAAACAGCTTAGATCGGAAGAGACCTTAAAGATCATCTGGTTCCAAAGCTGACCAGCTGAAGTGTTCTCCCTCATTATCATGCCTGATAAGGGTTGCCAAAAGTGTTTTTATGGTAACCATAGTAGGAGTATCCAGATCCTGAGACCCAGCACTCTCCCCTCCTTTGGAAGTCTTCAGCAAACACAGTGAAGATTARGGCTATGAAAATGTGTTCTGCTATGAGATTCCCACTCCTTTTTCAGGAGGGAAATACCAGATGACACTTTCCCATCATCAGAGAGAAAAAAACCTCAAACTCCCTGGGCAAAAGCTGTAACAAATGCTGACATCAGTATAAATGCAGGTACAATCCATCCGACTTTCTCTAAGGAATATTGAGATGAATTTTGCAGAAGAGTCTTTAAATGTCTTTATTGCACAGGCACTGATGGGATCCCTACTCACTGAGGCAGTGCATTTCACTCTCTTGTGAAGACACCAGAGCTGGTTTATTCTCTTGACAGGCTGTTGCTTTATTATGAGATTTCTCCACCTTTGCACTGCAGCMAACAAATCCAAATTCCTCAGTAAAGTTTGGTCCACTGTGCCATCTGAAAGGGGTAAAAAGGTGTCATAATTCATTTTCAGAGAGCATGGGGCTGGAAGATGAATTGAACAGAAGYAAGGATGCTGTTGTAACACCAAATCTCAATCAACGTCTAGCTGCCCAATCTCTACAGCTGCCATTCAAGCCATTCTTCCCTTTGCAGGACCTGGGTGAGACCATCTGAGCTGGACCTTGGTTGTAGCATCCTGCCCTACCTCATCTCACCCAGCCAGGTGGGTTTGAATCCCTCTAGAGTTATTGAGCAAGGAGGATTTGCCTGATTTATTCAGATTTCTTACAGAATAAAGATGTGAAGTATTCTGTTTTTCAGTGATTTTGTTGCCATGTCTCTGCCTGTGTTTGATGTAACTCCAACTCTGTGAGCTTCCTGCACCGTCATTTAACCAAGAGGCTCACAGAACTGTTTCCAGAGTTTTCTCCYCTTTATCCTGTGTAGGCTAGAGCAACAGGTCCCTGGGAAAGCCATGGGAGAACAAGCCTTCTCTGGTGCCTACTATGAAATTTGGTTCTGTCCAGATTAACTCTGAATTCTAGACATCCAAAACCAATGCAAATGGTTTAAAAGCCAATTCATCAGCACAGCGATGAAAGGACAAAATTCCTTGGCAAGATTGGAGGCTCCCTTTCATATCTCATATACTTTAACTACCACATTTACAATGCCTTTAGTACCTTATGTTTTACATTCTGCACTTGCTATTTTTCACTTCTACTCCAGCAGCAGAGCACAGGAACCAACTCTTACCTTCATGAGAGAGGTGAGATATCAGTCTGTATTTAGAGATCTGTGTTCTGGATGAATGAGCGACATCCATTCTGGCACTTTTTCATCCCTCCTACTGCACACACAAATTGGCATTCACACTCTGACTACATTTCATCTCTTATTCAGCAAAAGAGCCATTCCTAATGCATTACCACTGGCTTTTTAAAAAACACTGCTTGAATACTGGTTAGGCTGCCACTACAATGAAACTGAGGACAGCCCCTGCATTGAAGAGCTTGCTCAGCTATGGACTGGTGTCTCTCCAAACAAAAGACTGTCCTTGCAATGCAAATTGGTCTTGGCATTTAACATTAAAAAACTCCTTTATTTGTTTCTTCTGGACTCTGAAGAAAAATAAAAAGGAAACTGTCCTAGATTGCAAGGTAATGTGTATTCTATTTGCCATCTCTTAGAGGTGGGGCAGTTATCTTCTGTTATTTGGGCAGTTTTCCTTATCTCTTCCACAAACYAATCCTCCCTCTGAGGAGACATCAGCTGTTAATGGGTTATTGAGTGTCACTGCATGGCTGATAAAAATTACATCATCCCATTGTGAGATGCTCCMCCCAGAGGGAGGAGCCAAGCATTCTCTCCTGGATATAATCTGAGACTTTTAGGATACCAGAACAGCCTTTTCCACTGGATTCCCAGAGGAACAGCTGCATTTTCCACTGAATCTTCAGAGGAAGACTCCACCCTTCTACAGGCTCACTGCTCCAACAGAACCACACCTGACACTGCAGGAGGACTGCAGGCACCATTCCAATTGGACTGCTAYCAACACCCTGACCCACAGGGTGTCAGGTTGAGTTCTGRCTCTGTCAGTGYTGTTTTGGTTTACTGCATTGTTTATTTTATTTTTATTTTCTTCCCTAATAAAGAACTGTGATTCCTGCTCCCATATCTTTGGTGGAACCAGAGATGAGTAGTTAGTTTCCTTTTCAGCACTTTTTTCAGAACTGTGTGTGCTAAGAGGCAGCAGCCACCCACGTTTGAGCTGAGAAGCTGTTCATCGCAGGCAAGGGGTTTACATCCTGATCAATGTGCTGGAAATCCTCCTCTCCAAGGTGTGACTGTAACAGAGAAGAAAAGTTTCAGGTTTGAGAATGGCCCATTACCGACCCCTCTCTCCCATCCATCTGGGATAGTAGTTCATCTATTATTGGGATGCTYTCATGGATCTTGCTGTTCAATTTCTAAGTCTCAGTTTACCCACCTATGAAATTGGCTTTTTGAGGAATGGAGAGGAGAGGAGATTTAACTTCATACTGAAATTGTTAAGAAATCCAGCACWACTTTTGCTCCGACTGACCAGATCAGATATTTTGCAGTAGAGCACAAGCTGYCCCTGCACAAATATTTCCCTCAGGAAATAAGATGTTCAGAATTGAGACCACTGAGAATCAGTTATTCCTCAAAACTCTAGGCTTATTTTATCTCTGGTTTAAAAAAAATAGAGAAGTTTAAAGCTCTGCAGAAGTGCTCCAAATCCTGCCCAAGTTTACTGTCACAAAATAAAAGGTACAGGAGAAAGCTGGAGATATATAAAAAGAAAGGGCCACTCCTAAATACTTGACTCTCTACCTGAGTTTTGTTTAGCGCTAAATGGCAATCTTTAATTTCTTTGTAAAAGGTTCTACAAAGAAATCGCACCTCTGTTCCAACACGTAAATCAAGGCAAATTGAATTTTGATCCTTTTTATTTTGGCAAGGCATTGAATCGAAATCCTCTCAAACGAAGTCTCCTGTAGACAATGAGGAATTTGCCTGGCTGTGCAGAGTCCTGTCTGCTCCAGATCTCAGGAGCTGCTTTTCAACGTCAGAAGTGAGATTGCTTTTGGTATCAGCRGTTGATTTTAATCATCACAGAAACATAGAATGGTTTGGGCTGAAAGGGACCTTTAAAAGTCATCTCATTCCACCCGCTGCCATGGCCAGGGACACGTTCCACTAGACCAGGTTGCTCCAAGCCTCATCCAGCCTGGCCTTAGACATTCCCAGAGATGGGGCAGCCACAGTAAAAACCATTATTTCTTATATCTAATCTAAAGATCTTGCATGGCAGGAGCATGTTTGACTCAGTGAACCATGCTGACCTCTTTAGGTGTTGCTCTGCCATGCCAATGTCCCTGGGGTGTGAGTCTGCTGCAGCAGCAGACGTGCAGGCTTGGAAGATCAGGGAGCAGCCTGCAGCTGTCAGGAAAACCTCTGGGTCCTTCCATGCTCCTGCCTCCCAGACAAACATGACACCCTCACTCATTGCTGTGAGCMCCAAGGAGACAGCTCTGACCTTGGAGAGGTGCACAGTGTGTGTGTTTATGACTGCTTCCTGAAATGCCTGGGTTTAAAAATGCCAAATGCACTTGATGAGGATTTTAGGTTTGTTTTTTTAATTACTGCAGGGCTCTGTATTACTACGGTAATTTTTTTCCCTGATACATCACATAAAACTGCCTTAGCAACCCTCAAACAACATTAAATGTCCCTTTGACATTTTTAGTGTGCACTTTGAGGGCAGTTTTTAAGAATTAAAGGTTAAACTTTGAGAAAACTTCCATGTAAATATAGTTCAAATAAACCTCAAAAGATTTAACAAATATTGAATGACCAGGGCAGTAAAATGGATACATGTGAGTGAACCTAAAGGGGTTTTATTTTTCTTAATTCCAGTTGAACAGCCCATTATGTCTTTTCCTGGAGCCCGTAGACTTGAAAACCAGTCTCAAGCTGAACTGAAGTGGTTGGGATATGTGATCTATAAATATTAGGATAGCTAGAGCATGAAAGCAGATGATGTGAGGTTGGGTTTATGATACTGATGCTATCTCCTTTTCTTTCAGAATTGCCTGGAGTTATGAGATGGAGCCTTCTGGATTGTATAAATGTTACATAGTTTAGTGAGTGTATGAAAGAGGAGCCAGTCTTGAGAGCATGTGGGCATTGGCTGCTGCTCCTCCTGAGTGCCTGGGACTGCAGATTTGTGAAGTGAGTGAAAGGGGAATGTTTTGTTTTGGTTTTGGTTTTATTTTGTTGTGTTTTTGAAAGATCCAGCCATTCCTCTGATATTGCCCAGGTGTGGATTTGAAGCCCTAATGCTGTGGACAGTAGGAGCTTTGTCACAGACTGCAGGGAAACTGAGTCTCTAAATCACCAATTGCTTTTAACTAGGGACACATGGATTGTTTTCCTATTTAGTGAAGCAAACCCTTGTAGCAGGTTTACAGTTCAGCTGATGATCCTCTGGGTATGAAAGGAACATGAGCTGCTAACCCACAAAGAAAGGCCCCAAGGAGTCTCCAGCTGATGGAAACAGATGATGGCTCGGTGTAAATCAGCAGATCAGCAAAGTCAGGCTGATTACCAGCAGCTCCAGATCTGGTTCTGATGGCAGCCAAGTCTCTTCACCTCTGGGTGATCGAGTGTTGTCTCCATTCCCAGAGGCTCAGATCTGGATCCCATTGTGCTGGATCCGGGTCAGGCACTGGAGGCATCTTGTGACCAGCATTCCCTGTTGTCTCCATCTGCACCTTCATTAACTTTCAGCATTGCAGAGATGATAATGCTGGGGGGCATTGCTGCTGTCTTGGGCAGAGATGAGTCTTGAGTAGACTTGAAGTCCTCAATAAAATGATGTCTTTGACTGCATGTGCATGAACCTGTGCGTGCTCTCCTAGTTTTGCTCTGAGAACCATCTTCAACCACTCTTCTACTCTCCAACAGCCATCATCCTTAAATGAACTCCTCCTTTCTTACACTTCTGCTCTTCTCTTTTAATTGCTCTTCCACATTTGGGTCCAGCCTTGYATGGACTTCTCCCCCACTCCTGAATCCAAGGCTACCCCCACCATCCTCCCTGTCTCTGAGACTTGTTGGCCTGGAGACCTGGAACAGGAATTTTTCCCATCCCTCCTGCTGCTCATGCAGTGATCTCCCCCTCCCGATGTTCCAGGTCCTCCCACCTAATCCAACTCCCTTCTGCACATTAAGCTTCCTCCAGAAGACTCAGCAGTGCTAACCCTTCATCCATTAAATGCCTTCCCTGTCCCAGCAACAYGTAAGTGTGGAATGATAGATTAAAATCATGCTAAATGAATACCTGATGTGGGCTTCCCAGAGTGCCACTCCTTGTAAAACCAGAGAACTCAGCTGCTGAACTCTTTGGATTAGGATCTGTTTTGTATTTATATCCTGTAAATTTTCAAATCCATTGCTGGTGCTAACAAATAAATAGTTATGATTAATCACCTATCATTTTGGGCCTGATCCAGCTTTGATTACATCAGTGGGAACCTTTCCATGTGCTGCATGGGAGCTGGATCAGACCCACAATCCAGCCTTTTTTTTAGCTCAGTGCTGTCCTTGAGGGGACTTTATCTTGTCTGGTTTAAGGTGTTTGCATTTGGGCAATTTCCCCTGCTTTTGTGAAGGTAACATAAAGCAACACATCAAATCTGGAGATGTGACCAYCAGGGACCTCCAGAAACTGGTGCTTGGGGTCTGAGAGATTGTCATATTTCACATCTTTATTCAGCCCATGAATTTTAGCAACATGAGGCTGGTGAAATAATGTAGACTATGAAATAAAACCTCCTCAGGACAAGGATGGAAAATTCAAATGTCTTAAAGCCAGCCTGGGCAATGGTCTTGTGATGTGGTACTGCACTCAGAGAAGGTGACAGAAGGGAAGATGCCAATGTGGCTTTGTTTTGTCCCCTGATCCCATGAGGGTTTTAATTAGTATCAAAAATCACAGCTCTTAATCCTTTTATATACCGCAGAAAGTAATGAAAAAGGAACTGCAGGCACAAATGGCTCTCAAGCAACTAAAAAGTGAGTACAGGATCAGGTGGCAGGGTTTACATGCATGCTCCTAGAGCAAGCACATCATCCCTTCTCCATTTGGTTCAAGGATGGTGTCCTTAAACCTTATAAGGAAAATACAATGAGGAATCCAGCAGACAATTGAAGAATAAATCCCTGTTTTATGTGCATGGAGCAGATCCAGAACATCATCCAATCCTCTGAGACACCTCTGTTCCTCTGGTAACATGGCAAAAGGGTTCCCTCTGTAACAAGATACTCTCTTCATCACCACACCAGCAATGAAGCAGAATCACACATTCTGCCAGACACCTGGCCAAATTCTTCCACCTCTGATCCCTTGATGAGCACCCCTATCTTCAGTGAGAAATACTTCCTGAGATTTTCACATGGGGCAAAGTTGTTCCTCATTGAGTATAAATCCTGCTGCTGCAGGAAATGTCTGTAAATTAAATACTTTCCTAAAATGGATCAACTGCCTGGGAAAGTGCAGGCACAGCTTATGAGCTAGCCTCAAATGTTTACATATAAGAGATAGTAGATGAAATATTTACTATCTCCACCCATGTTAGAAAGGATCTATCTGAATATGCTCATATGGCTTATGCTGGTGTCTAATCACTCCTTCAGCATTGAAGATCTCAGCAGATCATCCACGTGAAGGAAGGTGTGAGGTATTATCGTCATTATGTGGAGAAGCAGCTGATGAATACAGAGATTGTCCTGCCAAAATTATCTCTTCTTGCCCAGTAAATGGATTCATTCCCAGAGGTGCTGGCCCCTCCACCAAAGTGGAGTCCTGGGAGTAGTAAGGCAGTTGTTGTTAACACAGCTTTGACAAGGGCCATCTTCACCCCTGCCCCTCTCAAAGCTGACACAGAGCACCGACAGTGCTCATCCCCAAATTTGGAAACATTTTTCTGATTGGCACCTAAGCTGGGGGTGATGGAGATGCCACCACCTTGGCTGTTCAGAGTGTGAGGTTGTGAGGTCCAGCATGAAAATCCTCCAGGAAACAGAGTCCAGTGTGCCACAACTCCTGGCCATGCCAGAGAACCTTCTCAAAATAGATTCTGTTCCTGTTAAGAGCCTCTCAGAGAATTTGTCAGTTCCTACTTATTGAAAACATGTAAAAAGCAAGGCTTAACCCCATAAACAAACAGAGGGATTTTTTTTTTCAGGAGTTGTTGTCTTATGAGACAGCAGAATAAACTTGAAATTTGAATTCCAGGGTGTCAGAAACCAGGGAGGCACTGATTGCCTGATATGAAGGGAAGCAACTCCCAGTCAGAGGTTGTAGAAATGCATCTGTTGTCTGATGAGTTTCAGTGGCAGCAGTCTGCAGGCAACACTCAGAAACGCTGTGATGCTTTTAAACCCAGCTTCAGCTTTGTATTTCCGTAGAATCATAGAATCAGAGTTTGTGTTGGAACTTTTGCAGGTCATCCAGTCCAGCCTTCTCCTCTGACCAGGGCTAATTAGACCTGATTTCTCAGGGACTTGACCAGTCCAATTTTGAATAACTTAAAGGATGGAGATTCAGYTGGGAAAAACCCATCCTTTAGACGAGTCCATTCATGGGGATAATATTTGGATTTCTTCAGGCAGTTCAAGGAAAAGGAAAGATGTTTTGTAGGCAGCTGCTGTGTTATCTGGGCCTGAAAGTCCTGGGGGTCAAGACTCAGGTCAGGTCAGGTCAGGTTTAGTTCCAGCAGAAACCAACACTGTATTCCACTGAGACCAAAAATATTCCCCTTACCCGGGTTTGTCAGCACACGTAGCTGTGGCAGAAGGTTTTTAATGGTCTCACAACCACTTTTTGAGGGTAAATTATTGCAGATTCTAGATCAGGCAAGATGTTTGCTCCTCATAGATCTGTATTACTTCTTCAAGAGTTCCAGACATTTTGGTTGGCAAGTCAGATGAGGAATAAGCAGTTTCTGGGGTGATCTTTTCCCCTGGTTCTTCTCTGGTACCATGAAATCATCCTCTGGAACTTGCAGAATGAATGAACCAGCTAAAGACCTGAAAGGTATTGACCAAATCCTTTCACTCAGCCTTGAGATGAAAAAAGAAACAAAAGTTATCAGAAAAATTCCTCTATAAACAGTTCAAAATTGTAGGTGCTTAACWACCCTTTGCTCTGAGTGCTAAAGGGATGTTTTCTTGTTCTCTCCTCTGAAGACAAGAGAAATCTGTCTCAGCACTTTTTCTTGTCTTCTGGGCAACTGAAGAGCAATTCAGTTGCTAAGTCTTGAAGAGTGGAATCTCTTTAAGTCAACCTCTTCCTCATGAGAAACCATTGTCATTAGCCCAGCAGCTGATCTGGGTGTTTGGAAAGGAGATTGAGTCCACACCGAGTACAAAATTGTATTTTACCCTGAAATAAATAGGTGCCAATGCATCTGCCTATGTTTTTTTTTTTTTTTTTTGCTCTGACACTGTGCAGTCCAGTTCATGGAAAACACTTTTTTTGCTCCTTCTCGACATCTGCCAGGAAGGCTGTTTGCACAGATTTTTCATTGCTTTGTTTTTGTTTCCCCTGAAAGGATACATGCTAAATCTCGAGAGTCAAACACGTGTTTTGCTTGAGACTCAATATGCTCATTAACTAATTGTGCTGGCATGGGAATGCCTCAAGATAACAAAAGGCAGCCTGGATCATGGCTGGATGGAAACAGGATATACTATCATGCAGAAGGGGAATTTTCAGGACGGACACACTCTCCCATCTCACAACTCAGCGTTGGAGCAGGCACTGGGAAATTATTGCAGTGCTCATGTCAAGCCATGATGTGTCTTTAGATTGTGCTGAAACGGAATTTCTTGGCAGCCTRCAGTAGACACAGTGGTTTGAACACTGGCAATCACTGTGAGAAGGAGGAAGAAAAGGTAACAAAGTCCCAGGATGGAAAAAGATGAAGGCAGGTGTGATTCAGAGGAACCAGGCTTTGCAGAGTCAGGAGGAGCTTGTGTCTCACTGCTTGTTTTCAACACACCTGGTGTCTGCATTGGGAGCACAATTTTAGGGGCAGGGTCTTCAAAGGGCTGTGAAGTCACTTGGCTTCTTGATGTGTTTTGGTAAAAGACAAGAGCCTGCTCCTAATCAGACTGGGTCCTGCATCCTGGTCTTGGTCTAGTTGATCAGGGCATTGCCAAAATCTCTAAGGAAATTARTCAGTGAAAAACAGTTCAGATGGGAGAAAATCAAGTTAGTTTTKATGGCCTGGCTTGCTTGCTTCCTTTCTCCATTAGATGCTCTTATCTTCCTTTCTCCATGGAATAACCTGAGCGGTGTAGAGCCCAAATGTTGTGAGAGCCAGGCAGAGAACGATTGGTTTCAGAGAAGCTTCGGTTTCGGAGAAGCAAACCAACAACCAGAGGATGCTCTGTCTAGCTCTGCCCTGGAGCCAGAAGCTTTGTGCCAGCCAATCTTAAGAACTTCTTGGGGATGTCAGCTGGGGAAGTGATGGGCAACCCTCAAAGTGAGGGAGTCTGGAGATCAGATATGAAGCGTTTCTGAGGTGTGCATTCCTCAGAAGCCCACCTAGCCCAGCAGGTAGGAAAGTTTTCTCAGTCCCCATTCTTAGAATTCCAGCCAAGCTGAATGCCCATCCCCAAAAGATTTCTGAGTTAGTTTTTGTGGCTGCCCCATCTCTGGAAGTGCTCAAGGCCAGGTAGGACAGGGCTTGGAGCAACCAAGTCTAGTGGAAGATGTCTCTTGCCCATGGCAGGGTGGATGATCACTAAGGTGCCTTCCAACCCAAAYCATTCCATGATTCTAAAATGCTTTGATTTCAGCAATTTCTAACAAGAACAGGCTCTGCTGATCTGATCCAGCTCTCTCTATGCTGCTTTTCCATTGCACATACGTGCTATTGGGATGTTGTGAACCCTCCTGAAAGTTTTGAGTTGGGAGGGGTGAGAGAGAAGATGAGATGAACATGTTTACATGAGAAATAATGAGAATGCTGCATGTGATCCAGATGTCATCTTGCATTTTCCTCGCTGGACACACAATGTCATAATGGAAAACACAGAGGTTTTCCCTCCCCTAGTCAATGGTCCAATTTTCCTCCTCAGTCTTTTTTAAACACATCCTCTGCTCATCTCCAGGCTATGGCACCAGTACACAAGGAAATACATGCTGAGACGGGTCTGTCCTGGCAAATTCAGAGCCACTTTATAGAYCTTCATAAACATTAAAAGTGCTGCAGGGGGAAAAAATCCCCAAATCCTTGAAAATTAAAACCTTCTCCTAAGATTCTTCTTCTGCAGGCAATTTACTTCACAATAAGACATTATCTGGGACTGTTTRCTTCCAGAAACAAATTAAGGAGTACTTTCAAGGATCTGGAACCCATTATTGAGGTGTAAGAAATCAAATCTTTGTAATCAGGACATAAATAGGAAGCAAATCCAGACATTAATCAAACCAAGCATTCAGATCATCCTGTGAGACAAATATGAGTCCTAAGAGGTGCTGAAACGTTTCAGCCAGACTAAGGGTTGATTTTCAAGTTATTCTGGAGAATAAACAAGGACAGGGAAGAATAAACAAAGCTTTGAGCTCATCTGAGTCTTAGCCAAAGATCTGCAAGAATTCAGGGTCAGATTTGGGGAATTGAGGCTAATGGATGAGGTAGGAACCATGTCTAACAATAAGTTTGAAGTGGTCTGAGGTGCCAGACAATGAGCTTTCAGCGTCTTCAGCATCCAGTTGGGACATATGGCTATTCCTCCCAGCAGCTAGCAGAGTTCACTGCTCTTTTTCATGGCTGCATTGATCTGACAGCTAGTGAGAATGTTCCTGGAGCTGGATAGGATAAACAGAGATAATGTGGGTTRAGCTGAGTGTTTATCTGGACTTAGGCTTCTTTGGGCTTACACACAAGTGCACACAATGAGAGTGGTACCATCAGCTCCATCAGGAAGAGTTCATTCGGTGTGGGGCTCATTACAGGTAGGTCTCATTGAGTCTGAGATGTAAAATATCTCATTACCAAATGAACAAGAAATTAACTGGACAGATTCACAGCACCATTGGCTCAAACTGAATTTAAGGAGGAGCCAAAATATACCTCTGAAAAATCTTCATTTAATGCACAAGGGTTTCTGGAGCAAATGGATCTGCCTCTCAGTTTGTCTCTTTTGTCTCTGCTAATCACTGATGACAGGAAGCAAGGTTCCTGACTCTGCAAGAAGCCCTGTGCTACTGATGCTACATCCCTAACCCTGGCCTTACGGACATCATCTTTATTTCCACAGCAACTACCTGCAGTGGCACAGAGGAAGATGACTTCTGAAGGAGAATTAACAAGAGCAGACAAAATCCCAAAGGAACCATCTGATTTTCTTGTGCCATGAAATACACAGCTTCAAGAGGAATAAGAAGAAAGAGCCCCAGAAAATACAACATGGATGCAGACTTGTTTTCAAAACAGACAGCTTATTTTATTTTGATAGGATATGAATTTCTTAATATCCTGCTAGGAAGTGTTTGTGAAATATAGGCAATCACAAATTAATCACCGAGACCAGATCACAAGGCATGGGATGAAATGGGACCACTTGGGTTAAAAAGTCCAGTTCCATGTTAATCATAGTTAATCATATTATTTAAATTAATTCAGAAAATTGTTAGCTCCATCTGAAAAACATACTAATTTCTCACACAGCCCTGATTTATTTGCAAAGWTTTTATGGATCCTCCCAATTCTGCACATGAGAAATAATCTAATTTTTAATCTCACTTCATTAGTCAACAAGTTATGACCATTTGTGCTATACTTTTTATACATATGGAAGCCAAATATCTCACACTCTTCTTTCTCAAGGTACCTAAAATGAAATTAACAAAGAAAGAAAGAAAGTAAATGTAACATAAAATTGTATAATAATCTTCCACTGTTGTTATTAAATGAACAYCTGACCAGAACCTTCCCATCTGAACAGTCTTAAATTTAAGGCAGATGGAATCTAGCTCTGTATTAATTGCCTGGTCTTCCTTGCTTAATAATCTCATGTCTTGATGAAAACCCTGTATGCCAAACCTCTAGAAATAACAAAAAGAAGCTCCTGGAGGAAATGTGGAATGCAGTGGGATTTAGGAAGAGATTAGCCCTACAGTTCCACCAGCACTTTAAATTGTCTGAAGCTAACTCTAACATGAAACACGTATAACTTTCCACCTCTGGCTGTAGTTCCCCACTTTCCACTCCCTCTTTGAACTAGTATGGATATTTTGTTCAGTGAATCAGTGTGAGAGACTGATCCAGCTTCAAGAAAGCAACACTGGTGCAAAATGGYTGGGGAGAGAAATAGGACATGCTTCTGGTACACCTCATGTGCTTTAGGATGGACTGAATCGTGTCTCTTGTCATTAACTAGGGTGTGGCCCAAACATTGTTCAAACATCCACCTCTCACACCTCCAGGTGGTGGGATAGGCACCCTTCCACCTCCCTGGGATCTCAGAGTGCAGGCAATATTGTTTTGTGGTTTACCTCCCAGCTGAAGTCACCTACTGAATGAGCGCTGAGCCCTGCAGAGGTCTGTTAACGCCACTTTTCATGATCTAAACACACAAAGAAATCAAGGCCAAACATACACTGAAACGAGCTATGGCAGAAGATGCATGATTTAGTAATGTGAAGCACAGTGAGCTCCTGTCAACTGTCTTCAACAGCTCTGGAAATCAGGCACCATAAACCCCCAAAAGTGAGGCACATCAACTCATCTGTCACTTCTGWATGCATTGGCCTATGGCCCAACATTTTGGAGCAACCAATCCAGCCAAAATCATTTAGCAAATCAGTGATTGGCATCGTAAATGTAAGTATGGCACCATAAATGTAATTCATAGTATATACAACACAGAGAACAGAGCAGATTAGTAAGAAACAGGAGTGCTTCACAGTGCGGGACGATACCAGCAGGAGTTGTCTAACAAACAGAAAATTATGTGTAGTTATAGAGCTGGAGCTTTTCCATTGGCTGGTGAGGTTTCTCACCATCTGGGAGAGCTTTGAAAAAGAGCAGGAAGAGGCTTGATCAATGTTGTGTGAGGGAGTGTTGGCAAAAGAAGGTTTGACAAGCTGAGCAAGCCAAGCAAACAAAGAGTGCAGCCAAAACAGAGACAGAAGGGAGCAAGAGGGAAGAGGTTGTGTGGGAGATGAGAGGAGAAGCTTGACTTCAGCATGAAGGAGATCCATCAGCCCATCACAGTCCACACCACTCTGTGTGTGGGAGGTTAAAAGATCCTTGCACTTCTGTGAAGTCCAAGGTGATGCAAAGCTTTGGGCTGCCCCCACAAAACTCCTGCCTGCCTATCACCAGTCCCCTCCTGTGACCCCCCAGCTTCCCCAAAGAGGGGTGTCCATGGGGAAGGGTGCAGAGGCTGCTCTGCTAGAAGGAGAGCTGCTGGGCGGATCTACCAGCACAACCACCATCATTTCATTAGAGCAAGCAACAAGCTTTGAACATTTGAGGGAGAGGCACAAGGTGACACTGGCAAAATGGGTTCTTTGCTGGAGGGACTGCACAGCTGCCAGGAGAAGTTGCAAGTAAGGTTACAAACAGCATTGTGGGCATCGTTTTTGGTTGGCTGCTCTGTGTGGACTGTTGGGGGAAGAGAGAAACATTCATTTGCAAAGTTCAACCTGCTATGAARTGCAGGGAAAAGCAATCCCTGATTTTTACACTTTATCTCACTGAAGAACAACAGTGCACCAACACCATAATTTTCATGCCATCTCTTGCAGGGATTTCCAACCTTCACAGCTGCTGTTGCCTTCTAACTTTCTCCCTCTATAAACATTTCTTGCCATTCATCTCTCTTCTCCCTGATGATGGGCCTCTCACCATGCTCTCAGTTGTACCCACCACCTTCATCACTGTGCTGTCAGATCTGGCAGGACCAGTGTAGTTCCCAAGCTGAAAAGCCTGATGCTTTGTCTGTGGTGTTTGTCCATGTCTTTGTGAGTGCTGGGAGCTGCAGCTCTTCAACAGGATGGTTCTCAAACTTCCTGAATACTCGGGACAAAAGATTTTTGTGGGTTATCAGCTACCGTGAACCACCAAACTTTGAAAGGAAATAGTCCTTCAGTATAATTCTACAGAGCAGGTATTATGGCCTTGTAAGCCTGAGTTTTGTGATTGAACTCATCTTCATCTCCCAAGACAATATTGTTGGCTCCAATGAAAGCTCCGCTCAGTTCTGTGGAAACAAGTATTTTGAATATTATCCTCTGGCTATGCTAGGGTGCCCTAGAGGTGCTGCAGATGACTCTGACCTAAGCGGGGATAGAGTGAATATGGAGGGCCTTAAGGCTGTGTTGTTTGTTTTATCATTATCACAGATCCAAAGCAGGAACTCCATCAAGGTTGTATTTTTCCCTCCTGTCATTGTGTCTTTGTACYAACATCCCTAAGAAAGATTGTGAGAAATCTGTAACAACCTTTCCTTGGAGATGATGGCAGCTTGGGTGATGAATTCAGCTCTTGCTGGGTCAGTGTGATAATGAATGTTCAAGACAACAGACTGGCAAATGAGACAGCTGCTGCAAGACTGCATAGTGGGCTAATTATTTCAGTATTTTTCTGTTTATAATTGCTGCTCTGGATGTTCTCTATTGGCTGTTTGCAGAAAGAGGGAACAGGGACTGTGGACTGATCCAATGTTATAGATCCAGATCTCTTGGATGGTCTTCTTGAACAGCTGCTTGTTTCTAGGGACTGTGATGGGCTGTGTAATTTGTTAGCCCTGTGTGTGTCTGCATACACCCATGCACAGAAGGGCATGGATGGGCAAATATAACACATCCACTGCTGTGAAGAGGATCTGGARAAAAATCAGATCTCAGCATCCAGCTAGAATAAGTTACATAGCCATTGATGCAATCCTTTCCGTCACAGACTCTCAAAGCATTTTAAGGCATTTGTATTTTCAATCCCATCTAAAATAGCCTCAAGAGTTGCACCAAGTCCAGCCTATGTCTGCAAGACTTGATGAGAATAACCACGTTGTCACTCTCCTTTCAGGTGCTCTCAAACTCTGCACTTGTGCATTGCTCTATKTTATCTACATGTTGATCAGCCATGAACAGAAAGATTTCCCTCTGTTTTTGCACCGTGCAGTGGCAGATCTAATCCCCATGCCCCTCCCTTCTCTGATTTATGAGAGCAGAGCAACCCTGCAACCTTCTCCTTTTAACCCTGCACCTGCACATCATGGCTAACAGCTTTAGCTGCTTTCTTGCAATAACTCACAGAATCTCTTTCCTAGGCAGCCACGCCTTTGCATTAGCAGATATTTCCTCTACTGGTGCTTTGCTTTCTGGCTCATTTTTTGATTGCCCTCAGCCTTTCCCCAGATGCTGAAATAATCTAAATCTTGTGGTAATAGACTGTGCTGTGTTTGGGGCGTGTTCAACTCCTAAGGCAGCATCACATTTGGCTTCTCTGCTCTCCTTCCCTTTAGCTCCACCACTGCTGTTAAGAAAAGCAATCCTACAGCTGAGATGGAGTGAACATACCCAGGGAAACTCCACTGGAACCTTCTTTTCCATCAGCAGTAGTTCTACTCTTACTTACCTTCTGACTTGCTTTTGTAAGATTTTTTTTACTGGGGCACTTTTTGTGTCCCTGATCTGGGCTCAAGACCCTGATTATGTGCTCTTTAAATGACCTCTGAGAAAAAGGGAGATTATCTATATATCTAATCTCTCTAATCTACCTATCATCCATCTATCCATCTGTCTATCTATCTATCTATCTATCTATCTATCTATCTATCTATCTCTCATAATCTCTATCTTTATCTCTCATCATCTCTATCTCTATCTCTATCTCTATCTCTATCTCTATCTCTATCTCTATCTCTATCTCTATCTCTATCATCTCTATCTCTATATCTCTATCTCTATTTCTATCTCTATCATATCATCTCTTTTTACCCCTATCTCTTTATGTCTATCTCTAATGGATATCCTCTGTATCTTTCTCTCTCAGTTATACCAGGGCCCAGCACAGCCCTGGTGAATTACAAATCTGAGTTAAGGGATTGCCTTCATGACCTGCTACAAGAGCTCGTGTCCCAGCACCTCCCTGGCTGAAGCAGACTATGACTCAAGGAGAATTTGGCCCTGAAATGCAAGTCAGGCCATYTCCAAGGTAGTCTTACTCCCAGGTGGAGGCTCTGATTTTCTTTCATATCTGAAAGCTAGAGCAGCAGGGAGACATTTGTACTTCAAAATCTCAGACTAGAAAAGGGATCTGCTATGAGGAATTCCTTTGTTTTATAACAGGAAAAGGAAAGAGAACAGCTGAGCACAGCTCTCCACTAGCACTCATCTCAACTATACAGTGTCTTCTTTTCAAGTTGGCTTCTTAGATAGGAGAAATTTGAAGAAAATTGGCCACTTCCAGCCASAACACACAACCAGGCCCATTTGTGCTCTTTGTTCTCTGAGAGAAGCAAATAGTATGGGGCTTGACCATGGTGTTGGGTGAAAAAAACAACCACTATTGCTCCTGCACAAAAATGAAAGCTGGGACAAGAGCCTCAATGCATCTTCAGACAAGGAGGGAACAGAGCTGAGGTGAGTCCTTAGGCTGGGAAACCTCCTGGCATTGTTTTTAGAGTTAGTGCTCAAACTCAACTGCAGTCACAATGTGATCCAGACACTCTGCAGATGCCTGCTCTCGCCCACATCTTGCTAACACATCCTTTATCTTCAGCTCAGGTGTGAGCTTTGTGCCTAATGGATGGACACAGACAGACTTACTAGGGAAACCCTGTGTAGATGTAAAATTGCCTTACATCACAGATATGAGAGGGACGCAGTGGTTTACACTGGCAGAGTATTTATCTCCAACTTGCTAAGCTGAAGCAAGATTGTAGAAGTCAAGGAATCCAATATGTGGAAATAATAGTGATTAAAAGCTGTTTTATAGCTAAAGCATGCTTTTCTCACTCAGAAAAAAATTGTGGAAGCACTGTTCACACACCCAATGTGCAATTAAAAATGATCTAAACCAAGTGATGTATCATCTCTGCATTGCAGTCATTATTGCTAATGCATTTTACTGGGTATTCAAAATCAACAATGTGTGACAGAACTGCTGGGTTTTTATGTTCTGTGATCATTATTGTAAAAGATGCTCTTCGAGAAAGAAAATGAAGTCARATGTAGACATTAGGAAGCCCGAGAGGGTCTTTATCATAGAATGAAACAATGGCTTTGGTTGGAATGGACCTTCAAAACCATCTGTTTCCAATCCTCTRCCATGGCAGGCACACCTTCCACTAGACCAGTGTGCTCCAAGTCCTGTCTGACCTGGCCCTGTGCCAGGACCCCCTCACCCTCACAGCGAAGAATTTATTCCCAATATCTAATCYAACCCTGCTCTCTGGTAGTTTAAAGTCATTATCCCTTGAGCTTTGTTTTCTCTCTTGAAAAGAAAGACAGCCCAGCATTTCACCATTAGGCCTCTTGATATCAGTCAGATTAATACTTGTGATCAGAGTGCACTGACAAAATGCCCCGAAACTCCACTGTAATGTTCCCTTTACTACCTGAAGATCCACTGAAGCTCTGGGATGAGGCAGCCCACTGGGTTTATTTCTCCTTTAGATGTACTTCAAATCCTACTGAGGCCAGCCAGGGACTTCTCACTGAATCAGGCCACCTGCCTCATTCTCTATCAGCAATTYACTGCCTGCAAGGAGTGAATAAATCAGTCCAAGAAACCTGGATTCAGTTACTGGTTCTGCCACTTGCTTTCTCAGTAGGTTTATGGCCTCTATTTCTTCTCTAATTCTTGCTCTCTTTGGCTTATCCTTGTGGCACCAAGGCAACATCACTCTCCACTGGGATACTGAGATGCTTTTGCACGGCAGATACATTCCAAAGGAAAGCACATCTCATTCAATGATGTAAAGTTCTCAGTTCTCCTCAGCTCCTCATGCTAAATAGCTTCATAACTTCATTCCAGAAGAGGCAGAATGGATACCCCGACTCGCAGCAAGGGACCACATAACCCAGGATCTTCAATGGGACTGTAAACAGYATGAACACATTTGATTCTACCCTTGATCTGACCATTTCCTGCATAGGAAACTCAATGCCTTAAGTATGTCCAGTAAGAAATCTCCAGTGGATCTCTCTTCCAAGGACTCATTTCACTCCCATAGTCATGTTTTGTGTCTACCACATCAACTCCTGGGGAGATCCATGGATTAACTGCTCACTTCATGGACTCACATATAGCTGGTGAAACTCACTGGTGAAGTTCCTGAGTCAGCCTGTCCAGTGTTGCAAAATAATTAGAAATGCAGGTAAGCATTTCAGCCAAGCAAGCATGCTGTGGGGAGTTCAGCCTTGGTTGATACYTAACACTCAGGTCTTCAAACACTTCTATAGGCTGGTGCCTCATTCCCCCTTCCCTGTAAAATATCAGCCAGGCCCATGGCTGCAACCTGGCTCTGGCTTGAGGCAGTGCAGATCATAGCCTGAAAAGCAGCTCAGAATAAAAGGCTCTCAGATTGTCTGCCAGTGCCTCAAGAAATAGAGTTCCACTCCTAAAATGTCAAAGGTATGTCAATGTGAAGAAGAAAAACAAGAAAAAGAAATTYAAAAGTTTGAAAAGAGGTTTTACTGGCAGCCAGGAAAATGTAACTCCTTTTACTTAATWTTTTTTCTGCCTCTTCTGAGCGTGAAGCTTTATCTCAGTGGAGGAAAAACAATGGGGAAAAGGGTTAAAATGGAGTGGGAGCAAATAAGTGTATATTTGCTTTGTATCAAAGAATCMTACTCATCAAGTGATGAAGTCCTTGCAAGTCTTTAACACCCTTMCCCATATCCTGTATCTGAAATTCCTTCATCTCTCCTTGTTCAGCAGCCAGGACAGCAGCTGCTTGCTGTGCTCAGCTGTCTCACAGGTGATGCAGCTGAGGAGATGATTTTTGGTTTCATGGCACTTCTTTCAGTTCTGGGTACATTTCAAGAGACTCCAAGCTTTGACTGACTCAAGGACTTCAGGGCAGAGGGGTGAAGGTAAGGGAAAGGTTACCCAAATGGACATAATCAGATGATTGCTGCAGAGCTGGAGCAGAAATGATGCAGCACATACTTCTGCATTGCTCCTTGGAGCCCCAGGCAGAGGCTGGACACACTGAGTTGTCTTTATCCCCTGAAAAGGACCTCCATGGATTTTCACAGACCAGCACATCTCAGAGCTCCCCTCCYTTCCCCCTGGCTTCCCCACCATTCTGAGTGCCCAGCCACAGTGACATCCCAACAAGGGTGACACTCCCTGATCCCCCCACCACTGCCCACCATCCAACTCAGCCAACAAAGAGGTTTTTCCTCCTGCCACCTGAGCTCCAGGCACAGCCACCTGGCACAGGGCCAGCAAGGCTTCTCCCACCACCAGATCCCCATTGGTTGCTCTTCCTCCAAGGGCCCCTGTCTGGCTCTTCTCCACTAATGTTCTCTGTGTCATTCCAAAACAATCAGCCAGCCACAGTGCTTATGTCTAGTGAGAGCCGAGGGTCAGGAGTGTATCCAAGCAGAATGTGSTGTAAATAACTGACTCCATCTGCTTTGGGTCAGAACAGCTTCAACTCATCAGAGGGAACCAAAGAGCCTCCAGGGGTGGTGGAGGGACTTTCTGAATCCATCTATGGAGCTGGCACTGGGAGAAGCCAAACATGCTCTTAGTGTTTACGCTGTCAGGCCACGAGGTATTCATCTTCATCCCAAAACACATTCCTCACAGAACACTTCTGGGCCTCAAACTCTGTCACTGGGAGAGCTAAGGAAATGAAAACTGGGAGGRTAATGCTGAGCTGTCAAGCCTTGTGTACAGCAGCAACTGCTCCATGCCTGGGATCCCTCCTGAGAGGCACCAGGACATGGCACTGCGCTGCTTGGTTTTCATGGTGCCACAGTYGTGTAAAATGAAGGATCATATCCCTCTCCACTTTTAGTTTGCTGCCATATGGGGAAGGTGCAGGGAAGCAAAAGGGTTGTTGCAAATCCAAGCTGGAAATTTTCTTCCTTGGGTCCCCTCCAGCAGGCTCAAAACCTTTAGAGCAGTGGATGGTCAGCATTCATTGAGAAAGGGATGGTGGGCACTGCTGGTGATCAGGACATGTAGGTACCAAACAGAGGTATCTAAGCAGAACTACCCCAGAGATCTAGCAGAACTACCCTTGGCACTGAACCAAGACACAGTCTCAGGAGGTCTGAAAAACAGCACAGACAGTCCAAGTGTTAAAAACCTTGTCTTGGTATGTGATATATGGGAGAGAGCAGGAAAGTGACAGCAGRTAGTGTCACCCCCTCTAGCTCCACYTACACATCAASAGGTGTTTTCACCWGGCTGTAAGGGTCCAAACCAAAGCAGAACCTAAATACTGCCAGGCTCTGGCACAGGCTGCCCAGGACAGGGGTGCAGTCCCTTTATCCCTGGAAGTGATCAAAAGCTGTGCAGATGTGGCACTTGTGGCACTCAAACACTTGTGGTGTTTTGAGTGGTGTCTTTGGGAGTGCAGGGTTAATAGCTGGATTTGATGATCTTAGAGGTCTTTTTTAATATAAATGATATTCTATGATTCTATGTCAACTTCAGCAAAGCTGATTCGAGCTATCTTGGGGAGCAATGCCAGGAAAATCCCATGTTCAAAGGTTTAGCCTCATCTGCAATTGATGGTATTATCCCAAATATTACTGTGGATTTTAGATTTGGGGAGGGGTTCTTCATTCCTTTACTTTTTGTTCCCACATTTTTCCCAGTCAGACAAGGTCAGCAGAGCCCAGTAGAGATGTGTCTACAAGGCTATAAGTGAAACTTTGTAGTATGCATCACAATTTGTCTTGAACAAAGCTGAGGACAGCTGGGATTTCTATGTCACTTGGGACCCAGGACTTCAAATTTGGSTTTGTTGGACTAATAACTGGGCAACACCCTGAAAAGTCCCAGATATATTATTGACTCGTGTTTATCTTAAAAGTGCAAGCAGACTGTAAGGTTTCATCTTGTTTGTTTTCAAGCTGCCATAAAAAACAGGACAGTGCAGCACACAGCGGCAGCTCCTGAAATGCAAAAATCTTCATTCTAACACTGGCTTTAATGGGATACTGCTTCTTCTTCATGACTTTGCCATTTTTTTCTTTCCTTCCCACCTGCCACCTACAGTATATATATTTATTCTTTCTTATCCTGCTGATCCTGATTTATTCTTTCTTACCCTGTTGATCTTCTGAGACCMTGCAGTCTTTAAAGATTTTCTGATGTGGAATATAGTGCTGGGAATTTGAGGGAYGAGCCTACACCTGGTCTGCAAACAGCTGGAACAGTATGACTCTCTTCTGCTCCTCCTCCCCTGGCCTGACCCTCTCTATGCCTCTCTGCCAGAAGCACACTGGGGATGGGATGTGCCACCTTTGCTCTGATTTCCCCTGCACACTCAGCCAGGCTGTGCACAATGGCCAGGATCCCCTCAGCGGGCCCACTGGGGGTACCCACCTYACTGCATGGGTCTCACCCTGGCCAGGAGCAGAGAGGTTTCTAAGAGCCTGTTGACTTTGGCCTGTGCTAAAAGAGCTGCAGCCCATCACTCTTCTGCTGGTGGCCAGATGAGAGATGGGGATTATACTTGTTTATGCTCTGTTTTAAAAGAAATGGCAGAAGGGGATTTACCTCTTTAGAATTTTATTTTGCTGCCAAGACAATCCTTCTCTTTGCAGCCTAGTTCCCTGCAGACACCATCTCCAGGTGACCTGAAGCAGATCTCTCTTTTCCYCCCTGATGTTCAGGACTGACCATTCTCTTTTTGAGATGGAGAAGTGGCAATTTCTCTGTTCTGTATCCTCTCTACATGAAGCTGTGAGCACAGCAGGAATTAATGCAGGTGATTGGGGGAGAAGTTTCCATGGARGCTGTGGCATTACACCCCTCCATCCTTTGATGGCATCCCTAAACCCTCACACTTGTGCTGGGAGCCTAATGTAATCAGAAAGAAAGCAGCAGCCTGTATGTGGAAAAGGAATTCAAGACATTAAGTGAAGGGCAGATTAAGGTTAAATGGACCCCTGATCCATGCAAATATTGCCCCACAAGAAGAAAAACTTACCTGTCTCACAGGATTTTCTCTTTCCCSTCCCAAAAGAAATGTAATCACCAAAACTGTACTGTTAGGAGCTTAATACCTGAACCACAGGGTGAAACTATGGTTGGTTTAGATCACCTGATGGTCAGATCTGCTGGGTCTGCTCCAGCTCCATGCACCCCACTGTCTGAAGGGGTGGTCTGCAGGGAGCCCTTTGCACAGAAGAATTTCTCACAATGASGATGGTGAAACAGTGACAGAGATTGCCCAGGGAGGTGGTGGATGCTCCATCCCTGGAAAAATCGAAGGCCAGGCTRGACAAAGCTCTGAGCAGCCTGGTCTAGTGAAAGATGGCCCTGCTCATTGCCATGGAGTTTAGTCTAGATGGTTTTAAAAGTCTCTTCCAACCCAACCCATTCTATGAATCTGTGATCCCAAAAGGCTAAGTAAGGATACATCTGCCCATGTCTAGGGGAAAACARTATTAAATTAGTAGGTCATGCTGCAAAGGAAACTGTTGTTGGCTTTTTTCCTTCTTTCCCTTCCTCTTTCAGTTGGGTTCTACACAGCCTGTGGTTGCTCTCCACATAAAACCTACTCATCGAAGCTTTCCTAAAGTGTTTCCTCCACTCCACCAGTGATTTCCAGYTATTCAGGATATGGACTCTGTTCCTGGGAGCACTGTGCCTGTGAGGTTATAGCTCTGGCTGCATTTGACAAATGGAACACACAAATGACTCCCACCTGCAGAAATACAATGTGATAAAAGACATGTCACTTGTCACCAGCAAACTTGTGATCCAGATATCGCAGAAACCTGGAAAAGGTTGGAACAGTCTTCTTTGCAGCTCTCAACTGCCTTTGTAATTGCCCATACCTACAGTTTTTCTCTCTCTAGCCTGGAGCACTGGGAAAATTCTGAGCTGCATCTGAACATCCTCGACTGGGCTCAAGTCACACTGCAAATTCTGGTTCTGTTGGCAGTTCAGCCATTCAGTTTTAGGCAGGTCATGAGTTAACTTTCTGGTGT
>JACDOX010000190.1:750266-761673 GCA_014549065.1 Cardinalis cardinalis | reverse complement strand
AAAAAAAAAAAAAAAAAGAAAAAGAAGAAAAAATCCTGAAATGGCTCCTTCCCAGGGAAGGGACAGAAATGATAACCACTTACAGAGCCAGGAGCCATCAGCACCAACAGGCTCCAGGCAGAGGAGCCTAAAAGAATAGAAAGAAATAAAGAGAAAGCCCAGCCTACAACAGCCCAGGGGCTTGTAAATAAATGACAGAACCAATCTGAGAGAGAGAGATCCCACAACTAAAGAGTAACATCTGATGCTGGCTGTGTGAAGAGTTCCCAGGGAAAGAACACCTGCTACCTTTGCAAAGCTGGGTGTGCTGCTGGTTGCACCTCCCAGGATCCCAGCTCTGGTCCAGGGTGTGCTGGAGCAATTTTGCATGCAGGGGGCTTGTGCTGCTCCCACACCAGCTGCTGCAGCCCCCAAACCATCAGGCTCTGGGAGCTGTGGTGGTTTCCTCAAACCCTGCAAATAGCTGAAGCACATTCCCACCTGAAGGCATCACTGAATCTGGCTCTCCCTTGATCTCTCTCCTCTCAACCTCTCTGGTTTTGATGTTCAGTCTCACTTCATGGCAGCATGTGGTTTTGTTTCTATCTTGTTATTATGGTGTCTGCTCTGTTGTGAAAGGAGCTGGGTCTTCAGCTGATGGATGTGGTCCCACAATTTTTAAAAGAGAGATCTGATTCCTTTTATACTTTATTTTAACATTATGCAGCTTCCCACTGGCATCATTAAAGACAGCCTTGAAACGCTCAGCTGTGTTTTAAACTCAGATTTTTCTTGGAATAATGAGGACGGGTTGTGTTCCGTGAGAAGCCTCAAGGACATGTCAGCTCTAATTACATCAAAGGGATCAAATATCAACAGTGAAGAACAAGATTATCTTACTCCTCCTTACCTTCCACCTGGAGACAGCTCTGTTGCAAGCAGATCTGACTGCCTGACTGGATTTGCAAGGTAGCCTTTAGAAAGTTCCTTTAGTACTTCCAGAGTAGCCTTTAGAAGTTCCCCTTCTAAAAGTGCAAGAACAAAGGTACAAAGTCAGCATTGCATAAATTTCTCCTTGTTTCTCCAGCTCTGAGTGGCAAAGGTTGCACAGACKTGAGCAGCACAGGGTCAGACCTGGAGGGAGAACCAGAGCTGGAGGGTCCTTTGCATTTTCTCCTTCCATTGCCTGGTCTGTCTCAGTAGCTTCATCCCATGAGGCTGTCTGCCCYCAGAATCAAAACTGCCACTGCAATATTATATTTTTTAAAATTTTTGTTTGTCCCAGTATTTCTGTCCCAAGCCAGAAGCAGCATGAATGGGGTGTGCTCAGCCTCAGCACTGGAAGGAATTGACATGAGCTGGAGGGTCCTGTCTTCACTGGATGCGGCTTCACATTGCTCTCTGAGAGTATCCAGAAGAGCAAAATTTCATCCACCAAAATAAAAGTTAAATTAATGACCCTCACTTGCATCCCTTTTGGAAGAAATTCACRTGCACGCAAACTCTCTGAGAATGGTGTTTTCCATCTAGCTCTCCATCCAGTTATAACCTACTAAACTGCTTTATATGCCCTTGGATTCTGGTCCAGAAAATGTGATGTCTCTTAAAATTATTGTGTGTATATATATACACATACTGCTTTATACCAGCTAATACCTTCTGAAATGTAGGTGGCCAGAAACTGGCTGATCTTTTCCTATTACATATTTCAAAAATGAGTTGACAATCGTATATATATTCAGCAGAAGCTTCATGAAGGCTCAGTACCAATACTGAAAGGGAATATCAACAACTGCTTAGCTGCTAACATGGGCTGGAGATAATAAGGAAGGTGGCTGGGCAAATTGTATTTCCAGGAAATTTTGCCAATTATACAAAAATGGAAGGGCTTGGGGGAAAAAAAAATTATTATTTTCATGGAAACTAGGTACTCTGAAAGGAAATTTGAAAATGGATGTATAGAGTCCTAATTAACTTTAATATTTCCTGTGTTAAGTCTTAAAGTTAAAGATTGATTTTCACAATAAACATTACAAGCATAATGGCAAGGAGGTATGATCACAGATCACGTACCAGATGGAGAGCTATGGATAAAGAACYGCTGCTCTTACACTGAATTTTTTCTTCTTTTTCTTCTCAGGCAAACCTGCATTAGTTTGAAAGAAAGAGACCAGATCTGAAGTGTGCAGTAAGAAAGACTCCAACTACTAAAGTAAGAATAAAAATGGAAGAATTYGGCCCAAACCCAAACTCAGTTAGGAATAGAAAACATATGTATCAAATATAATTGAAATTTCAAGGAGATTTCTGATACAGAAATCGCATTTATAATTTAGTCCCAGCATTATAAATTGAGTAATCATAAAGACTTAGTCATAACTTTTATTTTCACAGCCAAAGGAAGTGTAGTTTTCACTGAAGTGAAAACCACTTTCAGAGTCCTGACTTCAGCACAATCACAAGTTAAAACTAAGCAGGCACATTTAAACAATGTCCAGGGTCTGTGTGACTGCACCTTCATGGGAAAGAACATTTTGACCTTTTTTTTGTGTAATTTTTTATGGGGCAAGCACTTGTTTCACACACACACACAAAAAATACACTAAGGACTTAAAAGTTGGATTTCAAATTAAGTTGGGTGGTTCTCTTGAACTCAATCTTTTTTGAGGGAATAGATTTTTTTTTTTCTTGTGCATTTTTGTGTGTGTTTGCATGTTCAGATTTCAGGAAGTGGAAACTAACAAAATAAAAAGCCATCCCTTCAAAGCAGAAAAGTAAGTTCTCACTCCTAATTTTCACCCCRAACATGGGTCATAGAATCACAGATTCCCAGAATAGTTCGGTTTGGAAGGGGCCCTAAAAACCACCTCATTCCAGCCCCTGCTACGAGCAGGGACCCCTTCCACTAGACCGGGTTGCTACCAGCCTTGTCCAGTCTTCCCTTGAGCACTTCCAGGGATGGGRCAGTCACAGATTCTCTGGGCAGCCTGTGCCAGGGCCTCAMCACCMYCACAGCCAGGAATTTCTGCCCAATATCCCATCTAACCTCACCCTCTGGCAGTGGGAAGCCATTCCCCTTGTCCTGTCCCTCCAGGCCCTTGTCCAAAGTCCCTCTCCAGCTCTCTTGAAGCCCCTTTAGGCACTGCTGGGGCTCTAAGAATGATTTATCACAGAATGACAAATGCCTTAGACAGAAATCCTGYTTTCTGACTGCCTTCTCCCTTCAGGAGCAAGCAATTTGGGATRGAGCAACAAGAGCAATGGCAGGAAATGGGTAGGCAGCTGGAGCAGGGCCATCACTCAACAYTCCCTTGGGAACTACCAGGACCTGAGGATCAGTGTCTGTCCCTGATTTCACTTTTTATGGACTAAGATTGTTTGCAAATACATCCCCATGTTTCTGAATTTATTTCATGATAGCTTTTGCCACAGTATGTATTCCCTGTAGGAACAATTACTTGTGCTCCTGGGTGCTTGCAGCAGGATGTATTTTTGCTTCTGCTGTCATGTGAGTCCCTGATCCCTCCCACCCCTTTCAGCTGCTGCTTGTGACTTTAACACCTTCTCTCTGGGGTTYGCAGAAGAATCTGGGTTTTCCCAGATCCATCCAGCCTGGTAAGAACACTTGATTGTTTCTGGAGAAGATTGGTGTGTGCATGCATTGGGGCTCACTGATACTCAGCTCATCATCAGCTGTGCCCAGGACACTGAGCCCCCCCAGGGATGCTGCACTTGCCATCATGCAAACAGTGTCCTGCTGGGCAAAAGGGCCCCTTCCTTCACTGAGGACATTTTTGTGGTACATCTGATAGACTGACTTTCCTAAAATGACCCAGGCTCATGCAGCACCTGCTTTCCTGTCCATTGTGTTCTAGCACATCTCTCTACATCTCTTTTGGCTTTTGTTGGGATAAGTGTGTAAAATGACATCTCCACCGTGGAAACCCAGGRCACCRGGAATATTTCTCTGTCTGCTCTGGGGTGCCCTGAYCCCCAGGGGAGCACTGACTTTGACCCTCATTCATGGAGAAAGTTTCCCAGACTTCAAGATAGACTAGAATCCACAAAAGTGTGAAATAGATTATAGARAGTAGTGTAGGTGTGTCACTTGGTGAGAAATTTAGGTTTTGGGATTTTTAGTATGTTGTAGATGGAAGCAAGATGGAGGGCACAGGGTGTCATCCTGGGTTTCTTCTTCATGCTTCTTCTTCCTCCTTCTTCATGGTTTGGGTGGCATTTTGTGATTGGGCAGAAAAGTTTGCACTGTGGGCTCTGTGGGATCAATTATTGGGTTAAATAATCTAGGTGTCAGTTCTTAATTGGATAGTTTAGTCTTAAAAGACCTTGTAACAAGAGATTGTTAGCCATTTTGTGTCTTTTAATGAAAAGCTGCCAAACTCACAGCAGTGATGCTGTTTTACTGATAAGAAATAATAAACACCTGAGTCTGAACATGGCCTGCCATCTCAAGTGCCTTCAGTCCAGACCCAGAAAACTGACGACTGGTACCCCCACACTCCACCTCATCTCAACTCATCCCACCCCCTCCCACATGGGAGCAAAGGCAGTGGTTGGGCAAGCCAAGAGCATGAACCTCCTCACAAGAGCAGAGGACTCAAAGGGAAAAGCAGAGAAAATGGGTATTGTTCCCAGTGAGCTCAGGCAATATTTAAAACTCAACAATGGAAACTGACTCCTTATGAAAATCTCCAAAGCACTTAAAAATCTGGTCTCTTGCCTCCTCTCTGCACCACATACTCTGAAGTGCGTAACAATGGAAATTCTGTTGCTATGTGTTCCCCTAGAAATGAGCTCTGGAAAGCATCGACTCCTTCCTGTAGGCTTCTGCCATCATCCCTTCCCTGGTAAAATCTGCATCTGCTTCCAGGTCTGTAATCACGTTTCTTTAACTGAGTGGTGAAGCAGGATTTATGTGACTCCATTTAGATTTTGTCGTTTTGCAATAAGAAGATAGTTATTTCAAGTTAGAATGAGATTCTGATCTAAGAGAGAATCTAGTATCTAATGATGTGTGCCTGGCTATAGGTGATAATTTGAGTTTATGGAGCCTCTGTAATTACATTTTACATGTGTGCATTTTTGTGGTTGCCAGTTAACCGCAAAGTGATTACATGAATATTTATGCTTGGCAGGGTCAGACACTGCTAATACACAGGATAAGCATCATTTTTTCCTCCTTGTGATTCTTTGTGCTAATATCTGGGACTTACATTAGGATAAAGGCACCTCACCTGTGGTGTTCACATACTCTTTGAACRGAGAGAGACATAATTCTCTCTTACAGGATTTCTCCTGGGGAAYGCAGTGAGAAATCCTGGGAGAGAGAATTATTATCTCTCTCTGTTCAAAGAGTATGTGAATACCACACTCACCAGCAAGAAAAACCACTAATGCCATGCTTCTTATCTGAGGCATCAGTTTGCACAGTGCTGAAACACAGCACTTGTATTTTGAAATACAAATACTTTTCTTTCCTATATGACAGTTTATATGCCATTCTTAGAGGTTGTGCAATGTACGCGTTGGATCTTTTCTGCCAAACCTATAAACCTTTCTGGATGTGCCTGCATGTGTGAGGGCACAGCAGTGGTTTAACCAGCTTCTGTTGGGTACTATAAATACAAAAATGGATGGACACAGGAGCAAGTCACAAGAACCTTTTGGTACCTGATTTCTGCTCACCCTAAATGTGCTTATAGCAGAGAAGAGAGGGCCTGAAGAGAGCTCTTCTGCCTGGCTCCCACCCATTTGAGTGAACATCASGTGGCTGCTGGGATGTGTTGAGAGCAAGGACATGATGCCCCAAGGCTGTCACCTCCCTCCCTACTAATTCTCATCAGATTGTTAGACTCAAACCATCTAGCTTACCCCTTCAGTTGGGGATTTTCCTCCRCAGATCCCCTCTTCTGGGAATATATTTTGGGAACACTGCAAAAACTACTCCCTTGCAAAGCCACTCACATGTTGACCTGCCCTCTGCCTCCCAGTGCCATCACTGCTGGGTATCTACCAAGGCACAGAAGGCAGGGAAGGACACAGAAGGGAAACTTGAAGAGAGCAACACTGGAGGGAACCATCAGATTAGGTGCTCCTCATAAAAAAAAAAAAGCTCATCCACCAACCAATCTGGTCTCTTTCCTGGAGTTAACATTGCCCAAGTACTACGTGAGTTYAGTGAGAGTTTCTGTTAGTCATGAACCTGATTTTTTTCTGAGCATCCCTTTACTGAATATGATCACAATCCCTTAAGTCAGGAAAAACAAGCCAACTGTGTTCTCAGGTCAGGAGTGAAGGGAATGGTGATTAATCAAATCTGGGAAGCAATTACCCCCAGATCTGACACTGTGGCAGCAGAACCCATCCAGATACTACACAGGCATCATGTGCATTCCCATTGTTATCATAACCCAGTTTTAATCACTCCAAGCTTATTCAGGGATTTGGTGGCCAGTGATGTCAGAAATTATTTTTATTTTGCCAATTTTTGTGAGCAGGCTGCTGTTTGTGCGTGAAAATGATCTCTTGCAAAACATGGACCTGCAAAATGAGCAATGGGGCTGAATGGTTGGGATCTGATTTATTTCTTTGGTCTCTGCATGGAGCTTTCAGAGTGTGGAAAATTGCACCAAAGAAGGAGGAAATTATTTGAAGGAAGTCTGCTTTCAAGTAAAAAAGAAATGATTTGCTGAATGTTTTAGATAATGTAAGTGTTCTCAAATTTAAGGCAAGAAAAGAAACCTTTTCTAGCAGCACAGCTGAGAGCTGGAGCCATCTCTTTGATCTCTGTCTGAACACAGTGGGGTGATGCCCATGAATTATGAGCAAATGTAATGCACTGTCATTCTTAAATARAAACACACTAGCTAATTAAATTGAGACCCCCAGTGACCAAGTGATTGGTCTGCAGGTTTGGAAATTTCTATCCTGCAATGCTCTTCAGCTTGGGGTAAGTCACTTAACCTCTGTGATTCCCAGTCCTCCTCCCCAAAGCCCCTGCCTCCTGATGAAAAATTAAGCATGATTTACTCAGAGCAGTATGAATTTATTTTACTCATCCCTCAGAACTTGTACTCTGACATTAATCAGACCTGCCCTCCCTGACAGAGCATGTGCTTAACCTCCACAAGCCCTCTGTCAGCCAGGCTGCTCTCTGGGCTGGCTGCTCCAAGGATGCTTGTTGGTCATCATGGAGTCAGAGGTTTGGAGACCCAAACATTGGAGTGTGGGGTTTCTTGGGTTGCACTGTAAGGTGTAACCAAAGTATGTACCACTATCTACATYGCCTTCTGATGAGYTGTTMAAATGAGAGGAGCAGTGCTTCTTTACCTTCWCCATGACTCAGCCCTGAAAACTCCCTCTGGGGAGGCAGTTGCCACTCTGAGGGGGCCAAATCTGCTAAAGGACCATCAAGGACTCCCCAGAATGACTCACAGAATTACATTATCCCATTGTGGAATGCCCTGCCCTGGGGGATGTACCAAACAGTCGTGCCTGTATATAATTTGGGGCTTGGGATACCACAATACCACCACTTGATACTCAGGGGACTCTTGGCAGCCACCGCTGGATCTCCAGAGAAAGAGGAGACCTTTTCACAGGATCACTGCTTGGACAAGACTGTATCCACCCTCCAGGGGCACTGCAGCCACCACTTAGTCRGACTGCCACTGCCACCCTGACCAACAGGGTGTCAGCTCATATTCTGACTTTCTCTGTTTARGCCAGTGTTTCTGTACTATTGCCTTTTTTGTAATTTTCCTATGAAATTGTAGCTCTGACTTGAAATCTCTCAAAGGCATTTGTGTGGGGATTCCACCTCCTGGCTTAGCTTCTACAAAGGCAAACCAGCACAAGGGCTCAAGCAGGGAATATGGTCCCATGAGACAATGCWAAACACCTATTCTCTCATTCTTCCACTCCCACACTGTGATGGGGTGTGGAATTTTTGGGGTCCCCAGGACAAAGGAGGAATTGCAACTGACTCCATGTTCTTAGAAGGCTTATTTATTATTTTATGGTATTACATTATATTACATTAAAGAATACTATACTAAAACTATACTAAAGAATAGAGAAAGGGTACTTACAGAAGGCTTAACAAGATACTAATGAAAAACTTCTGACTCTCCAGAGCCTCAACACAGCTGACTGTGATTGGTCATTAAGTTAAAACAATTCACATGTTGGATAAAGAGTCTCCAACCATATTCCAAAGCAGCAAAACACAGGAGAAGCAATCAGATAATCACTGTTTTCATTTTCCTCTGAGGCTTCTCAGCTTCCCAGGAGAAGAAATCCTGGTGGAGGGATTTTTCAGAAAATATGACAGTGACAATGGGGCAGCTAGAGCTTCCCAAAAAGAGCATCTTCTTGTCCAGGATCTTTATATAAGAAATATTTACACCACTAATGAGCCGAACTCATCCTGGATGTATCAGACCAACAGCTCATGCATACCTGGCCATGTCATGACCAGCAGCACCCTGGAAGCCACAGCTTTAGGTAGGCTGCTGAATGTCTGGAAATCCAGCAGATCATTTATAAAAGTGGTAGATCATCATTTATAAAAGAACCCCACAAAACAGGGAGAGTAGTATCTTGATCATGGAATGAGCTAATTACCTCAGCAAGCAACAGAATAAGAGATTATACACACAGCAGTTGAATGATAGATTAGCAGTGAGACAACAGATAACAAGAAAAACAGACAGAACAAAGAGCAGGTTAAAAGCAGCTGGCCATGAAATTCGTGAAGGGGAAGCTGTCCAAGGCTGTGGTTTGCCATTGTAGTTGTACCAAGCTGGCTTGTAAAAGCTGAGTACACACCAAAACGCATGCAGTTTCCAGGCATAGGAAATGCCTTTTCACCTGTGAAAACGTTTCCCTGTTGGATGGAGAACTGGAGTTTTCCTATGGAAGAAGCTGTCCTCAAGCTCTGGTAAGCTCTAAAGGGCAAGGTCAAATTTCAATGTCAACCCAAGAGGCTTCCATAAAATGCTCTTGGTCCACATTGAAACCACAGGCTTTCAGGACCTGATACTTTTGTCTTTTGTTCCCAGCAGCTTCTGTGAAGCCACGACACTACAATGATAGATGACTTTTAATCACTGAAAGCCRTATCAGTTTGTAGGAGCCTTGGGGCCAACCTGACCCACTTATTTAGCAGCCTCAGCACCAGAACCCTGGACATTCTAAAAGGCATGAGACTTGCTTGGTTTGGACTGTGGCTGCTATAGGATCTCACTGGTCACTGGTGAAACTTTCAGTGAGTGATTCAGGCTTCATCTTCATAGAGATCTGTCTTTTTCCCATGGGTTCAGGAGAAGTTCCAGCGCAGCTACTACCCTAAAGTACATCCCTCATTTAGGTTGGATGCTCCTCTGTGTCAGTGAATACAGACTACAAATTTCCAATACTCTCCTTAGCCTCACTGGGTGCTTGGATAAAATGCAATGTCAAACGCTTTTTAGAAATAAATGGGATACCTCAGAAATGGGGTAGCTCAGGAGAACCTCAGAAAACTTAATTCCTTGGAAGTCTGAGGTAACTAATTGCAATTTCCCATGTTACATTTTGGGCCAATACCTTTCATCTCCTCACTGGGCACATCCAAGGAGAGTCCATTATCCGTCTCTTCTGCACCATTCCAGCAGGGACAGGTTGCTGCCAAGAGCAGTAAAATTCTCCTTTGGCTTCACCAAACCAGAGAATCATTTAGGCTGAACAATACCTCAAAGACCATTGAGTCCAACCATTCCCCCAGCACTGCAAGGTCCCCAGGCGCTACATGTACATGGCCTTTAAATTCCTCCAGGGATGAGGAGTCCACCACTGCCCTGGTCAGCCTGTTCTGGGGCTTGAGAGCCCTTTTGGGGAAGAAATTTTCCCTATTATCCAATTTAAACCTCCCCTGAGACAACCTGAAGACATTTATTTTTGTCCTGTCACTTGCTACTGAAGAGACCAGCTCCCACTTCACCATAATTTTTTTCAGGGAGTTGTAGAGAGCAGAAGGTCCCCCCTGAGCCTCCTTTTTTCCMGCCCAGCAACCTCCTCAGCTGTTTATCAGCAGACTTGTGCTCTGCTCTGGACCCTTCTCCATCTTCCTGAGCCTGCACAGTTCCTGGGTAAAGTGCTGGGCACACTGGACGTTCTCCCTGGTCACTGTTCCATGGCAGAGATTTGTGGACTGACCTGGTGGCCTTTTCTTCTACATCAATCCTTTTCACATGCCACTGAAATCACGAGTGTGAAGATAACATGCTTCATAATTTTGAACTCTGAGACCTCATCAGTTTAGGTTTTTTCCTCCATCCAGTGGTGCAAAACCAGAGACACTCTGGGAGAGATGACTGCCCCCCATGTAAATGAGGTGAGAGTCTGGCATGCTGTGAAGGGAGCTGGTTTGTGTTATCAAGTTTCCTTGCACACAGCCAGATTTATTAATTTTTAGAGCAATATATGCAGGACTATATTCAATGAACTAATTTTAAGTGGCTTTTAAAAGCAAACAAATACAGGATTGCAGCTATTCCTCCTCTGCTGTCTCATCTCTAGCTGACAGCTTGTTCCAGCAGGAAAGTAGGACTCSAGAAGGACTGTATTTCACCACTGTGTATCAAAGCAAACCCACACAAAAAGGGACTCCACCACTAACTTCAATTGTTAAAGGGAACCTCCTGACTCGCTGTGGTGAGCTCTTCTCTGCCAGAGCATTTCATGAGTAAAGCCAAGGACCTTCTGAGCAGGCTCTGCTCGGCTCACTCCTCTGGCACAAGGTGACTTTGCACTGCATTCAAGGGCTCTGTTTGCCAGCCTCATCCTCTCCTTGGAGCACCAAGCACCCTGTGGTGTCCCCTGGGGCAGTGCCACAGGCCCCAGAGGCTTTGCCATTGGAATCCAATGGGTGCTGAGAAGCCACCCAGTGAGACCAGGATGGGGAATCATCACAGCTCAGATGTGGGTTTTGTACACCAAGTCTTGCTGGAAATCATAGAACAGTGTAGGTTGGAAGGAACTTTAAAGCTCATCTAGTTCCAGCCCCCCTGCCCTGGGCAGTGACCCCTTCCACTAGACCAGGCTGCTCCAAGACATGCCCAGCCTGGCCTGGAACACTTTTAGGAATGGGGCAGCCACAGCTTCTCTGGGAAACCTCTGCCAGATAATTACCACCCTCATTGTAAAAAACTTCTTCATTACACATAATTTAATATTCTAATCTTCTTCCATATATCCAGTCTAAATTCCCTGTCTTTAAGTTTTAAATCATTCCCCCTGGTCCTGGAACACCAGTCCCATGTCCWAAGTCCCTCTCCAGCTCCCTTGGAGCCCTGTTAAGCACTTGAAGGGCTCTTAGTTCTCTTCAGAACCTTCTCTTCTCTGGCTGACCCACCCCAGATGTCCCAGC
>JACDOX010000190.1:737766-745266 GCA_014549065.1 Cardinalis cardinalis | reverse complement strand
TAGCACAGAAACCTTGAAAATTTAAGGCAAAAAATTGCCACCTCCTCCTCCTCCCCTCCTTTTCTGAGCTCTGTCTGAGCAAGCAGCCAAGCTGTTAAATGCTTTAACCTGCTGTGTCCAAGTCAAAAGTTAAATAATGTGTGAATCAATGTGGAAGGAAAACAAAAGGCAGCAAGGGAGCACTGGAGAGAGCCCCTCTTACAAGAAGATAATTGCTACATTATGAGAAACAAATAATATGCTGCTCCTCTACAGGACTGTGTCTGTGACATCTTGACAGGTACATCTGAAGTTAATTATGTTGCATTTTGTTGAATTTTGCCCTGCTCCTGGGGCTGGATCCTGCAAACACGAGTTCCAGAGTGTCTCACCCTGGCAGCCAGGGCTCATTCAGAGGTTCAGAGTGGGTTTGAACAGGTCAGTTGCCTTTCCATGAGCCATCACAGCTACAAAAATGCCTTTGCCAAGAGGTTGGGATTTCCCAACCAGCCATGCATGGCGAGGTGGATGCTGGAGTTGTGGGACCTGCCTTTCACCCATGCCCAGAAAGGGAAATGTATGACTCCTGCCAACAGGAAAGCAGTGTGTTATTTTTTCTACTTATGTAGTGCAGTTGCCACAGCTTTTCTTCCTGCAGCTTGTTTACTGCCCCTTGATGTTGGAAAGCTTTTGCTCAGACAATGCATTCTCSTTTGCATAGAGATGCTGGTTTAACCCTGCACATTTCCTCTGTTGCTTAATGTCTTTCACTGCATCTCAAGTCTAGCACTCCCTACTTCTGCATATGCTCCACAGGCTCACCCATCCCACCTTCATCCATGTAATGGAGTGTCTTGGGTGCCTAGGAGTTATTTTTAAACTTGTAGCTGAGGCAATGTTGTAAATGAAAGGGTTCTTGCTTCCTTCTGGACATGGATTCTTCTTGCCTTCATCAGCAATCAGATGTCTTTGGTTTGGAGAGTTTCTTGGAGAGCAGTTCATCTATCTTGTCTCAACACTRCATGTCAGAAAAAATGTGTGTCAATGTCCCTCTTTCTGTGTTGCCTTCCAGGTAAGCTGGACATGACTAGTTCAAACACAAGGGGACGTGGTGATGACTGTGATCAGATATCTCTTACCCCATGTGTGGTGCACTCGCTAAGGATGCTAATGTAATGTCCCCTTTGTTATATTACTGGTTTTACTGTGATTCATGTTCAAAGAAGTGCTAATGTAGTGTCWCCTTTGTTATAATATTGGTCTTATTGTGGTTCATGTTCAAAGAGATGAGGAATTTGATTAAGTGGAAGAGTAATGTGGGTTTTCCTTCAAACTCTTCCCCCAGACCTGAGTTTGCCATGTTGCATTTCAGTTTCTTAGAGGTTGGGAGCAAAGAGAGGAAGCTGTACGTGCAAGGTGCAAAAGGCACAATGCCTCTTTCAGCTGCACATAATGCATGCTGGCACAGCCAAAGGGGTTTACATTACTGACCAGGAGAACACCAAAAGAAGAGCTTGACACCATCCAAGATGTTGTGTTTCACTTCCAAAAAGTTTAAAACAAACAAACAAACCACCACCCTTCTGGTTATTTTTTAGGGTTTTTTCAGGATGGGAGTGATCGCAATGCTATGCAAAGGATCCTGATGGTCCACATTGCTCACTCCTTTGCCACATACCCAGCCTGAAGTGAGTTTACTCAAGAGTCCTCATAGGCAGTCATGTCAATCTGACCCTGTTTTGGCCTTGCTGGTCCCATGCAGCATATCCAAAGAGGCTTCACACCCTCAAACGTTGGTTTCCTGCTAGAAAACACCACTCCAGTGGTCTGCAGCACACCCCATGTATTATTGCAGACAGTTTAACTTGGCTAAAACACACAAAACAGTTCTCTTGTCTTAGGGCCAGAGGGGCAACACCTGATCTGGGAGAAGCCATGTGCTCTCCAGGGGGGTGAGCTGAAGACAGGGACAGCCCTGAGCAATGTGGGTACTGGTCCATACCCCTTGGTCTCAGGGTCAGGGAGCACTYACTAGACTTTGTTATTTGGCAGTATAGACATGGCTGTGAATTCAACTGCTGAGAGCTTCTGTKTCTCTTTACACAGCCTTCAGCCATACCCCAACACTCACCACAGCTCTTTGGTGAAGGTGCCTGGATTATCCATACCACCAGGCTATGCAGAGTGAAAAAGTGCTGATGCCTTGCCATCCACACTTCAGAGGGCTATTTTTTTTTTTAAATTAGCTATAGCTGGTCCTGTGGCCCAGTCTTGGTCAGCATGTGATAGGTGCTCACCTGGACTCACCTCTTTGGTTTGGGTTTGTTGTGAACTGAAACRTGAATGCAGATGCAGACCCCTCTCTTAGAGAAATACAATGCTGAAGGCCGTGAAAAGCTCTGCCCCACAAGCCCAAGTTCTTTGACTTTTGATTCCACTTTGAAGTTTTCATAATTAGAACTTGAAAGCAAACCTCATCTCAAAGGTTCCCAGAAGCAGCTTCACCATTGCAACCATAGTGAGGCCGAAAGCTGTTTGCTTGGGGTGGGGTACCTTGGCCTGCTCTTTGCTGACACTCAGAAGAGCCTCATCTCCACCTCAAATCCCAAGTCCAGATGTTCTTTGTTTTCCCAGAGTTTTGCTTTTTTGTTTGCAGCCCTCTAATAATGACATTACTATCCCCCGGTCATCTTCACTGGTGCAAATCATACAATCGTTGAGTAATAGATGGTTTGGGTTGGAAGGGACCTTAAAGGTCATCCAGTTCCACACCCTGCCATGGCAAGGCACCTTCCTCTAGACCAGGTTGCTCCAAGACATGCCCAACCTGGCCTGGAACACTTTCAGGGATGGGGTAGTTACAGCTTCTCTGGACAATCTGTGCCAGGGCCTCAACACCCTCGCAGACAAGAATTTCTGCCCAATATCCCACCCAACCCTGCCCTGTGGCAGTGGGAAGCCATTCCCCTTGTCCTGTCCTTTTAGGCCCTTGTAATTAGCCTTTCTCCTTCTTTCTTGCAGGCTCTCTTCAGTTACTGCAAGGCCACAATTCCATATCCCTGGAGCCTTCCCTTCTCCAAGCYGGACACCCCCAGCTCTCCCAGCCTGTCTCCAGAGCATCTCTGTGGCCTCCTCTGGACTCTCCCCAGCAGCTCCATGGCCTACTGATGTTGGACCCCAGAGCTGGAGGCAGCTCTGCAGGTGGGACCTCACCTGAGCAGAGCAGAGGGGCAGAATCCACCCACCCCATCTGCCCAAGATGTGGGATCAGCTCAGGATGTTTGAGTGAATGTCTCTTATATCTTTTTTTTCTGAGGATAAGTTTTGGTGAGTACCTTCAGCTGTTACTTAAAGGTATGTTATGGATTTACTATAATCAGCACTTTCTGGCTTTCTAACTTGGCTGAAAACTCCCACAAAGAAAACAATCARTTGGGAGTAAATAAGTATTGCCACACACCCCAAAACAAATTTATGATCTGGATAGCCTTAAGACTTCTAAGTAAAGACCACATGTATTTTTTTTTCTAGTGTTTTATTCTGGCATGTGTTCCTGGAAGACCAGGGATCAGTGGTGGGATTAGGAGCTGCCTAAACAAGATCTGTAGTCACGCTTAGGAGATTGCCAACATTTTTAAGGCTCTTTGACAAAATACCAAATAAATTAGTTTGCAATTAAGTTGAAGATACTTCATCAACATTTTTTCTTACCAGAGGCAAAAATACTCTTGACCTTTTATTGTTCACTGATAGAAAGGTGGGGAACTCATTTGATGTTCGCTCCTCTGAGCAGACCTGCCTCTACTCTACCATACACTTTTAATATTAGTCCTAAAAAGATTCCAGGTACCGATCTAGATACTGGAGGGATTTCAGAAATGCTTTTGTGCTGCATGCCAAAATGTTAAGAGCAGGGAGAGATTGTGTCATCAGTTTTCAGTCAAGCCCCTCTGTGTCTCTTTTTTTAAGTTGCCAAAAAAGTTACACATAAAATCATGAACAAAGATTTTCCATACAGCTTAAAAAATGGGATTTCTCTTCACAATGGCTGTAGGTGTTTGGGGTGTTCTGATGAAGGACCTGGTCCTGTCTGGCTTTATGTGACAGTGGCAAGAGAAGGAGTGTATTTTTACTTGGCTTAGCTTGCACATTTGCTCTGCTTTGTGCCAAATTTGATCATCATATTTTACAATTCCACTCCAAGCAGGAAATCTAGACTATGGATCAGYGACTGCCTTAATTTTTATTGACAAATCATGATCTTTATTGGTGGAATTATGAGCTAGCTGGATCTTACTGYCTTTGTGTAATGAGGCCAATATATTGCTACCAGTGTGGTGTTTTAAATTTAATGTAACAAAGAACAAAGGTAGCTTTCTTCATGCTTTCCTTCTTCTCCCTCTCCCTTTCCCTCTCCCTCTCTCTTTTCTTCTTTTCTTTTTTCGTTCTCTTTTTCCCCCGACTCTTGTTTTTTTCCCCTTCCTTTCTTCCTTTTCTGTTCTGCTTTTTCCAAAACAGAGATCCAAATTTCCAGAATTCTCCTGAAGTGCTGGTGATTATGCTAGTCTGAAATGGGAAAGGTTTGTTCCAGACCCCTGCAGAGCAGTGGKGTGGTAGGGACCACACTGTCCATCACCTTCAGAGGAAGGAGAGCCGACTGAATTAGACATCCCCTTCTTTGAATGCTGGACAAGGCCAAAGCAAATGGAAACTTTTGTGGGCAAGGTTTCGTGGCTAGGGTTGGATGGGACCAACCATCACCTGAAACATAGCAGCTTCCAACCAAAATGCCAGTTCTGACCTCAGCTCCAAGGCTCCCAGTTGCCTTCTGGAGCATTTTCTCTCCCTCCACTGGCTATGGAAGTTCTAAACCATCTTAGACAATTATTCTAAGTACTTTAAATGATCTGGTGTGAATAACCACTGTTCCTCTATCTCCACCCAGTTTCTGTTGGAATCTAAACAGGAAAGTCAAAGAGAAGAATACGTACGTGAGGTGAAAGCATCTGCCTCACAAGAAATTATTTAGCAGTGATACGCTCCAGCAAGATGTTGTGTTTCCCTTCCAAAAAGTTTAAAACAAACAATCAAACAAACAAATAAACAAACAAACAAACACCCTTTTGGCTATTTTTTAGTTTTTTTTTCAGGATGGGAGTGATCACAATGATATACAAAGGAGAGAAGAATCAGGCCCATGATGCTGCCAGAGATGGTGCCACAGCCAGAGAAACACATCTGGCTTCTCAGATCCTGGGTGGGTTGGCAGCACGAGCAGCAGGAGCCACGTTTATCTGTACACAGTGCAGTGTTGTAGTGGTGTCACTGCAGCACATTAAACACTGAGTCCCATGATGCCAGTTTTACAGTCGCCATGCAGACCAAAGCCTTGCTTTAATATAACTTGCATTTAATCTTCAGTTTATAATATTTATTTAATTCCTTCTTGTTAAGAACCCCAGAGGAAGGATAGGCCAGTCTAACCTCTCCTGGATTGCAGTTCTAAGCTATTAATCTGTCATGTCAGCGTATTTTATTAATACTGTTTTCCTGTGTACAGTTGGTGGAACACATCATGAGTCACTTACCATCTGCTGTGTAACTGTGTTGTAAAGTGTCTTTCTTCCATAGATTATTGCTTTGATAGATTAGAGTTTTGTACAGTCATGATACCTCATCCCATCAATTTTAAGCTCTCAGGAGGRTGTTCATGGCTGAAGTATCTGATCATTGCAAAAGACTTTAACGGCCTCTCACTGTGTCCCTGCAGGCTAGGGAAGTGCTGTTGTGCTTGCTTTCCAGATGAGAACGTGTGTCCAGTTTTTGTGCTGCATTGCTTTAATGAAGTGTGCTTTCTCCTTCTCCTCCACCCCTTCCATCCCAGGCAAAGGGGAGTGATAAGCAGGTCTGGGAGGGAACATCCTTTTCTCCAGACTGAACTGGGGATGGATCTGGGATTGGATGCTTTCCTAGGAGTCCCTTAGAGTGTCCTAGGCACTGAGCCGTCTGTTGTGTTCTTTGGAGCCTGAACATGTCTGCCCCATCATCTTTTACACTCAGAGCTGCATGAGTGCSATGGGTGACCTACAGACCATTGAAGAGAAGCAGCACCATCCATGGAAGAAAAGCTCAGTGGCTGCCATCAGAATCCACCTCATGCTGATTTAGCTATATTTAAACCTGTGTGCCTAAGTATAAACAATTTTGTTGAGATTAAAAAAATAATTAGTTACAGGGAGGCACCACATCAGAAAGGGTTTACTTCCAGGCTAAAGAAGGTATCTAAAGAAGGTGAGCTGAACTGGAGCTGTGCTTGCTCCATCCCACCATAACTGTGCAAGACAGTGTCACCCTCTTTTCATCAGGCCTTTTCTCTTTAGCATTTCAGAGATGGGGAATCTGTGGGCAGCTGATACATCAGGAGTTCCCATTCTGCCTTCTCTGATGCAGTGTGTCCTCATGGTAGATATTTTTTTTCCCCAGTAAATCCCTGTCCATGAGTCAGCTGTGTCTGTGCTGTGCTCAGGATCTACAGCATGAGTCCTATGAAGAGCAGCTGGGAGGAGATTTGAATTGGATAAGAGGGAAAATTTCTTCCCCAGAAGGGCTCTGAAGCCCTGGCACAGGCTGCCCAGGGCAGTGGTAGAGTTCCCATCCCTGAAGGGATTTAAAAGCTGTGTAGGTGTGGCATTTGGGGACATGAGTTAGTGACAGTGCTGATTGGATTGGCTGCTAATGGTTGGATTCAATGTTCCTAAAGCTCTTTTCCAGCCTAAATGACTCTGTGATTCTGCTGAGTTCTCCCCTTAGTTTCTCCTGAGGAGACAACTGAAAGACATTCTGATCTGGTGGAACATATGAGCCCCTGATTGGATGAGTCTGGCCCCAGGTTTTCTGGAGACCAGTGGTTTCTTGGAGGTTACAGCTGCTGTCAGATCAAAAACCAACCTGAGCTTAAGTGATCTTTCTGGGAAAACTCAATTTCTCTGGCGTGGGGCTKAAGGAAACAAGGACTGATCAAAGATCTGATTCAGTGACATGTAGAATTCAAGACACTTTAGAGTGACAAATATCTGGTAAAACTTAATTAATGTGGGGTTTTAAATGAATATATGCATTAAATGCACTAAGAAATTTAGTGTGAAGAGGAACAGATCAAGCATGAGATACCCATGAGGATGTGGAATAAAGATGTCAATCAAAGGAATAAGTGATATCAGCCTGTAGCCTGAGAGAAGCTGAGGAGACCRTGGCAGTTGGGATGCAGCATTGCCCAGCTGGATTTTCCCTGCATTTTGGCTCCCAGATACCCAAATAAAAGTGGCCCATCCCTTCTTGCTGCCCCCAAGGATTCATCTCCCACACCTTGGCATGCCTAACACCCCAAAGCAGTGCCCAACACCTGAAAGCAGTTCAGCATCCTCAGGGTTGAATCAGATTTAGTATCCAAGGCCTGGCAGCTGAATTTTATCCCAGTGTGAGTTTTTATGATCAGATTATAGACGAAAAGAGAAAAGAAAA
>JACDOX010000190.1:725718-737121 GCA_014549065.1 Cardinalis cardinalis | reverse complement strand
AGAAGAGAAGAGAAGAGAAGAGAAGAGAAGAGAAGAGAAGAGAAGAGAAGAGAAGAGAAGAGAAGAGAAGAGAAGAGAAGAGAAGAGAAGAGAAGCACTTGCTATGCCTAAAAAGCCAGAGGAGATGGGTTCAATGACTGGATGGGAAAAGGGCTACTTGCCAAGATGAACTTTCAAAGATTAAATATTTGCTCTGGTGAAAACCACATCCACAGTGTCTCTGCAGCCTYGTGCTAAGGAAGGGGAAATGCTGAACCAGCTCCTCTGCTGGGGGCACCATGACTCTTTGCATCCTGAGATGGGAAAAATTAAGCACATCCATTTCCAGGATATAGACAGCTGTCTATGTGAGGAAAAACTCAAATTGTATAGGGCAAAACAATGCTGAGCTGCAATAATTTTTCATTATGTGGGTTTAATAAGGTGGRGGTGCAGCCTTTTCCAACATTATATAAGAAAAGAAGTAGTAAAGCTTCTGGATCTCATCTTTGTTATTATCTGGTCATAAAGGAAGGCCAAAACATTTGTGAGTTTCTTGCAAATCCCAGCTCCTGAACTGGCACTCTAGATCCTGGATTTGCAATAAGTTTGGTCCATTGTCTCCGGCACCTCTTAAAAAGACAAAGGAGAAATTATGTTTGGCTCCAGCAGAAAGTGAGAGCTGAGAATGAGACAATAAAGCAAAAATGGTCACATTTTATTGCCTTTCTCACCAATGGTTTCTTGAGAATGGTATAACTTATGGAAGCTTTGATTTATGCTGGTGTGAGTTTTATCTGCTGCTGTCTTGGCCAGTTCATTCTTAATGCTGAGACCTATGGGCCTCTGCTGACTTTCTTGGTTAAATAAATTAAAGGAAATATAAACATTACTGGAAGTCACTTAATTTATGGCTAGATTGGAGCACTGTATCTTACACCATGGGTCCAATCCAAACCCTATTAATCCAAATCTTACTGACATCCCTGAATCAGGCCCTATCTTTGGGCTTTTCCTTCTCACTATGAAACAAACAGTTAAAAATATTTTTAAATGAGATTTTATTATCCRTCAAAAGCCATCCTGCACAATACTTTCAACCCTTGTCACCTCAGGGGAGGCAGAGCATTTGGAATGTTTTAGTGGCTGTTGTTTGAAGGCTGAAGATACTCTTCCAACAGCGATGCCTCCCCCCCTTTTCCTCCCTATGCCAGCCATCCCACCCTTTAAATATCTCCTCCTGAAGCATTTTGCAATGCATCACATGCTATTTGTGGCTAAACACATTTTTGGCTCTTCTGTATGATACAGAACCTACTTTCAGCTCTTCAGGCACTTTCTCAGACTATTTCTTGCCAAAATTTTACTTTTTTGGCCTGGTTGAATGAAAGAAAGCTTTCTGCTGCTTTTATTTTTMTTATTTTTTATTTTGTTAATTATTGTTTATTCAGAGATGCTTTCTGACACATATATCTCTGCCAGCAGCAAAACTGCTGRCTTGCCATTCCACTGTCTGCCCTGGTGTGCTTTGATATGCTCCTTCCTTGGCTCACCTTCTCCAGTTTAAAAAAAAWCCAGCCACCAAAACAAGCAAGAAAATGGAACAACAAACAAAGAACATTGCATGTACTTTTTGTGCTGAAGGAAAAAAAGAGCAGAAGACAGAAAATCAGGGAAGTACAAATGTTTTAAAAAGTGTAAAAATATAAGAGTTGTCCCACAGAGTATTAGGATGAGKCAGTAACTGAGGCGGTTATGTTTTCACATGGAAGTAGCAAGTTCTGGGTTGTTGTTGTAGCAAAAGTCTTACTGTTATCACAGCTGTGGGAGGTATAAACAGAAGCAGTGAGAAGGAGTAGTTCCTCAGAGAATATGAATTATTGCAGTTTATCAAGGCTGTGGCTTTTCACAACTGATCATGTGCTGTTGATATTAGTAGAACTTTTCCTCTGAGCCAATGAGGGACTAGATTCAGAAACTGAAAGACAAGAAGAAAGCCTTGGGTTAGATCTCTGTTCTGGAGAGGAACAGGGAATATATCCCAGAATGGTTCCAGCCTAGAGCCCTCAGCCTCTGCACGAATGCATCCTTTGGGGTGACACCTGAACTTCTTGGGTCTGTAGGCAGCGTGGTCCTTGCCAGCAGAGGCTGCTAAAGCACATGGATTCTTACACACGTGCACACCCCTGAGCAGCTGGGRCTCTGGCAGGTGAGGCAGCTGCACCAACCTAGCAGAATGGAATAAATCACAGAGCCTGATGTCCCTGTTTAAATACCATTTACCAGCAGCTCAAGGGAGGTGATTCTGCCCCTCTGCTTGGCTCTGGTGAGACCCCACCTGCAGAGCTGTTTCCATATCCAGAGATCTCAACGTCAGAAGGATGCAAAGCTGCTGGAGTGAGTGGAGAGGRGGCTGTGAAGATGCTCTGAGGGCTGCAGCCCTTCTGTTCTGGAGACAGGCTGGGAGAGCTGGAGGTGTTCAGCCTGGAGAAGAGAAGGTTCTGGGGACACCTCATCGTTGTGTTTTTGTACTTAAAGAGGGCTTATAAAAGATTTGAAGAGTGATTTTTAACATGGGCAGATAGTGACAGGAGAAAGAAAAACTATTTTAAACTGAAAGAGGGTAGATTTAGATCTGAGATTTTCAAGAAATTATTTACTCAGAGGGTGGAATGCTGTTTGGTTGTATTATTTCTCATGGAATTTAAAATGTTAGGCAGGTGGGGTGGGKTGTCCCCTGTAGGACTCATGTCCCAAGTCTCTGTGAGCTGATGAAGCAGCATTATAACCCCAGCTAAGTCATGCCAGTACMACCACTCTCTATCGGGCACATCCTCTAGAGACACCCAGAATCCTGCTTAACTCAGCTCACAGAGATTGGTGAGGACAAGGGATGGACATGGTATCAGGAGAGACAATTTTGTGTGCTSTCTTCAGGCTTTTGTGGCCACTCCACATTGCAGCTGAGCTTCCATGTTTATCAGCACTGGTGGCTGTGAGGATGTGCCCAAGTAAGGTGGCTCAGACAAGACCCCATTTCTTTTCCCCATATTTCACCTTAATGAACTTCCTGTACTCATGCTGACAAGTGCCTGTGTGAACAAAGTGACTTTCAAAATGGCTTTCAAATGCACCTTGTATTTGGCTGAAGAGAGAACAAGCTTCATGAACATTTACCCTACAGAGTTCCTCACTTAAAATATCTTCATGAATATTTGTTCTGTAGATCCCAATTCACAATTAAGTAATTTGTAATTAAGTGAATAAGTGATATGTAGCAGCCTTTGYTATTCAAGAGTGATGATACCAGGCAGCAAAAGGAACAAATACCTGCCTAACCTTTTGTGCCAGCCTGTAATTAACCCTTGAAATGGCTCTGAAATAAAATTCAAGTGACTCAGTGCTGACTCAGGCCATGAATCCATATTATAACCTTAAAAATGCTATACTTTGCTCAGAATCTATTTCACAATGGTTTTTATGATGAACATACCCCAGTATGGAAGACAAACCAAACCCTGTTTGTAGGGAAGCAGAAAATCTAACAGAACCATAAGGTTGAATCAGTGAGAAATCAACGAGGATTATAGAGAAATCACTCAGGGGAAAAAAATCACTGCTGTCAACAAAAAGGATTCATCTTAGGTGTGTTCCTGGCAGTTTAGGATAACAGCATAACAACCCAGCCTGGCTGCTTCTAGGAAAGGATGAAAGGTTTTCATAGCATCCCCTTAAAGATCATTCTTTAATGAAGCCAATTGAAAAGGAAGATAACTCGGGCTGTATCTCAAGAATGTCTTAAGCATGTATTAAAGAATGCCTTCATAAATCAGAGACTGTGATTTTGTGTGCTGGCCCCCCAGCAGTGCAAGCAGATGAGGAACTCTGGGTRTCCACATTTGTGTCTCAGTGGGGATAAAATGGCACCTGGAGTATYAGCAGGGACTAAATTGGACATGGATGCTCAAAAAGTAGACCCCACTTGAGCTGTACAGATTTGCTTCAAAATTTATGTTTCCAAGTCAGCAAAGGATTGAGTGAGACAGATGTATGAATTGACTCCTGTGAAAAGCAAAAATTTCAGGTAAGCCATAAAAGTCTGGTGTTGTCTATGGTTTATGATTACATAGCCCAGGGTATATTTGAGAGAGATTTTCCTTGTGCAAATTGTTCCAGTCTGAGAATGGTACCYTCTTTGCTACCTTCTCTGCTACCTTGCCAGCTCTTGTCAAGCTAGGTCATAAGGTGATCATGCCATTAATCTCCTTGCTGTCCTAAGTTTCCATCAAGAAGCAGCTTTTTTTCACCGTTGCAAACTGAAATACTTGGCTGAGCTGGGGCTCTGCAGGTGGCTTTGAGATCCTTCCCCAGTCTGGGCATTGTACATTCTCTGCTCAAGGCCATGGACTGCAAATAACCAAGGGGACCCATGGCCCATCTCAGTCTTKCTTTGCTTTGCCTGGTCTAAAAATGTGTCATAGAACCATAGAATCACTGAATCATTTGAGTTGGAAATGATCTGTAAAATCATGAAGTCCAACTGTTCTCCCAGCACTGTCAAGCTCACCAGTAACTTGTGTCCCCACAAGCCACATCCTGTTAGATCTGTTAAATCCCTCCAGAGATGGGGACTCCACCACTGCCCTGGGCAGCCTCTTCTGGGGCTTTGCAACCATTTTGAAGAAGAAATTTTTCCTGAACCCCAATCTAAACTTCCTCTGGCACAGCTTGAGGCCATTTCCTGAGGCCATTTTCTCTTGTTCTATTGCTTGTTACCCAGAAGAAGAATGTCCTTTCAGTGGGGACATTTGTGTCTGGATCTTCAGAAATGTTAAGCCCCTTTGTTCATGGATGAGTTTGCAGAGATGTTYGGCTTCCACTTAGGCTACAAAAATCTTATTTTTGAAGCATTGGAAGCATTGGAATATCTGTTTAGGAGATATAGTAGCAGGGATGACTGCCTTAAGCCTTGCAAAAAGTCCACCCTCTTTTTTGGAAGTCAGTCCTGTCTGAGGACCTCTCCAAAAGCCCTTTGGATAACCTGGCCCTCATGCTGCTTTGCAGGAGATCGTCCCAAGGCCCATGACTCAGAGCAAAACCTGGCACAGCTTTCTCCTGCTCCCTGCTTCACATCACAGAGTCAGAATGAATGCTGGGATCAGAGACTAGAATACAATTGGGCAGAAACAGGCACGTCTAACAAATATCTTGCTTATGATGAGGTGTTTCTGCTCTCAGCCAGCAGCCGCAAAGCAGGGACGATAATGAAAGGCACCCCCTTGAACATTTTACATTATTCCTCCTATTCTAAACAGACAATTTATGCATTTTATCCTTTCCAGCTGGTGTCATTCTCTCCACTCTTGCAAATCACCGCTGTTAATTATGCACCCACAGCTAAGCCCCCCTGCAAGAAGGACTCCAGCTCCAGCATTGCAGCAAAGAAGGGGTTACTGGACTTCTTTGAGAAGGGAAAGCACTCCTCCACCCTGAAGGGAGCATTCAGCTTTGGAGAGAGGAGTTTACAGCTGGTTTTTATTAGCCTTTAAAAGGCAGTGTTGGGGTAGGTGTGGGACCTTTGGTCTGGAAGAGAAGCCTTTTCTGGTCAGTCCCAGGGGTGGAAGGTCAGGCTTACTTGGTGTGAAGCCAAAAGACACAAAATTCGAGAAACTGCTTTGATTTTTCTCTGGCTGGTGATGGAAACTGGGCTGGTGCAGTGGGACAAGAGTTGGTCACTGCTGTGGCTTGAACTGGGCATGGACTGGGCACTCCTACTGCATAGGTGATGAGTGATGGTAATAAAGACAAGGCAAGGGAGGCAAAACCCACTGAAATTTAGGGCAAATGGATTGTGGCCGCACCTTTACAGGCAGATAATTGGGATGCTACTGCACAAAAGTGTCTGCTATTTAAGGGCAGGAGGAAAATCAAGGCAGAATAACTCTTCAGGCTTGCATTTCACACTGGAAAATGCCATAATTTTCTATAAGATGTCTGGTGGAGTAGAAATTTCAGGTTGCTGCAATCTTTCTGATTTACAGAGGTGGCCTGGTATGCCAGAGGAAGGACAAAGAGTGGTCTCATTCCCTTGTAAAGCTGTCTATGCTATAGGTACAAGGCAGTTTGCATATGGCCTCTGTAGGATCTGGCCTCCATCTTTAGGGTTTGGGAACTACAAGAAGAACCACAGAGCTTTTGCCTCCCTCTGACTGCAACATCTTGGGACAAAAACCTTTGTGTTATTTACCTTAGARCTGCCAGGCATTGCTGAGGCACAGCCATAGCTGCACCCTCTCCATGCATGATGAAGTGTGGCTGTGATAGATGCTTCCCAGAAATGTGACACTTCTCCCTCGATGCTGTACAGATCAGTCTTGTACCAATGTATTTGCCCCTCAGAAGTAACAATGCTTGCTATGAGGCAGCCCAAAACAATGATTCCTCAATTATGTTCCCTAGTCTTGATTTAATTTGGAAGAACTTCACTTTCTGAGTTGTTACTTTTTCATATATGCTCCTGCTCTTCAGCATTTTGAAAATTATTTTAGCATCAAACAGTCTTTTCTTGTTCTCCCTGTCAGAAAAAAGTATGTATGTGAATATTCAAAATTCATATGATAATAATTAAGCTTATTGCTAGTAAGTGGCAGAGCCTTTTTAAAAAATGTCCCTATCAATGCTTGAAATGGAAACTTAGGAAACCAGTGAAAAACTTGTATCTGCTTAGCTAGTAAAGAGGGTCAAGGGCACAAACCTGGTCACTGACCTGTCATTTATTATTATACATGATTTCTCACCAAAAAAACACTCACTAAAGTCAATGCACAGCTTGGGGGATTTAAGAAAGATGTTTCCTGATGCAGAGTATAGGTAATGGAGCTTAATTTTCTATTCCAGTTGTGCTTTGGGACAGTAAATGGCCACTAGCTCAAAGTTATTTATATTTGTAGCTGGAGCCTGTGCCTCAAGATGACCAGAATTCTTGTTTAAAATGTAGGAATGGCATTCTGTCACATGCTTGGGCACCTTCCAGCCACTAGTACCAGCTAAACAATTTTAAAAAATTCATTGGGAGCATTTATCCGTGGCTCCTTTGGCTGCCACATGAAGAACGCACACTAACACTGGGTGAAATGCTGCTCTAACCCCTTTGGGAGGATGAGAGCTTTCATAGCTCATTCATAGCACACAGCATCTTGAACTTCCCTGATAAAACTGTAATAGCACACCCCACAATACACATAATTGTACCCTATCATTAAATATTTGGAGAGTGCCATGACTCAGCACACTGCTGCAGAGATTTTTTARATGAATGAGCATGGACCTCTGCTCCAACAGAGTTTACAGTGGAGTCCTGGATCTGCAGATGTATAATATTTTCCTGAGTCATCCATGGAGGGTCTTCTTCTGTGGCAGGGATGGAAGAAGAGAGAAATGAGATACACACATAAAAACAAATGATAAATGAAATGCTACTGAAGGGTAGTCCTAGGRCATTGGTAACAGAAAATGCCTTTTTTATGTCGGTGTGGTTGGTTGAAATCCAGTTGAGTTCAGCACCTGTGTGGTATCTTGCTCTCAATGGCAGAGTTATGGTTTATATAACATGAGTCTGGGGAGGTCTGCAACAGATTTAGGACTTTTGCAAGGGATTGCAGGACTCCTTGAGTGAGAGTCACTCCTGCCGAGTTGCGTTTGAAATCAGGGACAGGTGTAGCTGAAGTTTGAGTGCAGGGAGTCTCACCTGTGCTGTCCATGATAGCTTTTAAGACTGATATCAGTCTTCTAAAGCTCAGGGGAGACCTTATCACTCTCTACAACTGCCTGAAAAGACACTGTAGGGAGGTGGGAGGGTCAGTCTTTTCTCCAAGGTATCAAGCAATAAGACCAGAAAAATAGAACCAAGTTTCACCATGAGAGGTTAAGGTTGGATATTACAAGAAATTTCTTCTCCCAAAGGGTCATTTAGCCCTGGCACCGGCTGCCCAAGACAGTGTTGGAGTCCCAGTGCCTGGAGGGATTTAAAAGCTGTGGSGATCTGGCACTTGGGGACATGGGTTAGTGGTGGGCTTGGCAGTGCTGGGGGAATGCTTGAACTTGGTGATCTTGTAGGGCTTTTCCAACCTAAACTATTCTATGATTCTGTGTCCCAGCTCCATACACACTCTTCGTAAATCCTGCATGGACTTGCTGGTAGATTTGGAGAGGTTTTTGCATTTTGGAGGTTACCTGGTGCAACAGATGACAATAAAGCCTTATTTTCCAGTTCAGTTATCTTTCTGACATGATAATGAATTTCTTACARCACCCCAAACATATTTCTAAAGATTAGCAAGAAGAGGATTTTCTGAACATTTAAGTCTAATAACTAGGTCAGTTAGGAAATGCAATCCAGAAAATCTCATCCAGCTGCTTCTCCTTCTGTTAATGGATGGATACAGCCACACTCTGTCAAATCTTTCTTTGCAGACTGCAAAGCCAGAGTGGGTTGTTTGCTCAACATCCACTTGCTTCCCTGGGGCTTAAATGCCAATGGAAAGCCCCAGCTCTGGTTTGTTAATTGTCACATTTGTTTGACCAGTTCTAAGAAAATCCCATTAAAAATGGTGAATCATTGTCTCCTGCTGATGTGAATGGTAATAGCTTTGACCCACAGCAGCAGTAGGACTCCTGACTTTTAATGACTGCTAAACTTTTAGATTTAGATTACTGGTTCAGCACCCAGGTCTGGTGAAATAAACCCTCCTGTGCACACCTTGGCAGCTCCCAACCTCCCAGGTGCCCCAAAAGCAGCCATGCTCTGCCACCAGAGGATGAGGAGACAAAAAACTGCAACAATTCAACCATGGACTTCCCTGATTCATCAAAGCACTTAGAACACAACATGTCACATAAAGAGTATTTAAATATGTGCTGAAATAGTTTGGCATATCAAGTCTGAGGGCTTGACTGTGTGCAAAATTTCTCAGATTGAAGGTCTGGAATGGTTTTAAACTTCCCAAGGCWCTTCCTGAATAACTTCCTGTATGCATGTGGATAGTGCAGACTATATTTATCCTATATCCTTCATGTATATATCCTTCTGGTTTCTTACTCTTTGTCCCACCTTTTCACTTGTATCTCCTATGTCCTTCTGTTGTGATGAACACATGGACGAGTAGCTCCCATGGACACTGCAACAAGTATATCTACTTGTTACTTGTACTCCAGTACCTTTTTTTAATGATTCCTCTGCATGTCAGACATGGTATAGTGGTGGCCCTGTCAGTGCTGGACTCAATGATCTTACAGGGATTTTCTAACCTTAATGATTCCGTGATTCTGAGCCTTAACAAATTGTTAGCACTCAAGAAAACCACACAGATTGGAAACATTCCCTTCTTTCCAYATTCCTACTTGTYTTAGRTTGCAAGATGTGGCTGGSGGTGTGTATTCTCTTGCCATCTGTTAGAGGTGTGGCAGTTATCTTCTGTTAATTGGGGAGTTTCCTTTATCTCTTCCATGACCAATCCTCCCTCTGGGAAATATCTTCTGTTAATGGGCTATTGAGTGTCATTGCATGACTGATAAAATTACAGCAGCCCATTGTGAGATGCTCCACCCAGTGGGAGGAGCCAAGCATTCCTAATTRGATATAATCTGAGTTGGAACACTAGAGATGGCTTTTTCTCACTGGATGCCCCGAGGAGCAGCTGTCTTCTCCACTGGATTCCCAAAGGAAGACCAGGCCCATCTACACCACCTCTGGGCCTTCAGAGGAGAACTCCACCCTTCTACAGCATCACTGCTCCAACAGAACCACACCTGCCACTCCAGCAGGACTGYGGCCACCATTTAATCAGACTGCTACCAACACCCTGACCCGCAGGGKGTCAGGCTGTATTCTGACTCTGTCAGGGTTGTTTGGTATCACCGCATTGTTTATTTCATTCCTAGTAAAGAACTATTAYTCCTACTCCCATATCTTTGCCTGGGAGCCCCCTTAATTTCAAAATTATAATAATTCAGAGTGAGGGGCTTTGCGTTTTCATTTCAAGGGAGGCTCTTGCCTTCCTCATCAAACACCTGTCTTTTCAAACCAAGACACTACTCCACACCATCACCTCCCAGCACCTATTAAGGCCAGTCACCTCTCAGCACCAATATTAAGACCATGAAGATCCTATGGAAGGCCTCATCTCGCAGTGTTGTTTGCACAGTTCTGAGCACAGCAGGTGCCTACTGCATAATCATGAGTATTACAACTGCCACAACTTGTTCCTTGTACGCCTATAGACTCATAACAACTGCAGTATCTCTACTGCCCTTTAAAGGTTAAGGTAATTTGCAAAAAAGGCTATTTATACAGAAATCAGAGCATTTGCACAGCAAGTCAGACTGCAATAGATATACCAGGCAATTCCCCCATGTAAATAAGTCCTCCCTGTAGAACCCTGACAAAACCTCCTCCTCACAGATACACATTTGTGGGGGTCAGGGGGATGGGAGAAGGGCCAGGGAAATGGAAGTTTGGAGCAGTTTGAGTACTTCTGGGCAACTGTCCCACAAAGAAAAATGGACATACTGTGCAAAACAAATAATATAATGGCTTTGTGAGTTTGGGGTTATGTATACAGGGTTCTTTGCAGTTCACCCAGGACCTTTTGTGACYTGTGTATATCAATGCAATCAGCAAAGGGACCCAGGCACAAAAAATGTATCCTATGTAAGTAGCTGTCCTGAAAACAGACCGTAAGGAAACTGTTCTGAGTGTCTTGATCCAGGGACTAGAGCATTTGTTCTCTTTCCTTTCACCTGAAACCCACAATTAAACCAAATAGAAAAAAAACCACAAGTACTTTTGCAACAAGCATCCATTTTTTCAAAGCCCATAGGTGACAGATGTCTTAAATTCAGACTCATGAGGCCTTAAGTTCAGAAGCCAGTAGTGCTTTTCTTTCTTACAGGGTTTTTATCTTAAGATTTTTTCTTCAATTTTTTTTCCTTTTCCTTTTATTTTCCTTCTTTTTCCTTTTCTTCATTCATCTTTTGTTGCTGTTTTCTTTTTTTTGTAATTTTCTTTTCCTTTTTAAAGTTTTTTTATTTCTTCATTTTTTGCTTTTATTGTTTTGATGTTCTCTTCTCCTTTTTTCTTTCCCCCCCTTTTCCCTTTTCTTTTTATTTTTTAAATTTTCTTTTAATTTTTTACTTCTATTTTTCTTGTCCCTTCTTATTTTACTTTCTCTTTTTCCTTTTTTATTTTTTTACTTTTCTTCTTTTCTTGTATACATTTGAGGTTTTCTTTTTCTTTTTCTTTTGCTTTTTCTTTTCTCCTTCTGCTTTCTTCTTCCTTTCCTTTCCTTTCCTTTCCTTTCCTTTCCTTTCCTTTCCTTTCCTTTCCTTTCCTTTCCTTTCCTTTCCTTTCCTTTCCTTTCCTTTCCT
>JACDOX010000190.1:701504-725623 GCA_014549065.1 Cardinalis cardinalis | reverse complement strand
CCTTTCCTTTCCTTTCCTTTCCTTTCCTTTCCTTTCCTTTCCTTTCCTTTCCTTTCCTTTCCTTTCCTTTCCTTTCCTTTCCTTTCCCCTTTCTTTTTTATATTTTCCTTTCTCTTTCATTAGCAGGCAATCACCAAGCCTCCGAAACCGACCTGAAAGCAAAAACCAGACCTCAACATTTGCTTTCTCCACCGATCACGGACGGTCAGAGAAGAGGTTTGGAACCTGCAGGCTGACAGCAGGACGTGCTGAGGTACAGCTTGGGCAGGGACTACCTCGGGCGGTGGTTCCCGACCCTCGCAGAGGAGCCRGATCTCCTGGCAGAGCGCGGTGAGTGTCCTTGTCCCTTTCAGGGACAGCGGCCACCCAGCTCCGGGCGCGGAGCACCGCCGGCAGCGCTCACCTTCCGCCCAAAACACCGACTSGCTATTTTTGTTGCTAATCACTGTTAATCATTAACCTCTCATCAGAATAACGCCGCTGAGTCCCCGCCGTGCCCGGGGGCCGCGGCCGAGCCCCGTGCCCGTGTCCCGGCCCCGCTCCCCAGGGCTGTGCGGGGACGGGAGCGGGGAGGGGATGCGCGGAGCCCCGCGGGGCCCGGCCTGCCCGCCAGGGCATCCGCGGGGCGCGGAGCCTTTTGTTATGCTAATCCGAGCTGACATCACTCCGCATATCAAAGCGGAGGGGCCGCATATAAGGCGGCTCCGGGGGCCTCCCCGGCAGAGCGGCCCCGGTCCCCGCGCAGCCCGCTCCGGGCCGAGGTAAGCGGGGACCGCCGGGTGTGCGAGAGGCGGGAAGGAGACAGCGGTCGGTGCGCCTCCTCGGAACTCCGAAGGTGCGGGGCTGGCCAAGAACAGGGGTTTGCGAGGCATGGACGGAATTCCGAGGAGAGGGGATGCATCCCGGAGGATGCAGGGGAGTAGGAAGACGCTGGGGGGTTCGGCGGAGGGAGGATTCTTAGGCTGCGCAGCAGACCGAGGGGATGCCAGAGAGAGAGAGGCGGCTTGGAGASTGCAGGGGAGAAGGGAGACCCGGGAGGATGCATGGGGCAGGGAGAACCAAGGGAATGTGAGGGAGAGGGGAGGCTTGGAGACTGCAAGGGAGAGGAGATACCCGGGGGAAAACAAGGAAGGAGGAGACTCGGAGGCTGAATTAAGAGACCTGACACCCGGCAAGGGAAAGTGTGAGTGCAGCAGCGAGGGGAGGACCGAGGGGAGAGGGGGACCCAGAGCGTGGAGAGACCCGTGCCCGATGAGCTGCAGGGGAGGAGACRCCCAAGAGTTGGATGGGACCCTGGAGACCCAGGGGCTGATGGCAGAGGGGAGACATGGAGCTGCAAATGTGCGGGGCAATGCAAGGAGCTGCAGAGGCGAGAGGAGTCCCGGAGGCTGCAGGGTAGTGGGGACACCCAGGGGCTGCGGGGGAGRAGGAGGATCCAGAAGGCAGCAAGGGAATTGTGAGACCCGGCAGCTGGAATCAGCTCCACCACCAGCTCTATTCCTTTTCTCTGCTCCCACTCCTCACTGCAGGTCATCTGGGGATGTGCTACCCCTAAACCAGACTGCTGTGTTCTTGGAGAGAGCTGCAGGCTGGCAGCAGAGTCAGGTGGATGTCTTTGTTTYCTGGATGGGAAAACTGGAAAAATGTGAGCTGAATGCTCACACTTTTCTGTACAGTTAAAATTGCCSGTTCCCATCCCTGAGTCCAGAGTCTTGGAAGTGACTGATGGGAGTGTTTTCTGTGTGCCAGAGTGCGGCTGGCTGCAAACAGCCTTGAGGTGAAGAGAAAAGAGWGCTGTGAGTTAAAAGCAGCTCCTGTTTTTAGGAGTCCACAGGCCACTTGCTGTTGGYTTGATCAGTGACCCAGAGCTCACCAGAGCTGTAAACATCACATCTGCCCCAAAGTGTGTCCCACCCTTGCAAATTGCTCTTGCAAATGTAATCTGTGTTGGACTGAGTGGAAGAATGCATTATTACCTCTCCACATAAAAGGGGTGCAATTGCATGCAAAGCTYACAGTTCTTTGGGTAGGTATGATGGAATTGGATCATTTCTCTTCCACTCCAGGGGCTGAAAAAACCCCAAACTGTGACTTTTTCAATGCAAGGGGGGAGAGTGGAGAATGGTATTGGCTGGTCAGGTTTAGTGAGAATGTTTTAGACCATTGAGATATTTTACACCCAATTCTTGTGTTGTCCAGCAGTTCACAGGGGTGAGATAAGGGGTCTGAAATACCTAAATAGACACTGAAAGGCACGGGCAGGATTAAGGGTTGAAGGTTTCCAGTGTGCTTGTAGAGCAGTGGGAAGAAAAGGGGTCCCAAAGAGTAAAAGATACAGAAATACTCTGAAACAAGAAGCATGTCTGCCTGGATGCCCACGGGAGCACTGCCTTCAAGGGATGCATCAAACCCAAATCCAAGCGGGCATTAAGGAAAAACAATCCATGGCAATGAAATCCTGCCTCCCTTGTAGGCAGTCAGTTTTGTCTTGGACTTCAAGGGAGCCAGGAACTCGCCCCTAGAGGTTATTAAAAACCTTTGTAATAACAGCATTTCTCTAGAAACCCTTTACGCCAGGCGCTGGGGCTGGGATAGCCAAAAAGCAGCCTGAATAGAAAAATATGCTGCAGATGGCAGAGAAAACACTCAGAAAAATTCATTCCCCCCAACCCAATTGCTCCCCAAATGGTAATATTTAGGCAGAAAGCTGCAGCTGGGCAAATCCAGAGCTGGGGATCAGGTAGGGTACCCTTTCTCCAGGGTAAGAGTTTCCCAAAGCTGACTGCTCCAACCATTCCCAGTCCCTTCCCAAACCTCTTTGAGGGGGTGTTATGGGGGATGAACATTTACAGTTTGGGTATGCCAGTGTGCTSTGCAGTGGATTGTGAGACTCCAGAGATGCAATGTGGTGGGCAGGTTTCTCTGTTTATTTTACTGTTGTCTTTCTCATGGGATGGGAAACCACTGCAAAGACCACAAAAAGCAGCCTGGAGCRGTGTCTGAAGTGAGTAACTGAAGGGAAACCCATTCACTGCTATTAATACTGCTGCTAAAATAAGCAAGCCATGCCCTGGAGACAGAGAGGACCCCTCTAAGGATTTAAGTCYTGCATCTGGTTTGTTTATCTGTTTGGCCTGAAGAAGGAAAAAACCAACAAAAAGAAAAGGTGTGTGAGGGTATCCTTGAGAGCTTTTTTGTCTCCTCCAGGCTGCTCCCTGGAGACAAAAATGGGATTTTATGTTTACAAAGTTGTAGCCTTTTCCGTGAGCTCCAGGTGCCAAGGACTTGGAAGAAGTGAGAGGCAGAGTTAATGAGGTGAGAAGAAAAGCAAAAGGTAAAGAGCAAAACACATTTATTGTAACAGATCAGAGAGAAACATCTGCAGGGCAAGGGCACCTGCATTAAGTAGGGAAATGCAGTTTTTATTATTTGTCTTCTCTGCAGAAAAAGAAAGAGGAAAAAAATCTGGAGAGAAGAAAGAGAGAGATGAATAGCTGAAGATTTTAACTAACCTAAAGATCTATATTTTCTTTTCTTCTTCTTCCTAAGCAGTTGCATAAACTTTTTGGAGAGGGAAAGAAAAAAATCCCAGTAAAGTGAAGCAGCGAATGAAGTCTTGCCATGTGCAGGGTTAAATGGAAACACACAATCAGAACATACCTCTGTGTAATTCAACCCATACGGTTTGTCTGTCTGTTGACTCGAAGGGTTGTATCGAGGCTTGGCAAGGGAGAGGACTGAGAAGGGATAATCCAAACCTTTTCATGATTCATAAGCCACTCCTCTGCAATTTGGATAATAGATTTCTCTCTCACAGTGACTCGCTAAACTTCAGAGTTAACCATAGCTCGAGCTCTTTCTCCTTTCAGGTTTTTCATGTCCAAGAACGAGCAATACCCAAACTGAAGGAAAATACACTGCACAAAATATTAAGAAAACTCCTTTTTTAAAAACAAACTTCTTTGGAGAAGCTGATTTCCTTTGGCTAGCAGGAGAAAGTGGAGAAAATGAAGCCAAATCTGCGAYTTTTCCTAGCTGGTTTTCTGCTGTTGATTCTGCAGACAGGGCTTTGCTATGGGATAAAATGGATGTAAGTATCTGGCTCTATCTCTGCATTTTTAATGTTTTTGTAGGAATTGCTGGTCTCTTACCTGTTTGTACAACTGCTGCTTGAGGCATGCTGTAAACTTTAAAGAGCAGCAAGCACTGCAATTCTCCAGGCTTTGATTGATTTCAAGTATGTGTACTAGGGGCTAATGCTAACAGTGTCTCCATCTTCTTTCTAAAATATGCATGATTTAGGCTCATTTGGTTTTTTTTCTCCTCATTGATACCAAGGGAAAGGCACACACTTGAATGCTCACATGAGCCACTTAATGAAGCTCCTAGCATTAGCTCCTGCTATGCTGGGAAACTCTCCCACCAGGACCCCTGGCTGTGCTGAGTAGGAACTGAGAGCAGTAGGGATGGCAGCTGAGATAATGCTGCCCATCTCCAGCCACAAGGGATGCTTGACAGATAACATGGGTTTTTTTTGGACCTTTTAACCTTTGGATTTTGTGAAGGGTGTTAAAAATGAGTGAGGAGGGGGGAGGAGGGTGAAGAAATACCAGAGACTGTGGTCAAGTCAGGATTGAGTTTCCTTGGAGGTAATGTACTGCAAAGTGAAAACATCACCATCTCATTTCTTTGCTTAAACAAGCAATCAGTTAGTTTCTTGCTGCAAAATAAACAAACAGGCCACTCCAAAGCCAATCTGGTTTCACGACCTTGATGAGTGATCTGTCTTTTCTACYTGGGTTTGGAGCTGGGCACAAAAGAAGTAAAAGGAATATGGGTTTGCCTCAAATGAGCATCTTTGGTAGAAAAAAAGGCACAATAATATAATATACAATGCCAGGAAGACTCTGTAGTGCATTGAAGCAAGGATCTTTGGGATAGGTGGTGAAACTTGGACAAGAAGTTCCTGTTTTGCTGCTCCTTCTGCCACAGACTTCATGCTATGTCTAATTGCCATTCTGCAGTTCCATTGTCACTTGAAGCTCAACTCATACCACCTTTTATAAAGGCTTAAATTTGGATACCTGCAAATTAAGGCATCCCATAGGAGCCAGTGTTTTTACTCCCCATCATGCAGTCAGGGAAGAGAGGATCTTCTAGATGGCAATTCATCTTCTCCAGACAGAGACATCCAACAGAAATGTGATAGCCTCTGGTGATGCTGTGTGCTGCAGGCAGCTGTCAGGTGGGAGTAAGAGTCACCCACTTTAGGGCATCTTTCAAGATGGCATGCTTGCCTATGGCAGAAAGATAGGAACTAGATGATTTCTAAGGTTTCTTCCAACCCAGACCATTCCATAATCTTTCATCTGCTGTCTCTGTACTCTAAGGACCATCTTGGAAGTAGAGGAGAGTAAAGATCTGGTTTGCTCTTGACTGCCTTCGCTTTACACCTTGTAGTAGTCAGCAAGAGCTCAATTACGTAACCCAACTGTTTCTTTCCACCAACTTCCTCCAGTATTTAGGCTCTCAGCTCTGTCTATATCTAGCACCAGGAAARGCAGGCATCTCCTTTCTGAAGGACATTTACCAACATGTCCATGGGGCTCCTTTGCAATGTTTATTTCTATGCAGCACAGAAATAAAGCTGTTTTGTGGCACCCTGATTCAACAGGGCTTTTATGTGCAGAACCATGACTGACTGGAGGGGCTTGTCCATATGCTTGGCACTTACTTAATCATGAGTGAAGGGCTTGGGTTCCTTCGAAGGGCAGGGGTGAGATGAGCTCCAGAAGGAACCTGATAGTAGGGTATGGACAAGCCATAGACATGAAAAATGCTGGGAGGCTGKGAGAGGTCCCTAATGGCTTTGCTGTCAAAAGCAGCCTTTTGGCTGCTAAGTGGTTAAGCTGCAAGGGTTGCTTTTGGGGATGAGTCTGGGGAGAAGCAGTTGGGGGCAAGACACCACAGTTGCTGCTCCTCTACTTCCCAGAGGACATATCCCCCTATCAAAAAGTGAGTGGGAAAGATGAAAGCTGGGATTAAAGTGGTATTTGAAGCATGAATGGCATGCAGATGCACCACTGAGCTCCCCTCACACCTGTTTAAAACCTGGCAGAGACCTGCACTCTCTGTCCACAGCACTTTGCAACTGGGATGCTGGCAGCTGGAAATGCACAAAATTATGTTTGGTTTTTCTTTTGTTTGCTGTTTCTCCTCATTTCCCTACCCTTATTTTCCTATGGAAACACAGGCTAATTTTCCCCACTCTCATCACTCTTTSTTCTTGGGGCTCAGGGACTGTCCTTAGAAATTGCATGGGTAAGTTCTTGAAAAACAGAGTACCAAAAACTGAGTAACACCTCAGACCTGCTTATCCCAGCTCTGGACTCATATTCTGGATGCTGTACAATTGAAATCTGCTCTTTCCTTCTCTTGCTTATGAACAAAGAAGTGGGGAAAAAGAACGGGATGAAAAAGGAGGAAAGTGCTCTGTGATGTTTTCGGTTGTGGGATTTTCTCACTGGTCTGCCCACTGCATCATTTTTGTACACATGGGGCCAGAGGCAAGCTTCAAAGAGGATTTGGGAGGGGAAGGGAGAGATAAGGAGGTGGGTTTCACCAGCCTGGAGATGAGGGAGTGACTGATAAGAAAGGTGATAGGAAATTTAATTTTGATTCAGTGTGTGATGTAATTGCAGGAGGAGGGGAAGAAGAAGAAAAACACAATTTTGAGCCATTTAGGACTTCTCAGTAACACAAATATGCCCTGAAAATTAGTCAAAGCAGGGAGAAGGTAAAAAAAGAAATTATTTATTTTATTTTGCTTGGCTTATTTTTATGAGTTCTGTGGTCCAAATCCCCATCTGTTGGAAGTTGGTGCTGGGCCCCACCAAACATCCAGCGTGGTGTATGGACAGTCAGCACCTTGTACACATGCTCTTGCTCTTGTATACATTTCTCTTGCCAGAGAAATTTCAAATCTTGTGCTCTTCCATCTAAGTTCCAGAGAGCTACTCAGGTGTAAAGCYAGAGTATGGCTCCAGAGTATGCTTCTAGGTCTTTGCTGGATCAGGGTTGTTGTGGAGGTACAGCCTTTCTCATCAATGTATATGAGACCCTGCATCYTTTTTTGGCAAACGCTTTCCCATCCAGAGAGCAAAGCAGATATGTGGGGAGGTTACATCATTTTGGTGTGCTCAGTGTTGTTTTGTCACAGTGGCTGGGAAGGTGAGGCAGTCATTGGTTTCATGAGATATGTCTTAGGGCCAATGCATCTAGTAATTCTATCACCTTCCCCATCTGCTTTTGCAATCCATTCAGCTTTCCCAGGAGAGTTTGGGTTTGACCAAGCAGGTGCTGGAGCAACTTATTTGGGTAGAACTGAAAAACAGATGAGCATTAGAGGGAGCTGCAGCCAGAAGTGCATGCCCCAAAGGTGTGCAGGTGTTGGGATKTCCAGGCACAGAGTGGCTTCTGAGGCACTTCTGCCTCCACAGGGATTGGCATCTCCTCTGTCCCTCTGTATTGAATGTCCTCTTCAATGTAGTTGTAAATAAGCCAAACACAGCAAATGATTTGGACTGGTTATTTTTGGCTTTGTTTCGTTTGTTTTCTGTTTTGCAGGGGGTTTTTGTGTCCTTTTTTTGGTTGTTGTTTTTGGGGGCTTTTTAGTTTTTTTGTTTGTTTTGTTTGTTTGTTTTTGGTTGGTTGGGGTTTTTTGTTGGGTTTTTTTTTTCATGGCTTGCAGAATATGCCCAGGATGGCAAGTGCTAGCATTAGGAATACCACCATTTTTAGGTGGAGCTTGGTCACTTCAGGAAGTCTCTGCCTGTCCCCATTGTGGTGACCCAACRATGTCTCATGTGCCCTGGAGCAATCCCCGGCTGAGCTCCGTTCCCAGCTATTGCTGCCCGATTCCTATGGCTAAATTTCAGCCCTTCAGAAGCAAAAGGCAGCTTAACCACACCTTTTGGTGAACATGGGATGTCCCCCAGCCCACCAACCTTGGGCAGCCCTTCTGCAGCCAGCAAAAAGCAGGGGAGAAAATGGAAAGATTTTGTGCTTCCTGGCAGCTCCTGCTTCTCTCCTTCAATAAGCAGTGGGAGGGAGCTGGGACGYGGAGACACGGGCGCCTGTGAGGAGACTGTCTGCCTGGCAAGGCACTGCTAGATGAGCTGCTGTGAAAGAGCTGCAGGATGGGGATGGCAGGAGGGGAGTAGGCTGGGGGTGAGGAAAGGGGAGTACCATGTCTTTGAAGTTTGCTCTTTGCTCCACAGGCAGCTCAGGAAAAGTTGACAAAGCTCCATGGCCTTCCTCAGCACACAGTGAGCCAACTCACTGCTGGCATTGACTTCATTCAAGCTTGGGCATGAAGTCAACAGCCTTGTGCCCACTACTGCCAGCACTGAATTTGGCACTATATCTGAAAACAGCTCTTATTTTAAGCTTTTCGTTCAGAGTTGGTTTACCCCCACACACACTTCTCTCCCTCTTCCTCTTCTTTCTTTCTTTCTTTTTTTTTCTTTTTTTTTTTTTTTTTTTTTTTTTAACCATATAAATCCTACTTCTGTGTTTGAAAAGCCCTTGCAGAACCAGGGGAAGCATTTACCAGAGGATGTGGTGTATTTCCCAGGACTTGTGGTCCCCAGACTGGAACTGATGCAGGGCAGGGTGGCAGGGGCATGAGCTGCGTTTGACTACCAGGAGCTTAGACAACGTTATTGTAACTCCCCTGCAAGCCTTTTCCAGATGAAAACCTGAGAAAATGAGGCTCCTGCAGATTAAAAACCTTCAATGAGATCAAATACAAAAAGAACTCTTAATCTCTGCCTCTCTTTATTAACTTTTACCGCTTACTTCACTCTCCACAGCCATGTAATTTTGTCTAAATCTTTTTGTGTCACTCACATCCCTGCAAGATTAAGGAGTTTAGGAATAGGCATTAAAAAGAATGCCTTTTCAGAAAGTAAAGCTGGTAAACTGGAGTAGAAGTTCATGGTTTCACCAGCAGTCCCTTTGTGGCTTTCACAGATCATGTCACACAAGGGAGGGTGGGGAGATGCCTTCAGAGAGAAGATTCTTCCACCCTTCAAGAGTGTGTTAAAGGACACCAATGTTTTGCTGCTCAGTTGAAGGAGTTTTTCTCCCTTTGGCTTGACCAGGAGCAGTGTCCTACTCACAGGGTACCTTGTAAACCAAATAATATATGACTTTCATTGGTATCTGCTAACATCTGAAGGTGCTTCTTCCTAACCTGCACTTTCTATGAACAGTCTTCTCATGGAGCCCAGACATGCAGGAATGGGCCCATACCTCTCAAAGGACTTAACACTGCAGAGCATTAATGTTTTCAAATTAATTTAATAACTGCCTGAGATAACTAAAAGAGTAAACGAATGTCATGATCCATCTATGCATATTTCCTCTGTAATTATGTTCATGGTTTTCTGTCAGTATCCAGAATTTCAATTGAAGGACCTGCTGTGTTATATGTAGATCAGGAGATGTTTGGTTTAGGCCCTGTTTATTTAAAGGGATGGATCAAATATGTATGTTAAAAAAAACCAAAAAGCAAACATGAAACAAGCACCCCTTGGTTTTCTGGAGAATGAAGAATGGGGCAGGAGAATTAAGTGAGATGTTATCAGGAGGAAGCAGTGAAAAACAGCATTTCCAGGGTGAAAKCAGGTAAAATCCCCTTTTCAGAGGAAGAGTGTGAATCCACAGGAAGATGTTTGTCAGGGATTTTTTCCCAGGTTCAGGAATGAAGGATGTTCTTCTAATTATGGCCTTGAGGGCTGGATTTTAAGGCTGGCTGGGACCCATTGGCTCCAGTTTCCCTCCCAGTGCTGGTGATCAGTGGAGACTGTGTGAAGACAGGCCAGAAACCCACCACCAAATCCCACCATGGACAAGCCTCTCCTGGAGGATGTTTTTCATTCCACAAATGGATATTGTTTCCCAATAATGTCATTGCAGACAGTGGGTATCCATCCCCTGATGCTGCCAGAATTTAGAAAGCAGGGAGAGGCGGTGCATTTCCACAGGGAGGGTTTAGAGTGACATGGAGTGAACAAGACATTCCTAAATGTAGGACAGAGACTGGGCAAACCTAGGTTGTCAGGGCATGGAATAGATGACCTAATAGGCTTCTCAGATTCCTGATTTGTGATTTATAAATGCACTTTTCAGTCTCAGCAAGTGACTACAGTAACTGAGTTTTCTTTTCCATCTCCATTACCTTTTAATTTTTCCTCCTGATGCTTGGAGGTGTTTCCAATTATAGGTTCTCACAARCAAAGACATGAAGTGTAGGCCTGGGAGATGCTCAGAAATCACCTTCCTGCATCTTGCAGTTTTATTCTTGGTAGGCTTCCTGTAACTCAGCTCATTCTATGAGAAACAGCCATTGCTGCCATTTACTGAGTTCTCACCAATCACCAATTTTCCCTTSCATGAAGTATTTTTACTTCCATGAAGTAAATGGTTTTCTTGTTGCATATAAAACTGCTTCTCTAATGGTGATCACTTCAAGGCACCTTTAATAATACAGTCTCATTGCTTCACATCCTGTTTTTTCACACTGAGGATGAGTTTCAATCTGAATTCTGTTTTCATCCCTACTTGTAGATGGTTATTCATGCTCTTCATGACTTGTCTGTAATGGTGAGATAGATAGGGGTACCTCAATGTAGCCTTCCAAGTCCTTTAAAGAGGCTGAAGACCTCTAGAAAAGATCAGAAAATGTAGTGTAGGACCTAGGAGATATATACATCCTTCTGGAGGGCCAGCCAAAAAATTCCAAGGCGTCTCAAGTGCCACCCAACACGTCTGATTAGAAAGCTGAGCTGCTGCCTCGTGGTACAGCCTCTCTGAGAGACTTGGAATGTTCCTCATTTGCCTGAAGCTCAGGCTGTGAAGTTCTCTCACTGCTCCTGCCACACCCTGCCTGTTTCCCTTCCTGCTGGGACATGCCACGCTGGAGTTTCTATCCTTTATGCTCTATTACTGATGAGCTGCTTTGGCCTCTTGCCTGATTTGTGTTTCAGCTCATTCCTGGGAGTTGCTGATAGGCTTTCTGGGATAACTTTTCATAGATTCCTGGTGTCAAGTGCTCATATCTCATTCAAGCTCTGTGCTTATACCATTCAGATGTCTGTGTTCCTGCTCAGTGTCTGGGTTTCCTATATAGAGCAGAAAATTAGCACTTCTAAGTCATGATGGTGACTTACTATAGGTCCCAAAAGCACAAAAAGCTAAGTACTTCCTAGATGTGGCTTTTTGCTTTCCACGAACTAAAGTAGGATCCTGAAGGACTGCTGTGAGGTCCCCACTGTAGAGGTTTGTAAGTCAGGTGACAGTTGTGCTATTCAGAGAGCCATGTCGCTACCTTCAAGGACATGATCTCTCTGTTCAGATAGCTGAACACCCAGTATATCACCAACAAGTTTTTTCTCTACCAGTTCAGGTTCACATCTAAGGCAGGATGAGTTGCCTTCTGGAGGGGCCCCTCTCCAGACAAGGAACATTGTATGAACACCATTGTGTATGGGAACGAGATGAACTGCAGGGCAGAATTTCTAAGGATTGAATCATAGAATCATTTTGGTTGGAAAAGACCTCTGTGATCATTGAGTCCAACCAATAACTTAACACTGCCAAGTCCACCACTTTTTCCTTTCTCTTGAAATTCACTAGCAATGACTTCTGCTTCCAGTATGTTTAACAGACCTATTAAATATGTGTATGAAGTATATATTTATATAGCTTTCAGAGCAGTGGTTTCCCTTCCAAGTTTGCCACTGTTTATCTAGTGCCAGAAATGCTAAATTCCCAGTCACCTGGGAATTTGTCAATGTCAGCCTATTYATCCCCAGCAAGGATTTAATACCTCCAGTTTTCATTAGGGCTCAATTTTATCTCTGTTTCCATCTCATTTAACTTCTGAAGAATGTGGATGTTTCAGTAATAAAGTGAAATGCACCCCAAAATGTGTTTGCTTATAAGCCAAACTAACCAAGATGGCTTGGGATGAATCTGAAAGCCAATACATTTAACAAGCACAGAAGGAAATATGTGTTAAAGCTGTGTTGMCGTGATCAGATGCCATCAGATTATTGATTCAGCCTGCTAGATAGTTGTTTTATGGTAATGAATAACTTTTATGACTACCCTAAGAAAGCCAAAAAGATACAACAAGAGTTACACACTTGGCTTCTGCTGATTGTTGTGGGTGCTCAGGGAAGAAGAGTACGGCCCTGTAAGAAGCATGTCAGTATTTGTTCTTTTTTTAACCTGGAAAAGTTGGCAATTGGACAGTAGAAGAACCACCACTGYGGGATGTTGTTCTTCTCTTCCATGGTAACATATGTGCGGGTGCTCATGGATCCCTTCTCAGATTTGGCTGTGGTGCTCTCTCTGCACATACTCCCACTGAGCTTTTGCACTGTGGTTTTTGGAGACTAGAGAAACAGACTTATCTATCTGCAACAGTGATTGAATCASTAGAGGCCCTTGGCATTAACTCTAAGTGAAAGCATATGTTTTGCAAATTTGATGATTTTTTCCCTAGGCCTTGCAAGGGATTTTCTCCATAATTAATTACATGACATTTAGCATAATCCTTTGAGAGTGTGTGAGACAGATGCTGAATACAAAATACTGATAACACCAATGTTGCTTTTTTCCCCAAATGCTACAGTCTTGGAGGATCCAGATTTCTTTTATCATGGAACTGATGGGTCATTTTTTACTCTGTTGGGAGGTCTGTGCTTTTCATTCTTCAGCAAACAACCTTCCCCATAGGATTTACRCATCCGGTTGACTTGACATATACCCCTGGAGTGTTGTGCAGCCTCCCCCCAGGAATGGAGAGAATTGCACACTGCTAAAGGGTGTTTCTTCCCACAAACTTTATATGAATCACTTTTCATGGTTGCTCATCTTTCTCACCACCTTTATCTAAGCACCTATTTACAGAAAGCTTTAATTAAGTCAGGTGAATGTAGACGACTAGACTGTGTTTTAATGCTTTTGTGCATGTGCTTGTCTCCTCAGAGCTCTGTCCAAGACTTCTTTGGCTTTGGCCCTGAATCAAACCCAGCACTGCAAGCAGCTTGAAGGGCTGGTGGTTTCTCAGGTGCAGCTGTGCCGCAGCAACCTGGAGCTGATGCAGACCATTATTCAGGCAGCGCGGGAAGTGATAAAGACCTGCCGGAAAACCTTTTCAGACATGAGGTGGAACTGCTCTTCAATAGAGCTGGCTCCTAACTACCTGCTGGACTTAGACAGAGGTAAAACAGCACTGCTGGCTCACTTGGGACTGAAGTCAGTAGAGTCAGCCTCTGTGTGTGTGTGTGTGTGTGTGTGTGTGTGTGTGTGTGTGTGTGTGTGTGTATGCTTGTGTGTATGTGCGCTGGAGATAGGAAGGGTCTTGCTCCTGGGAGGCCATGGAGGGACTACAAAGCCTACTTGTCCTGTTCTCTGAGACTACATTCATCATTACGGTGCCAGTCATGCCCAGAGGCTCTTGGATCCAAGACCTTGCCTACCACAACTCTTACAAAGCAGGCCACCGTTCTGGTCTGCTCATCCCACCGAGGGTCATGAGACGAGTACAGGAGCAAAAGGAGGCAGGAGAGTCCCCAGGAGGGCTTAACCACATGCTCCAAGAGCTAATCACACCATAATGAACAAGATGCCTAAATCCATGACTCCTTGCCCTGCTGGGATGTTGTCTTATGTTGAAGAGTTCACTTAGGGGTGCTCCAAACTAGTGGTGCCATGGGACATCTCAGCTGCAGTGAGTTGGTGTGTTGGCTGCTCTGTGGGACACAGACTGTGTGAATCTCTTTTTGGGGAATGTTTATCTGGCCCAGGAGGCTGAGCTGGAGTTCTTGTCTCTTTCAGGCACAAGGGAGTCAGCATTTGTATATGCCCTCTCTGCTGCTGCCATCAGCCACACCATTGCCAGAGCCTGCACCACCGGGGACCTCCCTGGCTGTTCCTGTGGTCCCATCCCAGGTGAGACACCTGGACCTGGGTATCGATGGGGAGGATGTGCAGACAACCTCAACTATGGTCTTATCATGGGGTCCAAATTTTCAGATGCTCCCATGAAGATGAAAAAATCAGGATCACAAGCCAATAAACTGATGCATCTGCACAACAGTGAAGTAGGGAGACAGGTAACAAATCCACAAGAGTTATTGTRCTTGTACAATCATCTGTAGTGTTGGTCACTTGGTGAGGTTCAGTCTCTATCAGCTAGCAAAAGGAGCAGRTTACTCAAAGATTGCTCTGAAGTCCTTTGGCCTGCTGAAAATTGTAGCTGTGTAACTCCCCCTGTGACTCAGGGAGTCCCAAATGCTGTTATTAGCCCTGTTTAACCATGGGTGGGATGTCTCATTGCCCCATTTGCACAGTCAGTGTTGGCTCTGGCTCTGCCTACCCCAGGAGGTGTGGTGGGGRTGGGTCCCATCGTGCTGGGCATTGTGGGGGCAAAGTGATGTGTAAATGTGGAGGATTATCATCTGCCAGATGCATCCAGCAGCAGTTGCCTCCAGCCATCCCTGCAGGCAGGAGGGAGGATTTTTTTCCTTTTCAAACTGCTATGCTAGTGATTATTCTCATATCTGGCACAAGCTGCTTTTAACAGCTTGCATCCAGTGGAGGGATAATATTTACCATGTGCAGTGCCTGGTGTGCACTGATGTGCAAATCCCTATAGCAGCTGTCCATACAGCTGAAGAAAGGGATGGGGGAGGGCTATAAAACTGACCCCTGCACCCATCTCTGAGGCTCCTGTGGTTCCATAGACTGCTCCTACTGCATAGCTTGGTCTTTCCAGGGCTGCCTGTGCAGACCAACGTGGAGCATGCTGAGCTCATTGGGAGCTTGCTGTGTAGCTACAGGCTGAGTCCACAACCATGCTGAAGTTTCCCTCTCTGGCTCTTTTTTTTTTCTGCTATTCCCACACTATTTGGTTTGTTTGCTTGGGGTTTGTTTTTTTTATTTTATTTTTGTAACGTCTTGATTTTTTGCTTCAATTGCAAAGGGCAAATTTTTGTTTGGGACATTGCGTTGCCATGGCTGGTGCATTCAGCCCTTCCTGGCAGCATCCTGCCATGTCCCACTGAAATGAGAATAGTGCAGAATCAAAGTAAAAGGCTATTTTGGCCCCATGACCAGCAGAAAGGCAGGGTGAGAGTGCACTGAATTCAACAAAGCCATGACATTTCTCTTACCAAAGCCCAAAGCTGCTGGAGGTTGAAATTGWTGGTAATTATCTATTTATGGAATGTTTTGATATTCATCTCCTTAGGAATTTAGAGGGTGGAAATGCAGCCCAATATAGATATCTAACCAAAATTCAAAATACTCTTCTGGCTGCAAAGGAGCCTTTGTGAAAGTGGTCCTGGACTGATAGTGATCATAAAGAGCTGTAGGATCTCATTCACTTTCAAAGTAGCCACTCTAGACTGCCTGTGCAGAAATGAGAACAGTAGGACTTTTCTATAGCAGCTCCTGCTAATGAAGCTCCTTCATTAGCAAGCTTGTGGGATGTTTTGCTTAAGAGAAGGGCATTTCCTAACTCCTGCATTCCTTTTTGCAGGTCTTGAAAGCCTCTCTTGAAATGAAATGTAAGTGYCATGGAGTTTCTGGGTCATGCTCTATCAAGACCTGTTGGAAAGGCCTTCAAGAACTGCGAGACATTGCATTGGACCTCAAAACCAAATATTTATCTGCCACCAAGGTTGTTCACCGGCCCATGGGCACACGCAAATACCTTGTGCCAAAGGATATTGATATCAGGCCAGTCAAAGAGACAGAGCTGATTTACCTGCAGAGCTCACCYGATTTCTGCATGAAGAATGAAAAAGTGGGGTCACATGGGACCCAGGACAGGTGAGGACTTCTGCAGTGGGTACTCACTGTACTCTGCCCCCAAAGAGGAAAGGGCAAGAGGGGAACATGTATGAACAAGGGGCAATCAAGGAGGTGACACACACATGCAGGTAAAGCACATCTCTGACATACAATATGGTATACAAGTTCCTAACCCTGTTAATGGTGGCTGTGGCCAAGACASGGCTTGCTGACACATTTTCCATTACACAATTAGGCACAAGGTACATTTCAAAATTCCCTGGGCAGCTTACCTCCATGGGAACTTGTAAGGACCAAGCAGCTGCTTTATATTGTGTTGAGTCTCAGCAATTTCTTGCAGTCACTGCTGATTAGAAGAGTTGTTACTCTAAGGCTCCCCGAAGTAGGCAAATGTTAACTCTGTTAGAACCAGCATTCCTAGACTGCCTTAAGAAAAACCACCCCAAAACTGCAAAGATGGTATTTAATTTTTTTCTTCTACTGCATATTAAAGGTCCAGGTGTGTTTGTAGTGCTTATGACTCTGCAGAGGAATTTCTCTATTGCATTAATATTGGGGATTTAAGGTCATTATGGTCAGCCCAGCCTCCACTGGGCAGCATACTGTCCCCTTTCACAGGCAGCAAACATGCCTTTCTCTTCCCATCATCTGTTTAATTTCTTCCAAGACAAACTAGTCCAACATTTCAACAATCTGAGCATCTCTAGATGAGCAGACCCATCTAATCTCTCTAGAGCTGAACCATCAACAGCCAAAAAAGTGTATGTTTCCAGAATTTTCCTAATTTTTGTTAGGTGGCTGCAATGGCTGGATTTCAGCCTCTCCTGCTAGTTTACCTTTCTTTAGATAGGTCTCATAATTCTGCTTTGCTCTTTCTGTTATTTCACGGGGGAGGCTCAGGCAAGTGGCAAGGAGTATGTGCCTGGCCTATTTTGGGATGCCTTCCTTTTAATKTAGTGGACATACTTGTATTTGGACCATTATGGTTCACTGGAGAGAAGATTTTGCTGAAATGAAATTACTCAAATGCAGACAAGATAAACCATATATGCATCTGGGAATGTGGGGACATGGGTTAGTGGTGGGCTTGGCAGTGCTGTGGACTTGATGATTTTAGAGGGCTTTTACAGCCTAAATGATTCTGTGATACTGCATCAGCATGTAAGTGGTGGAACTGATCAGTAGATAAGACAGCTGAATGAGACAAGACTGTCTTTTTTTGTCCCCTGATGSTTTATGACATTTAATGTCCTGTGTCCTCTGACATCTGTGCCTGGACTGCTCTACAGTGGCACATATCTGACAGCTCTGGGAACACCAGGCTGACCTTTATCACCAATTCAGCAGTGTAGCATTAATTATCAAGAGAAGATGTCTATGAGTCACTAAGAATAGCTAGGAAAAGGCATGTATTGAAACAGGCTTCTGAAATAAAATGTCATCTCAGTGGAAGTGAAGTTTTTGTGGATTTGTATGGATTTTGTATGATATTTKTGCCTTGAAAATGACCTCTTTGTTCTGCCTTTCTGTTTTGCAAGGAAAAAAAATGGTGAAGATTATTTGGAAATTAGTTCTATAGGAGTTGCATTAAATGAACAGGTTGTGTCAAAACAAAGTTGAATTCTTTACAGGTTTGCCAAGTAAAACATTTTCCATGAGCTRAAATCCTTTCAAGCGACAGGGAGGTGTGACTTCTTCATCTAATCTTATTTTACAGCAGATTTCAACTTTTTATCCCATCTAGGGATGAAAAATATGTCAAGGTCCTGAATGATTTTTTTTTTCCTTCTGAGGAAAGGAAAATGTGTGTTGCAGGCATCCGTTTATCCCGGGCTGGATGACAGCCACGATTGTGAACCTGCCAGCCAAGGGTCCACAGGAAGTGAGATTGAGTGGGGATTTAGAGGACCAAGATATTAAGGTGGGAGGGGATGACTTTCAAAAGGAACTTGTCAAAAAATACTCCTCATTCTCAGATGTGCGAGATGGTGATGGCCATGGGAGGGGAGGAGGGTGAGATAGTCCCGTGCTGAGCTTCAGGCACCACTCAGGCCAAGTTTTAAGGTCATGTGTGATTGGGCTTGTTTTCATTACAGTCCATATGCAGCCTCCTGAGAAGATGCCTGGTGTTTCAAAATTGGCATGTGTTATACAAGCCACAGCACCTCCTTTCCTGAACTAAATTACTAGTGGAAATAAATGTAAAATACACACAGTGTGTTTGAAGATTGGTCCATGCTTCCTGGGGGGAGCAGGGAGAGGGAGAAGATCTTCCCTAGTCTCCTCCTCCCATGGATGCCTTTTTCTCTTTGCAATTTTCCTCTCATGAAGAGAGCACCTAAATGCATTTAAATGTGGTGCCTCTGTTCCAGCCTGCCACAGGGCTGCAGAGATAATGGCTAGTTACAGGGATAAGGTAGAAGGAGCACAAAAGCAATGCTGTTAGAGAGAGGACATGGCAAAATGTGTTTTATGCTTCAGAATGATGTAAAAATGCTCACATGAGAATAGCTCAAATATGTTTTTATTTAATGAGTCATGTCCTGGAGGCATTTGAACATTTTATCTTTATGTACGTAAAAATGTTCTGAAGGTAGATCCCACTGTTTCCAAGTAGTCTAGTTTTTAAGGTCTGTCATGCCAATGAAGTAAAAAAGGGTTTTTTTGTTGTTGTTGTGGTCCCTCATTTGGTCTACTCTGTCTTCAACCACCTTCCCATATCCTTTCTGGCCTTTTCCTAGGTACAGAGGTCAGTCTATGTCTGGGCTGGATAGTGCAGTCCCCTATGTCCGCAGCTCAGGAGTCTTTGTTCTGGGCATCTTCAGTTTTTTCCATCCCTGCTTTCTGCCTCCAAAGGGATTTGGAAGGGTGAATATGCCACTAACATCCTCTTTTCCTATTCCTTGATTAAAATATTCATATTGATGCATTTTTGTGACAAAAAATGAGCAGTTTTGCAGCATATCCAGGGAAAGTCCTTTTCCTCCTCCCTCTCCCCAAGGACTGGTTCTTGCTCATAGCATGCTGGAAACAGGATGGAGGTTGATGGTTAAGTTGCAGCACCTTGGATGGGTTGGAGTTTGCTGTATGCTGTAGGAAACAATCCTGCACTGCCAGGTGGGTGGAGAGGATAATCTAATTGGTGATCCCTCTAATGTGAGGGATCATATTATGCAGACTTATTGTGTGTTTTTCAGGCAGGAAAAGGAATTACTTTGTAGATGAACCATATGAAAATCCACTCAGAAAATGAGCCCCCTGTTACTCAAAAGCCTTTTAGAGCTCTTCCCTGAAACAATTTCAAAGCCTTCTTCAGAACAAGCCTGAAACATTTTCTAGGACACTTTGGACATTCTTAACTTGTTGAAATTTAGAAATGGTTTGGAAATCTGCATGCCTCCAAGTGCTCAGGGTATGTCCAGATTTCAAAGTCACGGGACAAAACTCAAACCTGAGTTTGAGGCCTCTCTGAAGTSCTGAAAAGCTGATTAAGGAGCTGATTTTTGCAACTGGTATCCAAGTCTCCTGCAAACAAGACTTACTGCCACACTGACTCCAGCCAAACTCTACTTATATACCACTATCACACTTTCATAACCAATTAAAAATGGTCTGGAGAAAAGTCTAAAGAAGCTGATCTGTTAAGCTGCAAGTAAAACTTTCAATACAACAAATCAACCACTGGGAAAGAAATGTAAATATTCCCCTTCTCAGARGTTTCTTGGACAAAAGCACTTTTTCAGCTTTTAATTAAGTAGTTCAGTTGCTCCTGCCTGAAAAAATCACTACCAGCTTTGAGTAAATGAAAAATAATGGCAGAGTATAAAATTGAGATCTCTTTGGTGCGAAAAGAAGCAAAAATATGAATCTTTTTTCATAAGCAGGGTGCAATGTATCGTGTTTCAAAGGCTATTTAAGTCTCCCTAATGAATCCAAGGAAAGGGAAATTCTGCCATGCATGCAAAAGCATCCAGCCCCTGAAACCTTGCAGAGATAACAGAGCTGTTTATTACTGATCCTTCCCAGAGCAGTCTTGGAATCAAGCCAAATGAGGGAAGGAGCTCTCTTAGGCTGCAGAAATCAGGCTGCAGTAAACTATGTGCTGCAGCCTGGCTGGGGTGATCAGTCACCCCTCCTCAGCTGACTCCCTGTGGCAAGGACGTGGCCACTCTGGTGGCTGCTCCTCGCTCACATACCCTTTCTTTACTCCAATACAAAATATTAGTCACAAATGGCTTAGGCTGGCATGCTTTCTTGGATATGAACATRCCTTAAGTTGGCTGAGCATGCATCTGCTGCTCAGTTTTCAGTGTTCAGTGGCAGCCCTTGATACCACTTCTTTCCTGCTACCCCAAAATTATGCTTTGAATTGTGTTATGGGGTTTGTTCAGCCTGTGGAAGAGAAGGCTCTGGGGAGACCTTAAAGCCCCTTCCAGTGCTTTTAGGGGCTCCAAGAGAACTGGAGAGGGACTTTRGACAAATGCCTGGAGTGACAGGACAAGGGRGAATGTCTTCMCACTGCTAGGGAACAGGGTTAGATGGGRTATTGGGAAGAAATTCTACCCTGTGAGGCTGTTCACTGGAACCTGTTGTTTAGAGAAATTGTGGCTGCTGCATGCCTGGACATGTTCCTGGCTGTACTGGATGGGGCTTGGGACAGCCAGTGGAAAGTGTCCCTATCATGGCACGGGGGTTGGAACAGGCTGATCCTGGACTCCATTGTCCCCCTGYACCAAGCACTGCTGAGGCTGCACCTTGAGTGCTGTGTTAGTGTTATTGCCATTGCAGACYTTGAGGTGCTGCAGTGTGTCCAGAGRAGGGCTGTTGGAGGGGTCTGGAATATAAGTCATACAAGGAGTGACTGAGAGTACTGGCATTGCTGAGTCTGGAGAAGAGGAGGCTCAGGGGACACATGATCACACTCTACAAATCCCTGAAAGGAGATTGTAATCGGGCCATGGTTGGTCTCTTCTCCCAGGAAACCAGCACAGGGAAATGGCTTCAAGCTGCCCTGAGGGAAATTTATAAGATTTTCTTGAGTGCTGGATTCATTCAGCATTGAAACAGTCTTCCCARGGAAGTCACCAGCCCTGGAAGTGTTTAAAAATGAGTGAACGTGGCACTTTGTGATATAGTTTAGTGGACTTGGTGGTGTTGAGCCCAGGGTTGGACTTTATGATCTTGGAGGCTTTTCCTGACSTTAATGATTCTATTGTATGATGCTGTGATCTCCAAGGTTCCCTTCCAACCCAAACYACTCTGTGATTCTTTGTTTATGTGGGCAATGAAATTTTTTTTGGCAGAAGCACTCATATGAAGCTGGGGAAGAGTAGCAGTTATGGGTAAACAACAGCATTTGATTTTTGTTTTTTGTTACAGCTTCTTTTAGTTTCTGTTAGTGAGGGCACAGGAAAAGACGAGCTTTGAGTGAGTTGTAATGAGTTCAGTGATGGTTGGTTTTGGAACAGTTATCAGATGCTACCATTTTTTTATTGAGATCTAACAAATTCTGAATAAGAAATAGCAAATAATGCTTTTGTGAGTGTCCCAGAAGAACTGGAGGAAATCTGCTCTAGCTAAAGATGCCCTTGTACATAGCAGGAGGGCAGGTGGACTAGATGGCCTTTAAGGTTCCTACCAACCCAAACCATTCTATGATTTTTGAAAGTCAGAAAAACATTCACTTTCTGTTCCTCCCACCTTATTCAGGTGTTATTCCTTCTTTCCCAGGGCAACATGCTTGCAGCTGGTGCCCATTTCAGTAAGTAGGCTGGACAGCTATGCATTTTTTTTTGTTACCTTAGTTAATGTGTGGGGAAGATTGAATTCTTTCTACTTTGAGAGACCTGGATTTGATCATAAAGTTTCCTTAAGAGGTTTGTGAATAATAAATTTATTTGAAAAAAGAATAATTTCACACAGTAAAATTGCAATGGATAATTAATATAGTTTTCTTAAACATATTTAGTCCCTCTGCAACCAAATGGCATTTGGGTTAGAGAAAATTGGGTCTGGGAATGATTTTCCATGGACCTTGATCTTTTCAGGAGCAAGACTGAGCTGACACCACCTAGGCTGTTACTGAAGACATTTCTCTACTCTGGTCTTAAAAGCAGTTTCCCTAAGCAACCTGATCCAGGGTTTTACTGTCCTCAGTGTTGGGCTTTTCTTAATCAAAATTAACTAAACATAATCTAAAATAAAACTAATACTTTCTTGTGCTCTTTCCTTGGCATATAAAGAACATTTTTTCTCTCCCTTGTAGCAATAATCTTTTATAGAGGGAAAGACACCTCTTCTAACATACTTCTCTAAATCAGTTCCTTCATTGTTTTCTACTTTCTGAACTGCTCCTCTGGCTCCCCTGGAAACATTCCACATTTAGCTGGATCTTTCTTAAAGTGTGCTGCCTACTTTGCCCTTTAATCCACTGTCACAAAATATCCTCAACTCCTTCTTCCCTAGCATTGTCCCCAAATTTTTAACCTCACTCTCAACTTCTCATTAATGAAAATACTGGCTAATTCCAGGATCTCTCTTGACATCTCCTCACTGACATATGCTGATAACTCTTTCTTGTACAGTTGTTTCGTGTCAGTCTCCAGTCATTCCTTGTGGATGAGAATGCAGTTTAAAAGTAGATAAGATTCATCCCTCAAAATCTTACATGAAGCTGTGACCTTGATGTATTTTCAGGAATGTCCATTGTGTTATATATCTCCTGAGGGATTTAAATTATTTTTCACTTTCTTTCTTTTATATACTGCTGCATTACTTGACGTTACTAGAGCAAGGGGCACCAAAGAAATAAAGAGGAATTTTATTTAAAAGAGAAAAAAAAWTACACAGCAGTACTGTGTTCTGGAATTTGGGACTGCTGGAGTTCATGAAAGCAGATGGTTTCCCTGTGGTCAGAAAGGGCTGAGGGAATCACACAGCCAAGGGGATGAGATGTCAAGGAAGGAACATCCTTTCTATCATCCCCAATGCAACAGCCCGGGTGCTGGCAGTGTATGAGAAACAGAACTACAGAGAGTGCTTAGATTTATTTATACTTTACTCCTGTAACAGCATCTCCCTCATTCAGTGGGAGATGCCCTGGGCCAGGAAGGCAGTTGCTGTGCCCCAAAAGGTGTTTTTTAGTATCCTCCTTAAGAAGAATAGGAGTGATGGAGTGAGGTTCCAGTGGGTATCTCATCCCTGTCATTATATGTCATAGTTGTGGGTGACAGCACAGAGTTGGCCTCAATTTGGATCCCAGGTGCCAGCTGTGCAACCAAAAAAATATGTATCCTATCTGCTGATGGGACAGAGTAAATAGGGATTCGCAATGAAGTTGTGMGACATTGCTAAGTTGGATTTCATCAATCTTAGAGGTCTTTTCCAGCCAAAATAATTCTATGATCTCCTCCATTTAAAATTAAAATCCCTACTCTCCAGCTGGGGGAAGACTCTTAAAAGTTCTGGGATGTCCTTCACCTCTGCTGAGTTTGTATGCAGTGCTTCTGCAAATGAGGGCTGAGAAGGGGACATTTTGGACAGGCATRTTGAGTGGGAGTTGTCTAGACAACACTGCTGGCCATTGTGACAATGGTAAAAGCCTGTTCTGGAGTCAGAATTTTGGCTGGGATTACAGCTGAAGGATAATTTCTCAGCAGTCTTCCAAGTGCTTCTAGAGGTCACAGTGTTGTGTTACGATGCAGTCGCCTGCCTTCATGTTTTCTCTCCAAGGCTCAGGAGGAGGGCATTTCTCTGAGTTGCTGGAATTGTGCTGGACCAGGCCCAAAACAAATGAGATTGAACTTAACCCATCAGTGGGGAGCCTGGTGAGATCACAACTGCAGGCTCTGAATCTGATGTTCAGGGCTGCTTCTGTGGGTAAACTCTGGTCTTTGGAGTTCTTTGTCTTCCCCCACTGCCTGAGAAACAACCTGCTTCATCTTGTTTAAKGAAAAATGAATCTAACTCATATCCAGGCCTATGCTTTAAAACAGAAAACAAAATCTCTGCTTAGTGGCATTGTCAGGAAATTTTTCTACAACCCCATACAGGTTTATGATGGGGTCAAAACTTTGTTTTGGCTATTCAACCAACCCATTCTGAATGTCCCCATTTCCTGATACCAAACTGAAGGAAGCTTGAGGATTTATTTAATAAGATTTTTCTTTTTTCCTTTCTTTGTTTCAGACTGTGGGCAATGGGGAAGGTATATGGGAAGGTATATTTTC
>JACDOX010000190.1:674242-701411 GCA_014549065.1 Cardinalis cardinalis | reverse complement strand
TTGGCAAGCCACAGGAGTGGATGGAGGGAAAGAGAGAATCCCAGGTCCCAGTACAGCAGGTAGAAGAGTTTTGCTTTCTATTTGAATGGGTAAATATCACTGCTGTGTGCTTTGTATGTTTGGGGAGTGAATGTCCTCAGTGGTGAGCTGGAGTCAGAGTGCACCTGTATGCCTTTTCTTGGCACTTTAGTGAGCTCCCAGCATGAAGTGACGTGGATGCACTGTGCATCCCTTGCCAGGTTTCTGCAGACTCCCCATCCTCCCTAGATGAGCCTCCAGGAAACAACATTTCCATCCACTAGCAAAGCTGAGCAAGGTTGACAAATACCTTCCCCTCTTCTAGCATCAACACACCTATATTTGAACCTTTGTTCTGAATTCTTGAAGCATTTATTAATACATTTATGAGGAGTCGTCTGGAGATTTCTTGTGGAGGGGCCCCAGTTCACAGGGGCACTAACAAGGCCTTTGGTTCAGTGTTGGGCAAACACATTCAGTGTGGCTGCACACTTCAGCTTTGGTAGAGGCTTTAAAAGGTTTTTAAATGTTTACACACACTCCTGAATGAGAGTGAGTTCAGGGGCCTTTAAACACTGAACCTGTAGAGGAATGTGAATCAGAATAAMAAACAGGAGGCAGAAAAAGAAGAGCAAGAACAAAATCTCAACGCTTCACTGATCTCATAACTTCTCCTAAAGCATTACCTCATGAGCAATTCCTGTAATTCTCATGGATTTTTTTTCATCTATTAACAGTTGCTTGGTTCAAGGGTCCAACTTATGCTCCTCTCTCCTCTTCTGGCCTCAAAGCAGCCTTAGAGTGTTTCTGTCCAAAACAGCCACACAGAATAAGATTGAGGAGAGATGTCAGCAATTACCCCACTCAATAAAGCACCTTTCTTACAGCAGTTTCAAAAGGCCATCAAGTTCACAGCCCCATGGTGTTGGGTATACAACAAAAAGGCACAAGAATCTGACCAAACAGGAACTCTTCCATCCTGGGTTGTCTCTGCAGTCTGTGGAGAAATGGTGTCTCTAGGACATGGTTCATTGCATTCAAAATTCAATGCCTGGTACACTTTCACATCCAGTGAATATTAAAGTATTTTAGGAAATGGGATAGATATTTTTTGAGGACAGATGTGAAATGGTAATCAATGGATCAATGAAAGAGATTCCTCAATTAAAGAGTTGCTTCTAAAAACCTCAAACCATTCACTGGCATGCCGACAAAATGAGGGAACCCAACACAACAGCTGATTTATCCCACTGGGCCTGTCTTTAATTAACAGCAGAAGCAAAACAAGCTGTGAAAGTCTGTGTGGTACTTGGTGACTTGTCATCCTACACTGTGCTCCTGCCACACTTCCTGTTCCTGGGTCAGGAATAAAGGTGTTTTGGGGCCAAYTGCCCAGCTGCTCATGCCGTGGTGGGAGAAAATCAAAGGGAATAAGGTGCACAGCCCAGCCCTGCTAGTATTGATGGTGATTTCCCTGATAGGATCAGTGCTGCATAGTGCCTGTAACAGCCTGCTCAGGATCCTTCCCAGCCTGGGATCCTTGGCATGGAGACTGTTCAAATACTGTTTGGCTGTAGGGCTCCTACTTTACCCTTTTCAGGTTAGGCAGTGGTGGACAAATAGCAGTGTTTGTTCTTTAGGGTGTCATCTTCCTCTGTGGKGGTGTTCACAGGGGTCCCAGGAYGAGGGAAGAGACRARAATCTTGACTCCATGTTTCAGAAGGCTGATTTAKTATTTTATGATATATGTTATATTAAAAGAAAATTATATATTAAAACTATACTAAAAGAATAGGAGAAAGGATTTCATCAGAAGGCTTGCAAGGAATAGAAAGGAATGATAATAAAATCTTGTGACTGCTCACAGCCTCGACACAGGTGGCTGTCATTGGTCATCAAGTAAAAACAATTTCACATGCTGGGTAAACAATCCTCCAGATCACATTCCAAAGCAGCAAAACATGGAGAAGCTGGAGCTTCTCAGGAAAAAAATCCTGGCAAAAGGATTTTTCACAAAATATGTCTGCGACATTCCTCCATCTCCTTTCAGACAGTTTGGAGCCTGCCTGGGAACACCAATTGTTTGGAACTAATAATAATAATAATAATAATAATAATAATAATAATAATAATAATAATAATAATAATAATAATAATAGTAATAATGAGGTATTCCAATAGCTTTGCTTGTCTGCTCGTGTGGGAGCAGGCTTGCCCAGCAGATAAGCAGCCTGGATGCTGTCAGGCCCAAACTGAGAGTCAGAACAGGAATTTAATGTTTTTTTTGATATCATAGCAGATGATTGCAGCCCAGAGCTTCCCCTGGCACCCTTGCAGGCACAGGGGGCTGTTGGTGCTGGCTGTGCTGTCTTCACCCAGTGCCTTGCAGAGCTGTCAGGCCCAGCAGCACCACACAGCAGGGGTTTGGGAAACCCAGCAGGAATTTGCACTTGCTCACAGCATTTTCCTTCTTCCAGGCAATGCAACAAGACTTCCAATGGGAGTGACAGCTGCGACTTGATGTGCTGTGGCAGAGGCTACAACCCCTACATGGACAAGGTGGTGGAGCGTTGCCACTGCAAATATCACTGGTGCTGCTACGTGACCTGTAAGAAGTGTGAGAGGACTGTCGAGAGATATGTGTGCAAATGAAAACTCTCCTCTGCACACCTGGGAGCTCAGACTGCTGCAGCACCCCAGCACTATTCAGAGAAAACATCTCCTTGACTAGACATCGTTTATCTTGTAAAGACAAAGACTTGAGGAGAGATGGTAGGAGGAAAAGCAACAATCWCATCAGTAAAAATAAGAACGTAAAAAAACCCCCGAAAAGCAACAGACCCACGAATGTTTCTCCTCACCAATAAAATGTTCTCTGAGAWGACAAAACTTCATTTGGGATGGTATCTTCTTCCAAAATATTTACTGTGGTTGCCAGTGATGTCCAGCCATCAAGTGCCTTAGTATTCTGAGAAGTAAATACGGAAACTTTCCCTGGGGGAAAAAAAAAGCACCAATTGTTTGACAGTAACTAAGGCTCACACCTGCCTGTGCCTTCTAGCACAGGTACTGAGTCTCCATTAGGACCATCCCACAAAGGAAAATGCTACAACTTTTCAGCAATAACTGCCTTTGTTGCCAAAGACTTAATTTTCAGCAAGGAATCATCCATTCTGAGTGATAAAAAAGTGGAAAGATTTCAGGTCAATCCTCTGAAATGAACAACTAATTTTAATCTTTCTTTTACACAGGTCTGCGACTTTGAGCTGATTGCTGAAGGAAAATATATCCTTGATTTGTCCAGGCTGGACAAAATTCAGCCATGAAAAAAAATCCCCTGGAATCCTGGAGGCAGTGAGAGTAGAGTAGGCTGAGAAGGACTTTATAGTGTCCACAAGACAGCAGTGGAGCCTTTAGGATAAAATAACAAAACAAAATCCAAGTCCAGTGGGAAAGTAAAGAAAAACAGCAAGCTCCTGCTCTCTATCTCTTTGCCCTTTCGGTGTGATACCCTTAGTCACTGACATTCTTCCRCATTGATCCGTCAAATCCTTGGGGAAATATGCCACTGGCTTCTTCCCCCACAAAACTATTGTTCCAGCCTCAGGAAACTGCAGAGAGTGGAGCAGTCCCGGCTGTAGGGAGCACATCCATGGAAGTCAGCAGCTATTGGAAGTCAGCATTATGGAAGTCAGCAGCTATTCACAGCAGGAAGGAATGGGAACGTGTCAGTCCTTCACGTGGCTCTGCCCTGACACAGCAGAGCACCACTATCTGTGGCTGTACATATTTTCTTTTGTATGCAGATATACAGAAATATTTATATCTTGTGCTTTCATCTACTTTACTTCCTACCTAAATATATCCTTATATTATAAACAAGCATTAACAATAGTATGAAATAAATGCTGAAGTTACTGGTGCAACAGCAAAATGTTAGATTATTGTTTCACACTTCTACTTGGAAAACAATTCTGATTTTCCTCCCAAGGATGGGAAAACAACATGGTTTGAGGCACTCACTGGCGTAGGGATAGAAAAGTTTCTTTATTCCYTGCCTCCCCAGCCTCTTAATGCTGAGCAGAATTAGCCAAGATACAGTCAAGACAATGGAACAGAACACTTGGAGAAAGGAAGAGTCACCATTGCTSTTTTGGGGTTTTTTATCAGCAATCAGTCTCATTGGTAAAATTTCCTAGTGCCCCTGAGGAGCTCAATAACAATCATGTCTCATGCCTCTCATGTCATGGGTGGTTGGCTTCTGGCTCCTGCACATAGAGAGGACTTGCTGTGCGGGGCAGTTTTTAACATGGCCTAGACTMCCTTATTTGCTTTTTTGTTTGTTATTGTTTGTTGGTTTTGTTTGTTGTTTGTTTTGTTTGTTTGCTTGGGGTTTTGGGGGGGATTTTTTGTTTTGTTTTTATTTTAGTGGTCATCCAGCCCTGTGTACTGATTCTAAAAAGTGATGCTGGAGAAGGATGCTGCTCCAGGAACAGAAGGCAGCAGAACTTCTGATGTTTTTCAGATCATTCTTGAGCACCCCAACCCCATACAAAATGCTGTAAGCAGCCAAAAAATCACTCCTACATAAACGCAAAGGGACTCTGTCACTTTCCTATGGGAAAATATATCAGTAACACCATAATCTTTCTCCAAATCCTCTTTTTTTACCCCACTTAGTCAATCCCTAGGGGGCAACTGCCTCTGACATGGCTGTGAGCAGATCTGGGGAATTGGAAGAGAAAAGCATCATGTGCTATAAGAGCAAAATTAGAGGTATTTTGTTCTCTTCAGCTATTTTGCTTTACTGTAATGGGTTTGGTCTTGTTGCCTCCTTCCATCCCCCAGTTATGGGCAGGCAAAAAAAGAGCTTTCAGGGTTTAACAGTGGTTTGTGTTATTGTCACCTCATAAAAGCTGATGGACTAAAACATCTCTGCAGTGCAGTGATGAGYGGTGGGCGTCTCTAGGCTGACATGCAGACAGGCTGGTGGCACAAATCCCATTGCTCCCCAATGCCAGAATTTGGCTTCATTTGATGTGTAAAGAAACCATCTAGTCTCATTCTTTTAAGGAATTTTATTTTTATTTCCAGTTTCTGATGATGCCAACAAGGCACAGATGTTCTGACTGAAGAAAAATTTGAGCATTTCAATGCCATTCTGTAATGATTCTTTTTCTTGCTTCCTTGCTGATGTCATGAGTCTTTCTGATTGGTGAAAAACTAGTAAAAAGGAAGAAATGGTCTATACATACACTGTTTTCAGCTGCATTTCACTTCTCCCATRTCAGACCTGTGATTCTTGACTGGCTTTCTCATGTCAGAAGAAATCATCACCTGTAATTAAAAGAAGTGAGTAAACAAATTAGGCATCTGCAGGTCTATCAGGTGGGAAATGAACTCACAGCAGAACTTTAGCCATGCCACAGATGTCTGTTACTGAAGATGTTGACCTGAAATGGCTGAATAGTTTGGAGTTTTGCAGTTTGGGGCAATCATGTTCAAAATCTCTGCTGGYTTCTCGAGATAATCCATCATGGGCTTCACCTGAACTTCCCTTCTTTGACAAAAGAGTCTGGCCCAGCCCATGTCTTAGGCTGTTAGTCTATGAATTAACAGTGTTACAGTGCTTTTCCCATAACTTCTAAGTTTCAGGGCCCTTTTCTTCTCTGCAGCAGCTGCACACTGCATTAGGAGTGTGCCCAGGGGGATGTACCTTCCTAAGGTGAGAATGATACACAGGGCAAGGTCTGATAAACTGCAGTCTCCCTTGTTGAGACCTGCTTCATCCAGCCAGCTAGGGCCATCTCAGCAGTTTGATGGCTTTAAACTGAAATAARATAGGTTTAGATTGGATGTTAGAACGAAATTCCTCCCTGTGAGGGTGGTAATGCCCTGGCACAGGTTGCCCAGAGAAGCTGTGGCTGCCCCATCCCTGGAAGTGTCCAAAGCCAGGTTGGACARGGCTTGGAGTAACCTGGTCTAGAGGAAAGTGTCCCTGCCCATGGCAGGGGGTGGAACTTCTAAGGTCCACCACTTTTAAGGTCTTATGAGCTTCTAAGGTCCCTTCTACCCCAAACCATTCTGTGATTCTATGATGTCCCTCTGGATGCTCTGGCATTTCCAATTTTTTTCAGAAAATGTATTTCTATGAGCAGTAGACAGTACTTTCTGCTTTCCTTTCCTTTTAACAAGAACTAGGAATAAAGAGAGTACCTATAATACAGGGCCATACTGCTGGAACTCATAGTACAATTTTCTTCTTGCAACCTTGTCTCTGATGCTTCACTCCTTGCATCAGCAGCAGAGCGCAGAGAGTCCAGAAAAGTGTCACATCTCTCAATTTCAATTACCAATACAACAGGGATCCAAAACAGAACGGCCAAGTAATTTTTTGCAGTCTAGAGGAAGGTGCCCCTGCCCATGGCAGGGGGTTCAAACTGGATGATCTTCAAGGTCCATTCCAACCCAAATCATTCCATGATTCTAAAATTTTTTGTGCACATGCTGTGTGAAAGATATTTGGGAGAACACTTGTCACAAACCAGCTTTGCAAGGAAAATACATCCCTCCTTCTCTTTCTCAGGCCTTCAGCAAGCARTTTTCAAGGCTTTGCTCAGAAACGCTGAGATCCTTCAGCAACTGCAGAAAAAATGGTTTTAATTACTGTAAATGTCTTTGTCAGGTGATGCTGTAGCTCCCTTCTTATAACATGTCTTACCACATCCCAGCAGCTGATATAATTTGGCCCAGCTCCATGTCATACTGCACAGTACTGTTGCTTTACACTAGCTGGCAAAATACATCTGATTTATTCCCACAAACACTATTATTTCACAGCTTTACAGTATTACCCCTGATGGAAAAAGCCAAGCTATCCTGAAGAGTATTATGCTATTTTATTAATTTGAAAAAAAAAATTTCTATGATTTAATAAAACAGTTTGGACTTAATGCTATTTTCAGATCTGAGGTTTTAGACCCTGTATACATCTGGCTGACTTTGTATTTTTTGATTAACCCCCCCATCCTTACCCCTTCCAGTTTTACATCATTTAGGTTTCTCCATAAGGTAGGCAAATGATATTCATGATAAAAAACTCCCATCTGATTGTGTATTTTATTCTACAAAAATAGAAARTATCTTAATTATACTAAAGCAGGCAGCCCACAATATTTCACATGCAGCTGGAAAAGCCCTTGGTGAGGGGAAGGGGAGTGAGGAAAGAAGAAAACAATCTGAATACAATTAGAAGTGTCTCTGTCAGGAAAGTGATAAAAGAGTCCCTGAGGGTCCATCCCTCTTCCTGCTAGAAAACAGATCGCTGTAGACAGCCATTATCATCCTCCAAGTGAGACAGACTTGTGCTGCCCAGCTCTGGGCTACCTGTTTGGGGAAAGTGCTGGGAGGAGGCTCTGGAGCTACTGGGGAATATGGGGAACAAGAGGAAAATTCAGGCCTGGGATTGATTGTCRTTAGACCTGCACCCCGTGACAAAGGATTTGGCTTTCCCTGCATCGGACAGGGGGTTGTGAAACACCATTGTTTTATTCCCAAGAGCAGATTGGAGCTATAACAGGCATGACTTTCTCCCCTGCAAGGGAGATGGAACAGAAAACAAGATTTGGGAGAGGGGGAGAATGAACAGGAAACTTAAAATCCACCTGAGATTAATGACTTTAACATGCACAACATATTTTGTTTTGTTTTACTCTCAGGACCAGTTTCATCAGTCAAGACAGTTTGATTAAATATCTCAGCAGAGCTTTGGTTTATTCATCTAAAGAACAAATTATCCTCTCTTCATGGAAGCAGCATTAATTGTGTTTTCTAATTGTGAGAGCAACAACAATAATAAAAATAGTAACAACTGAATACATTGTGGATTGTTTTTATTTCCTCTTTTGTTAAGAATAAGTGGACAGTATTTTGTCTGTATTGTAAATTAAATTAGTTTTAAATTTTAAAGCTACTTTCTGGGCTGTGTGGAAAGTTCTCTCTTTTTTGCTCTTTTAAGTGGAATTTTTCAAGGTATTTACCAGAACCACATTGTCTTGGTATTTCTCTGAAGGCAGAAGAGGGTATCACCTAYGTGCACAACTGCAGGAGCTGGGATATAAAGGGATATGCTGCCAGGACCACAGAGCTTAGGAGAAAGCCACCAGATCCATAACATAGCACCAGAACCCTTGTCCTGCTGTCAATGAAGGGACGAGATTCAGATCTAAAAATTGTCAAAAAATTGGTTGAGTTACTCTGTGAAGTCTGCCCACTCACATGATGTTACTATAAGACACAAAATAACACGATGTGAAAGTGATGCTGTTCTCAAGGTAAAAAAAAGGGGGAAGTTTATTTTCTGACTCTAACTTTATAGATTTCTAAGAGTGACAGCGGATTGGAGAGTGAAAGTGCCACCTCTTCAATGACACTGGACAAACCAACAGTCCATCAAATTTCTCTTCTTCCATGAAAGAATGTAAAATGATRAGYTATTTACAGAAAGTGTGTGAGAAAGTTCRTTACAAGAATGTCAAGGCTGAGAAAATCTTAAAAARTCAGGGCGACAGCATGACACATGACAACAACTCAAAAAGGGATGGCTCACGTGCTTAAGGCTAAAGGTGTGTATAAGAATTTTCCTGCATTAGTGCCAAAGCACTGAAAAACTTGGATAATCGAATCTTATAAATGCCAGTTATCAATAGATCTCTATAGGTGGTAACTGCTGGCAAATGGGCTTTTAAAAATGGAGACATGTTTCTTTCAGATTTTGTAATTTGCTCTTTCAGAATTTCTAATTTCCAGTCTKAGATGAGGTCTGGAGTGTTGCTCAGTGGTGATGAATGATGAACTGGARCGAAGATGGAACTATAAAAATTAATCCAGGTAAGGTTGGGTGCTCACARTCCTGTGTTTGTCTGAAGCGCTAGGATGTGTGACAGCATAATTTCAACATCCTTGAGGATTGGCTGCTTTCTCAAAATTCATGTYGTATTTCAGAGGAAAGAGAGATTTAAGACCTGTTATTCTAAGAGGCATCTTTCCTTCTCCATTTATTCTCATCCTAAATTTCAAGTTTAAAATTATCCTAAAATAGTTTGAAATTTAGGATAAGATGCTACAATCTGTGCCATTATGAAAGCCATTAATAACACCAATGTGTCRTCATCACAGGAAACCAACTGGTGGGTGTATTTTGAATCATAGAGTGTTTTTGGGTTGGAAGGGACCTTAAAGCTCATCTCATTCCAACACCTTCCACTWGAACAGTTTGCTCCAAGCCCATCCATCCTGGCCTTGAACACTTCCAGAGATGGGGCAGCCACAGCTTCTCTGGGCCRCCTGTGCCAGTGTCAGTCAAACACCCCCAGGTCAGTGAGGTCCATCATGCACTGGGGGATCCCAAACTTTCTCTGCTGCCTGCAGACACTGAAAACACACACCAACTGCAGCTACTTTCCACTCAAGATGCAGTTAATTCTACAAAGTGCTGCMTGTGTTGACCAGGGGCAGGAAAACTCTTTTCTTTTCTAAACGTCTGCTCTGCCCAGGGCTGCTCTCCTTTTACAGCTCCAACAGATTAAAACCCCACCTCAGTGCTCACCTCTGCAGGTGCTTTCTTCCTTGCTGCCAGCAGTGTGGGAGCTGTGGGGGGTGTGAGCTGGAAGTGGGAGACGACAGCAAGCAAATCTGCACTTGAGAAGCAGCTCTTGGGTGTGACATAAAATTGTTGAGATGACGCCTGCAAAGAATGGCCTGATTCAAGACAGCAATAACTCCCCAGATCGCCCTGACTCCCACACACAACTTTTCCTCCACTGGAAAGATGGAAGACTCCTCTCAGCAGTTTGCAGTGAAGCATCTGGTGCCATTTGAGGCACTTCAGAGTGACCTTGTCCTCGTGAGAATTCTCTGCCCACCAGGGCTGGAAGAGGAATATCCAAGGGACACCCATGGCATTTCAAGTAGTGCTGACATTTAAGCAATTCAATCACACCCCTGCATCTGGTGATGCAAGGACTCGAGGACTGTTTCCTCCCTTCACAGCACTGGTCCCAAACGCTCTTCCAGGTCTACCATGAACCAGCAAACTGGATGACACTCAAAWATGAGCTGTGCAAAGCCATCAGGCTCATTCTGCCCCATAAGTGCCATTGGCACCCATAGTCCGGGTCTGACCTCCAGATCTCACCACCCCAAATCACCAAGAGGGGTTTCTGAGTTAAACAAGACCTTAGTATAAAGTCACAAGTTGTTGAATGAACTGCCCCAGCAGGAATTCATTGGGCAGGTTTTGGAACAATCTGTTCTCAGCTCTCTGCAATAAAGATACTTTCAGAGTGTAGAAATCTGGAATGCCTCCAAAGAGAGGATTGGGATAAGATGAATTATGTCTATTGGGAGTTAGTGTGACCCTTTTCATGTAGATATCCATTGAGCAGATGTTGGAAGTCAGGTGGGGCTTATCCTTAGCCTGATGCTTGTCATAGGGGTCCTTTTGTTTTGATGTTTGGTTCTGTTATAAACCAAGCTAATTAGTTATTAATTGTAGCTGGACTATTAGCATCAAAGAATGAGCCTATGTAACTCCCATGCCCAAAATGATTACAGCTGGTATCTGTTATGTTACATARATTGCTTAATAACACTTCCAAATTAAACAATAAAACTCAATGAATGACATCAAACATTGTAAACATGTGAATTTAGCTGGTTAGGCTTACTTTTTTCCTTTTCTCTCCATTGGAGGGAACGTTTTCATCTTGGGATTTGCACAGAATTCCAAGGAAACTAAAAGAGTTACTTTTCATGGAGTTTTGTAAAGAAAATCAACCATTCAAGCACACTGCCTACTTCACAGTTGCAATCAAATGTCAGACTCAAGGCCCCTGAACTTGACTATATTGATAATTGCACTGGTACAAACCAACTCTTTTCCCCCCAGCCATTAAGGAGGATATTTCAGATAATAAAGCATAAACAAAGAAACTTCAAAGAACCAAATGAATGCCATACAGTGACTGTGTTTCACATGAACACTGAATTGCTGGCAGAGGATTTCTCCTTGCAAAATATTTTCCATTACTCCATATCATCTGGTTAATAGCCTAAGTGCCCAAGCTTACCTTCAGGAGATTTAGATAAACTGAGAGATCTTCCTGCACAGAAAGACATTGACCATTCTTTCAACATCATGCTTTTTCTCCTCAGAATGATCTTAGCCAGTGTAATGAGATTGACCTTCTTTCCTTTCGATATCTTGCTGGTGTTTCTGAACATTTCTGTCAGTGGTGTCTGTACTGGATGAAATACACGAGAATAAAGGAATCATGAAGAATCATTATATACTCCAAAGGTAAAAAAAATCTTTGGAGCTGTCAGGGGTTGATATACTCCAATTGCCTTTTAGATACCGAAATTCAGTAGTGAGAATTGAGACTCATGAGATATTTTTGGCTTGGTTTAATCCAGAACAARTGTTCTTTCCCAGTTTTATAACTAATACAGATGTATAAATAGGCTAGATATAAAGAAATTTGGTATGGGAATTCACCAACATTTTTATTAAATTATACTCACACCCCCTTTTAGCACAACCAAATGTTTTCCACAGATCTTGAATCCCATTTATTTTTTCCTTCTGCACCATATCCCACATATTTTTAGCAGCTCTCATGCAGAGAGGCACCCAGAGTGAGAATCATTTCATCTTGGAGACCCCACACGTGAGCTAACCAGCACTGTCTCCGTGATGGATGGGTGCAAGGAAGGGATGAACTGGCTCTGCTTCCTCTGCCATCTTACATTTTAGCCCAGGCTGGAGCAGGAACATATGATTTGTGTTTTAGCTGGTTTGCCTCTGAGATCTCGGCAACCTCACCCTGTTCTGGGTGATAACTGAGCCCAGGGCTGGTTCTGCTGGGTTTTATGTTAGGGGCTTTTCTCTGTTCTAGCTGAGGGTAGGTAATGGAGTTATGTTAGAAACACAGTGGAGGTGGGTTTATGTTTATCATCACCCTTTAACTATGACTGAYACAAAAAAGATTAAAGCAAAAAAGGCCAAAATAGAACATCTTGCAGTTTTCAGGGGGTTTTTTTGAGGCACAAGTTTTCAACTAGGATTTGCCTTGACAGGATAAAGTACATTTTCAAGCTCAGCTTCTTAATGGGCTACATCTGCTTAATGTAATTTTGCATCTGAACTGTGTGTCTTGTCAGACACAGGCACWGTCTGAGCTGCATTCAGCAGTACTCACTTTCCCTGAAATCAGATAAACTCAGCCCAATAAATCAGTTTTAATGCTCTCGGTATCACCCTGTTATCATTGTGAGTAATTCAGTCTGGGCTTTCCAAACTTTCCCATTCTTTCACAATGAAAGGAAATGAACTCTCAAAATATATAAATTCACTTTTCTCACTTTTTCTTTCTGTCTTTCCTTATTTTCTTCTCTTTTTTTTCTTCTGCTCTTGCTTGCTTTTCCTGGCTTTTTTTTTTTCTTCCATTCTCTCTCCATCAATTGGCTATATAAAGTAATTCACCATTGCACTTCTATAAAGTCTAGCTTTCTGCTCAAAGAGAAGCTATTTAATTAGGCAGCTGTGACCTGCCTCTCAGTGTAAATCAGAAGCAAYGATTTATACCAGCTGAACATAGGAATTCTGGTGCTTAGTAGCAGATTTTTGAGGGTCTGTCTTGTAAAGTGCATTGGACTGTGTATTATATTAGCCAGAAGAATATTTTGTAAAAATACAGTTGTATTTTATGCCCTTATGGTTGTTTTTTTTTTTTTTCTTTTCCCTTATCCTTTTTGTTCCCACATTGTTTGTATGATTAAAGAAGTGAAAAGATGGACCCACCCATCTTTGCAGAACAGACAGGAGCTGGGTGATAATGGCCTGAGTTCCCTCCTACATCATGGCCAGGCTGAGGTGCTGGATATCCCATACAAGGCACTGACAGCTGGAAGGCCCACTGGAGCCCACAGTGCTTTACAGGGATCTAAGGGGCTTCCAGAGGCATCTGGAACTGTGATGGATGGGTGCAGCCCACAGGCTGGCTACTCAGGTGGCGAGAAGGTGGAAATAGATGTCCAACCAGCAAAGGAAAGGATGGGAAGGAGAGTATAGTGTGAAGGAAAATAGGATGCAGCATTTGGGGTATTCCATTTTCTCACCAAATGATGGATCAGTCCATGGGACAAATGAATTCAAGGAGTGAGAATCAATATATGTACCTCTGATTAGGAGCATCTGAGAACTCATGAGAATTTTCTGCTGCTCTCATAGGGTAAGCTTCGGCCTGGCAGAAGGTTAGGACAGGCATGAACTCTCGGGAGTGGCAACATCCTAAATCTCCCAGCAAACTCAGCCAAGAGTTTGCCTCTCAGAGCCAGGAGATGTAGGAGAAGTGGCAAGTTCTGGTAAGTTAGCAGAACTGCACTTTGGACCCTAATTTGCTRAGGATATGAGTATTTTTTAACATTCTTCTTCCATCTTCATGAATGTGGAATGTTTGTCCAACCTCCATCCTTTCAGATACTGCCTTTTCTCCATGTTCAGTTCCAGCAAACTTCGACAGAGAGTTGAGATTTCAAGGACATCCAAGGTGGACAATATCCTATCTGCCTAGGTATGCTAGTTCTGTCATTGAGCTAGCTCATCCTGGATTCCCTTCAGAAACTGGCATCAGGTACRTGTTTCATCCTTGTGTAAAATAGCCCAGATCTTCTCTGACTAAGGTAGCACACTGCCAGAGAAGTTCAGCATTAGTCTTCTAAATGATCARTTATATTTGGGATACTTAGAAGAAAAAAAACCAAGTACTTGTATTCCTTGTGGAGCTAGGYGAATTAACTTCATTATTTGAATTAATTTAGTGATAATAATCCCAAACTCATGGACCTGATAAACTCAGAAAATTCTGGCTAAGTCACCTTTGAAACATGCTAAATRTATGGACATAGAAAGTCAAAGAAAATAATTTCTCTGAAACACCAATTAATTTTCCTTCTTTCCTTTGTGCTTGGTTACAACCAGGACTTCAAAGAGTGTGTTTGAGAGTGGAAAACCACAATATCCTTTAAATATGGTGTCCAAGCTACGTCTGAACACTCTGTTTGGACTTTGACCAAGCTGCTGGGCTTAAATCCCAGCTCTGGAGCTACCAGATGGACCACATTATTGTCACCTGCAGAAACCCCATCAGACAAACTGTTTCTACCAAAACAGGTCTGTTGGTCATGGACGGCGTGAGGTGCTAATGGGACGCTGTGTTCCTGTCACAAGCGCCATGTTCCTTTGGGTACCCATCCCAGCTTCTATTGTCCTTGTTTTTAAACTTCCCTGGATCAGAGAAAGAGGGAAAGGTCTACTGGAGACACAGCCCTGCAAGCAGCTGGAGCAAGGCCAGATGGGCATGGTTAAATGAGGACCACTGATGCCTGAATGAGACATCTCAGCATCACAGCAGCCTGAAGTGTTTCACACTGGACTGAGGGAATGCCTCAGTCCAGCCAACAGGCACTGCCAAAGAGAGGGACACGTGTTGGAAGTCACACTTCWTTTTTAAACTCCAGTGCCTGTGCACAGCCCCGAGATACCTTTGGCTTTGGCTTTGGCTGCTTTGACTAGTAAATAAACCAGGCTGGATCCTGTTCACTGGCTGCCCATGGCAAGTGGCACAGCAGAGCTTGCAACCAGGTGGGTTTCATCACCTAAACAGATTACTTCACCCCCACTGAGTTTTGTCATGGTCCTTGYCCTTTCCTAGTATCCAACATGCCTGGATGTTGTCTGGGACTCACTAGTGCTCAGCCACAATAGGGAGTAAGCTGAGGTTTAAGCACTCTTATGCAGTCATGGAACAGACCTGGAGACGTTCTGGCTCTGGCTGACTCTAGCTGGCTCTCTTGACTCTTTAATACAGATGTGGCCTTGGAAGCTTAAAGCATTTTGTAACCCTTTGATTTCCCTTTCCTGAAACTGTGCATTCTCCCCTTAGGCTCCTGTCACCTTCTAATATCCCAACAGATGTTGGCTAAAGACCTAACTACTTTGTGTGTCCTGAACCTGTCTCCCAACAGCTTTATGTGTTGTCCCTCAGTCCTCCTTCTACAAGAGAACGTCCTTGTACTGAAACAGATCCCTCTTCATCCCTCCTGGATGGCCTTCCCACACATCCTCTCATTTTCACGTAGATATCACCCTTATAATCCTCAAGGATGCATAACAGAGGCAGACGAGGGATATCCTGTTATAGCTGTGGCCTGAAGTCAGGCAACACACAGGTTGCAGGTCTCTCCTTTTATCCCTCCTCAGGGAACATCTGCACCTCTATTGTGCTTGTTCCTCCTTTATGAAATCCCTTTATMTGCTGTTCAGAGAGAGGAGAACAAAATGAGGACCAGGGACTGATCACAAAGTGCTTCAGAAGTGGTTAGTTTCCTTGTCTCAGGAGCTCAGCTAACTTTGAGACCTGTGGTTTCAAGAAGAAACTTCTGAGAGTTTCATTTAATGAGAATTACCTGGGCCACAGAGGTCTGGGCTCAGGTGGAGGTCTCAGCCCCACGCCTGAGGGCACGGAGAAGTTCAGGTTTCACAAGAGGAAGTCTGTAGGGGAGTAGAGGCCCATCTGTCTTGAGAACTGAGCAGGAGTTTGGTGAATCAGTCCACAAGACCTTCATGGCACCACRAAACCTTGTCATTTTCCAGCACCCTCCATTCCTGCTGCATGGATAGGAGAGTGAGGAGCTGAGCTCCTCAAGCATCTGGGGAAATGAAAAACCAACTGGCTTTTCTGGCTTCACATCAAAACAGAAAACAGTGTGGTTTTCTTCCTCACTGGCAAGCAGATGTAACCTTTTCTAGAGTGGATTGGAGACATGGGCCCTCTTCTCTAAGATCTGGCCAAGCTCCCTCCCTGCCAGGAGAAGGAATATTAAAAGTTACAGACCTCTTCTTAGCCCAGTTTGCAGCCTGCAGACTGCCTGGCCTGCAAAGTGGGTAGAAGAGAAAGGGGGGAGGAGGAGGGGGCACTGRCACCACTTTATCACTGCTTGGCATCCCTAGGAAAGGATCTGCAAAGGGAATCAGGAGTGCCAGTCGGCTCAAGGCAGAGTTCCTTGCACAGCCTGTGTGGGGTTTTGCTGAGCATATGTAGTTGACTGTGACCTGGTTGTAGAAATGAGTGGGAAATCTGGGTCCTTTCTGTGCACAAAAAGGTAGGTAGTAAGTTTAAGGGTGGTCTGGAAGGCAGAGGACTGGAAACCATGGAGAAAACTAAGTGGAACAACCAAGGAAAAGAAGGGAATAAAATCACTGATTGCTTCTCGAGATGTATTTTTAAAATGTCATCTGAATGGTTTTCAAGCCAGAAAGGTTTCAGGTCCAGTGGGTTTCCAGTAATGATGGTAAAATGAGGAGGAGCATTGAAAGGAATTTGTGAACTTTGTACTTCTTTCCCAGTTTTTAAATTTTCATGAAAAGGACTTTTGTCCTTCCTGGCTTAAAATCAAACTTCGGWGTGAAAACCTGTCTATCTCCACCAAAAGAAAAGACCTTTACTCAAAAGATTTCCAATACTAGATTTGTGACATTGGAGACTTTTTTTAAGGAAGAAACATTTCTATGTTTTTAATGGTGTGACACATGGTATATTTCTTGGGGTGGTCTTGTGCAGGGCCAGGAGTTGGACTTCAACGATCCTTATGGATCCCTTCCAACCGAGGATATTCTATAATTCTATGTTATGCAAAATTTCATGTTGTCTTCRCTGATCTATGTATCTTATGTGTGGAAACAGCCATTTCACAGGCAAAGTCCCCAAAGTCACATGTTTTCCACCTCAGGAGCAGACTGAGACATTTACAAGGAAAATAAGACGCTGCAACCTTGACCATCTGAAAGATAACATTACAAAATGCATGACCAACTTCCAGCTGATCTGTGCTCCACCAACTGGAGCAGTGCAGCCACAGGTCAGGGGTTGTTCAGGGTCTGCTCTCTTCCAGCCACAGCTGCTGCCACAGCAGCCACAAACGTGTGTGTTGGTGAGGTTCTGGAGCCACCACTAAGCCACATCAGTGTATTGGATCATGGGCAATTCAYTGCAGCATTTTTACCACAACACAGAGCAAAGGCAACTAGAAAACAAGAAGAGGAATTAGTGGGCATCTCAGCTCATRAATAAGAGGGCAAATTTAGACAAGACATTGAGAAGAGATTCTTCTCTGTGAGGGTGGTGAGGCCCTGACACAAGTTGCCCAGAGAAGCTGTGGCTGCTCYGTGCCTGGCAGTRTTCAAGGACAAGTTGGACAGAGCTTGGAGCAACTTGGTCTCATAGAAGGTGTTCCTGCTCATGGCAGGGGTGTTGGAAGGCGATCTTCAAGGTCCCTTCTAACCCGAACCATTCTGTGATTTTGTGATAACTAGAGAGCAAGTCCTTACYAGCACTGAAACAAACATTGGAACTGTGTCTTGACCTAAATCASTGTYTTGGWTTGAAAAGACAGGTGTCTGCTACRGAAGGCAGGAGCCTCCCCTGAAATGGAAAATTYAAACCTCCTCSCTMTGAACTGTTGTAATTTTGAAATTAAGGRGGGCTYTCAGGCAAAGAGATGGGAGCAGGAATAACARTTCTTTATTAGGAATGAAAATAAATAAAKRAAAAAACCAAACAATACAGTAATACAAAACAGCACTGACAGAGYCAGAACWCAACCTGACACCCTGTGGGTCAGGGTGTYGGTAGCAGTCCAATTGGAATTGTGGCTGCAGTCCTCMTGGARTGTCAGGTGTGGTTCTGTTGAAGCAGTSATGCTGTAGAAAGGGAATAGTTTTCCTCTKGGAATCCAGTGGTGGTGTAGATGGGCCTGGTSTTCCTCTGGGAACCAGTGGAAAATGCAGCTGTTCCTCTGGGAATCCAGTGGAAAAGGCTGTCCTGGTGTCCCAAAATCTCWGATTRTATCCAGTTAGGAATGGTTGGCTCCTTCCTCTGGGGGGAGCTTCTCACAATGGGATGCTGTAATTTTATCAGCCATGCAGTGGCACTCAATRGCCCATTAACAGAAGATATTTCCCTGGAGGGAGGATTGGTTTGTGGAAGAGATAAGGAAAASTTCCCAGTYAACAGAAGGTAACTGCCCCACCTCTAACARATGGCAAATAGAATACAYACATTACCTTGCAATYTAGGACAACCACTTGTTAAATAAGTCACAGTCAGGCTTCTCTTTCTAGAGAAGAAAATATGACTTTATCATGCTAGCAAATACCAGAGAAGGAATTGTGCACTGGGGTCCCAGGGGCATTCAGRAATTCAAAATATGCAGTGCCAGAGTCAGAGACAGAATTGCTGGAATAGGGAAAATTGCGTAACTCCAACCTGGCAGCTTGATCCAACTCCTGGAGACTGACATGTAAAGGAAGTGCAGTACCACYACTTGTGCAGGCCCTGAAACAGAGGGAATCAGCTCTTATGTGCTTAGTGTGGAATGGCTTGCAAGGGATTGGGTGAATCCAGCTCAATTTCCATGTGTCTTCTGATGAAATCTGTATTCAAGTCATTATGATAGCACACACTTTTCCAGATGTGACAGGCATACATAAATGTCTGCAGGCATACATTTTAACAGTCTGCAGGACTGGGAAGACATTTTATTATCTAGGTGGACAAGGCTGTTTAATATCTGAGCAAAAAAATTTAATGACTAAGAACTGCCTAACAAGCCTTTTTCTGAGTGATAGCTAGCCAGGCTAATGTGTATTTGATCATAAAACATCTGGAACATTTGGGATGTATTAGCCAACTTGTGCATAGCAAAGGAAGGAGAAGATATAACAGGTATGTTRTGATGTTGTTTAAAACTGTTGAGTTACATGGTACAAAATTTCAGTTTCTTCAACAAGGTGACCTTTGTCAGTGGTGTGGACAGGATTTACTTGAAAGGCACAGATTATTGATGTGACATTATCTTATGATATTTCATGTGCATTTCCCTTTTATCCCCTTCCTTCAAGATAACATTTTTGCTTTCCTGTCTGCTTGAGAATAATTCAGCTATAACAGGAATGAGAAACAGACACCTCCAAGAATGTGGGTCTACTTTGGTTTAGTGGCAGGAGATCAGTGAATGCTTTTTCATTGTCTGAGGAGTTCTGAGTCTGAAGCTCCCATGTGAAATTACTCTTTTTAATTATAGCCTTGTTTAATAATGGTGAGGTCTGTGTGAATGGCCTGTGTGCAGGGCTGTCAGAAGAAGTGATGGTCTTCTCTTCTGGAGTGTCCTTGTACATGAACATGAGCAGTGCTGCTGCTCTTGTGGAAGGAGAGCTGGGCAATCATTAAGTTTTAGATCAAATTTTATAACACAATCTGAAGTCCTTAGCAGTCCCCATTAAAAGGTCTTTGCTGCTTCTAAGCCATAGAGGAGTTGGCTTAAATATCCCTGAACTCATTCCTGGCATTTAGAGAGAATCTTTACTGCTAAGTAAGAGAGGTTCCAGGGGGTAGGCTTGGGTCTTGGAGCAGTAAGGCTTTGCTGTTATCTCACTCCCAAACCCTGCTCTCAGCTGGGAAGAGCTGAGGTGTTTGGACACAAGTTAAGCTGGGACACTCTGCCTCAGGGCCAGCGAATCAGCCCTGATCAGCTTCATTTAGCAGAGTAGGTGTTGCTAATGAGACCATACCAATTTTGGCTCCCTCTTGGCCTGTGCAGTCCTTCAATACTGTCCCAGCAAGCTTTGCACCTTCAAATACCCCCACAAGTCTTTATGCCACATCTCAGAGCTCATAACACCTACCCTCAGTTTTGTGTTATAAAAACACAGCTCTGGCAGGCTGCAGCACAGACCACTTAATATTTCAGACACTTTGAACTGAACCTCCCCTCCACTCCTCCCTCAATAATTACTGTGAACTCGAGCCATGAGGCATCACACAGGGCTTGGAGGAGGCCAAATGCCAAATGCCGTGTGCTGTGGACTCGCCAGTCTGCTGGCAGCCCTGAGCTCTGTGTGACAATAAAAACCAAGCTGAGCGACTGGACTTCAAGGCAAATGGAAGCACAACCCTTTCTGCTTTAGCACTACAGAAGAAATTATTGTGGATTTAGGGGRACCATGTCCTTAGAAGGCAAGAAAGACTTTTGCCAGTAAAGACACTGGAAATAGTTTGTAGGGTGTATATTCATCTAACTTCCCACTTCCCTTTTATGTGGTGAAAATTGTGGCTGCAAGAAATCTTCCTTTGGTAAGAGACACAGCAAAACTTTAAACCCAACTAGTTTCCACAAATACTCCTGATTAAGTCCCCAGCACAGCAAATAGGGTTATATAATTATATAATAGGGTTATATAGTAGGGTTATCAAAKGCAGGGTAAACCATGGCAGCCAAATGTGAGGTCATTCACATAAACCCAGCTTACTGTGCAGAAGCGTCCTACTTGTGCTTGCCTTGCATGGAGAGGATGCACTGGTACAGTTCCTAGACCTCAGCCAACCTGCAGCAATGTCACACAGGCTCCCACAACTGGGTGGTGACTTTGAGCCCCAGCATCAAACTATTCTCAAATGGTGAGTTGCACCTCCACAAAGGGACAGTAGATATGGACTGCTCTCGAAGAAAGAAAACCCAGCTTGGCTTTAAACCAGAATGCATGGGTTTAACATTCTAGGTGTACCTTGACATTGCTGCAGCTCTTACAGCAAACCTCAGGTCCCACGCAGAATGAGCATGGATATGCCATTACACACGTGAATGGACCTTCTGCCATAGTGCTTGGCATCTAAATCAGTTCAGCAGCCTGGATGGGGTCTACAGGAAGATGAGTGACTGTTGTGGTGTTCACAGGGGTCCCAGGATGAGGGAAGAGACAAGAATCTTGACTCCATGTTTCAGAAGGCTGATTTAYTATTTTATTATATATATTATATTAAAGGAAAATTATATATTATAACTATACTAAAAGAATAGAAGAAATTATTTCATCAGAAGGCTTGAAGGAATAGAAAAGAATGATAATAAAATCTTGAGACTGACCAGAGAGTCCGAGACAGCTGGACTGGGATTGGCCATTAATTAAAAACAACTACATGAGACCAATCAAAGATGCACCTGTTGCATTCCACAGCAGCAGATAATTATTGTTTTTCTTTTCTTCTGAGGCTTCTCAGCTTTTCAGGAGAAAAATCCTGGCAAAGGAATATTTCAGAAAATATCATGGTGACAAGTGACTTGACTATGAAGGAAGAGGCAGGTGGTTAGACAGGCGCCTTAGGCAATTGACTGGTATAAAAACATGGACACACTTTGGGGTCTGTTTGCTTAATGGGCAAACGACTGAAAACTCACTGCTGGAAAAGCAATCCAGGCTGTGACTTGATCAATTTGCATCTTTTGATACAACGTTCTTGCCTGGAAGAGCCAGCCTGTGGAGGAGTGAAAGCTGACAACTCATTTCCCAGTCAGTCTGCTTCATGATCCTCTTCTTTTCACCCCTGAGATTACAAGGACACTGCTGTCCCACTTCTGCAAGTGTTGGCATGAGACTGCTAAAACTTGCGTGGCCCATCTCAAAGAAGACAGCTGTGCCCGTATTTTATCTTCAGGCATCCCTGTGGGAAGTGTAGCTGGAGATCCTTGTTCAGACAGGGCAAACAAGGCTGCTTCCCAGCTGAGCTCATCTGCAATAGTCAGAATGATGTGTCTCAGTCAAACAGTATGAGAGGCTTTATATGTCTTCAGAAATAAGGKGAAAGAGGAAAGGAGCCTGAAGAAAGCAGCTCCTTCAGCACCCATCTCTCTGCTGACAAGGAGATCATACAGGGCAACTCTGGCTTTTATAAAATGGACCCGTGTCTCCTTACTGACTCTAGGTAGCGAGGGGATGGCAGGTTTTCACTGCTGACAAGCCAGGCTGGATTTGAGCTAGTATCCAAACCATGTGCCAGCAGACTTACGAGCCCCTGAACGTCTGCAGTGCTCTGCCCTGGGAGGCCATGTGKTATTACTGTAATAAACATTGTTCATGCTCTGTCTGCCAGGTATGTTGCACTTCAGAAATGCCACACGTATTCCCAGCCTTTAGGAATCTCCCCAAATCCTACCCATTCACAGCAGATCCCACAGCTGCTTCCCCTACAAAAATCCAGCTGTATCTTCTATTGTGCCTTTACAGTGATTATCAGATTTTCTTCTGTTTTAGTAGAGATGCAGCTGATACAATCTTGACCTCTGAAGCACAAAGAGAAAAGAGCAAATAACAGGGCACAGTGTTTCTTTTGGCTATTATTCCACCAAGGCCAGCCAGGCTGCTGAAAGGGAAATCCCTGCACAAATTAAGGAAATTCAGATATTTCTTTCGTATTAAGAGGCATTCACAAGAGACCCAGGACTTGTTTCCAAAGACATGACTGCGTTCTAGCATCAAAAAGACTTTATTATGCTAATATTGACCAGCACTGAAGGAAACAGCAATAAAAGCTGTCAAAGGTGACAAAAGTTGTTGCATTTAAGCTGCAACATTGGAAGCCAAATTTTGAATGCACAGAATCTTTTTATTGTCCAGGGCTTAGTCACACAACAATCCAGACAATGATCTGACACGCAGATCAAAATTAAATAAAGGCCTACCTGGCAGGAGCATGAAGAGGAATATTATACATTATGGACTAGTCCCAGGAATTACAAAGCTGGGTGGAAGACTATTGGAAAAAATGGGAGCTCCACTTCCAGCGAAGCAGATGGAAAAGTCCAAAGGAGGCCCAGGAATGATGGGACAGGAACTCAGCAATGATATACAAGTTGTAAGGTTTGAGGCAAAAGTCAGGGGTCACACAGAGGAGGGTTTAAGCTGCCCCTCAGTGAAGCAGAGCCAAGAGGTCTAAATATTGGCAGCTTATGTGCAGAGGGGCTGGAGGAGACACGAGCACGGAGCACAGCCCTGCACGCTGGGCCGGTGTGAGCTGGGGCTGACACTTCCTGGGCTGGCACTGGCTTCATCTGSCTCCACAGGAGAGTGAAATTAAATCTTCACAAGCTGGGGAGAGTCACTTTAAAAAGTCATCTCTACACAGAGCCTTGTCCTTACAAAAGTAATGATGACAAAATGACTAAATTAGACCCTATATACACAGTTAGTGTCCTACCCAGCTATTGTCAGAAACAGTTGTTTGAAAAAGTATTCATAAAGGCAAGTAATGACTCTTTCCTTGGCAATACCATCCTGATTCCTGACACAGGCAAGTCTAGGGTACARTTCTATTGTATTCAAATGCAAAAGTACCAGGCCTACATTTCGTCCTCTGGAACTCCTGCTGAAGCTGGAGGAGCTTTTAGCCTTAAGATAAGAGCTATTTTAACAAATATTCCCCTTTTTTGCTGCTTATCTCCCTCTGTTAAATATGTACTTCCTTATGGCTCTGTAGGTTATCCTCATTTATTTATAAAGAGTTTTCTTCCTTTTCCCTTCATGTTCTCCTCACCATATACATTATAAACAGCATGGACAGTGTGAAAAATAGYTTATATCACATCCCTGAGCTGGCATATAAGTGAGAAGCCAAGGACAGGCACTGCTTCTAAGCATTGGCATATAGACAAAAATGTTCTCCACATGCACCTCGTATCTTATCTTCACTATTTATCTGTGGTGAATAAACTGTCCTCTTGCAGTTGCCCTCTCCTTCCACTGACTGTAGAAGCAGTGTAGTTGGTGCTGCACCATGTGCTAGTTTGTCATGACAATCAGCAAATTAGTCCAAGAATTCACAGAGGACATGAGTTTTCCAAGACCACTGTACTCTCTCTGCATGCAAGGCTGCCACCTTGGTCAACACACAATATATCTCTTCTGGGTTTGACATTTGGGAGTGGTGTCTTTACAAAATGTTAAATAAGGCCTTTGGGAATGTCACAGGCCCTTCAAAGGTCATGGAGTCTGGCTCCAAAACTTGTGTTGTGGTTTAATGTCACTCAGCAAGCAAGCACCATACAGCCAGTGGGACAGGAGAATAAACTGGAAAGCTAAAAGTGAGGAAACCAAYGGATTGAGATAATAATATCCCATATAACCCTGCCCTCTGTCAGCGGGAAGCCATCCTCCCTTGTCCTGTCACTCCAAGCCCTTGTCTGAAGTCCCTCTCCAGGTCTCTTGGAGCCTCTTTAGGCACTGGAAAGGGCTCTAAGGTCTCCCTGGAGCTGCCTCGCCTTGCCTCACCTCACCTTCCCTCTCCTTCCCTCTCCCCTCCCTCAGCCTGTCTCCATAGGAGAGGTGTTCCACCCCTCTGATAATTTTTGTGGCCCTTACACTCTTGCCATTTCATTTTCCTTCCCCCAGCTTTATATGCTGAGGATGATGCCCTATGGTCTGGGATGTCCCTTGGGTCAGCTGGGGTCAGGCTCTGTCCCCTCCCAGCTCCCTGTGCACCCCCAGTTCCCTCACCAGTGGAGTGGGGAGAAGGAAAGGCCTTGATGCTGTCTAAGTCCTTCTTGGCAAGAATGGAAACATCCCTGTGTTATCAGGACTGTTTGCAGGACTAATCCAAAGCATAGTTTGTGCTACTATGATGAAAATTAACTCAACCCCAGCCAAAATCAGCACATTATAACCCACGTGTCCCTGCCCAAAAAAATCTGAATCAAGAGTTCACCCCTGGAAAATCCTCATCTACAAATGTGCAGTCACTCTGTATTCAATTTTCTTATTGAATTGACCAAAGAAAGTTTTGGTCTGTCTGGACTGGTGCACAAGTGAGATCTGTGACTTGCAGCACTGAATATCTCATGATTCAGGAAAATGTGGTGAAAAGTCAAACAAGTGCAGTAAAAGAAAATACATATTGGTGCTTCTTTTGCAGCTTCCAATATTTCTCAGTGCTGCGCCTTCCAAGCTGGTGAGTGGAGGCCACRTGCCAGCCTACCTCCTCACAGCTCCTCCTCCCTGACTTGTTTATTGAGGTATAAAGAGCTGATGTGACTCTGAGAATTCTGTCTGACCCAATGTGGCCTCAGATGGGCAAAATATTTTACTTTACACTTGATGGGAGGCAGACACTGAAACTGGATGAAACCTTGTCCAAGTGGTCTGCAAGGACAGCAGGCACCAAATCAGCAAGCATGTCCCCAGGACAATGCAATTTGGAGGGGAAAAGGTTGTAGTACAGGTATCACCTCTTGCTGTGTATCAGGCACAAAGTGGTCTAGGGAGATTTAGCAATAAGAATAGTACACACACACACACAAAATGTAGTGGAATCCATGACACAGACATATTTTCTGAAAAATCCTTTCGTTAGGATTTTTTCTCCTGAGAAGATGAGAGGCCTCAGAGGAAAAGAAAAACAATAATTATCTGCTGCTGTGGAATGCAAGTGGTGAATCTTTGATTGGTCCATGTTGGTTGTTTCTACTTGATGACCAATCACAGGTCAAGCTGTGTTGGGACTCTGGTCAGTCACAAGATTTTATTATCATTCCATTCTTTTCTTGTCTAGCCTTCTGATTAAATCCTTTCTTCTATTTTTTAGTGTAGTTTTAGTATATAATTTTCTTTTAATATAATATATATCATAAAATAATAAATCAGCCTTCTGAAACATGGAGTCAAGATTCTTGTCTCTTCCCTTGTCCTGGGACCCCTGCGAACACCMCCMCAGAATCCAGACTTGTTAAAGCTTTTTCCTTGCTGGCTCTGTCTGGTGGAGCCTGAGTTTTAAAATACCAATGCCTGTTCTTGTCACTCTCAGCTTTAATTTATTATTTTTTTAAATCAATAAATATCCTTCCACTCCTCCATCTGGAGGATTCCATCCTCATCCCACCACTGTAAAGCGGATCAGAGCCACCTATGCAATGCCATTTGTTCCAGAACATATTTAAGTCTTGGCCCSTTCTCAGCCTCATAAATTCCTGACATGATTCAGGAGGCGTTTCTGTTGGAAAGAGCTCTCTGCTCTGCTGTCATATTTCTAGGGATTGCTGTGCCTCTGATCTGAGGCCAAACACTAGGAATAATTGCAGCAGGAAGCAGGACAAAGCTCGACATATTGTTTGTCTGGATTGTTTTAATTTTAAGAGTATAGAAGTACCCCCACTTATTGATGTTAGAAGAAAAGTGAAAAAATTACAGTTAAAAAAATTGTTCAGGAATTTTCTTTTTTTTTTCTTTTTTATTGCTTTTGTTAGAGGCAATGAGGGAATCATTATGCTTGCTGTTGAGGACAGGGAGGTGAATTAGGTATTGAAGACTTATTAATTCAGGAATCCTGTCCCTGCAGATTAGACCAGAGGTTCCCACTTTTTATTTTCTGCTAGTTGAAACAAAGCCAGGAAATGCACACAGCTCTGCACAGACATATGTGTTTATATGTGTATATGACAGGAGAGAAAGGGGGTGCAGAGGTGGAGGTTGGGCCCCCAGAAAACTCGTTCCACRTTGCAGCTTCATTGCTGACCAGCACAGCCACCCTGCTGCACTGGCCAGGGTTAAAGCTGCACATGGACAAGGGGCTGATGCTGGCAGTTCAGATGGAGACACTCATCCAGCCAGATGATGACCTGTACTCAGGRTATGAAGTCCTTGGCTACATGGCTCAGGGATGAAGAGCTTTCCGCTGCAGGACTGGGGTGCCAGCAGCTTTCAGACACACTGTCTCTGAACTGGGGTAGCTGCCTTTGGAAGTGACAGGCACATACACTGGAGGCCTGAGCTACAGCCTGTTGAAGTTGATTAAAAAACACGTTCAACTTCAGCAGGCTTTGGACAACACTGGAGGTTCATCTGAGAGGGAGGATGGTTGAAAGAGCTGCAGAGGTGTACCCACTACAAGGATGCCAGGCCAYAYGTSAGGGGGAACCATGGGGCTCCTGGCRCTCAGAAACACCATTGCAAACATCTCCCACCACTGACAAAACTGCCAGGTTATCTGGAATGCCACTGAAGCACAGAGTGAGAAGATGAATTGAGACCCACAGAGGGGCTRCAAGAATTGGAGAGGGTCTTTTYGCAAGGACATGTAGCGACAGGACAAGGAGGCATGGCTTCAAATTGACAGAGGGCAGGGTTAGATGGGATATTGGGAAGAAATTCTTCCCTGTGAGGGTGGTGAGGCCCTGGCACAGGTTGCCTTGAGAAGCTGTGGATACCTCA
>JACDOX010000190.1:634469-673505 GCA_014549065.1 Cardinalis cardinalis | reverse complement strand
AAAAAAAAAAAAAAAAAAAAAAAGAAGGTAGCAAGAGCCAACAGCTAGGAGCTGAAGCCAAAAAACCATTGGTTACAAGCAAGTGAGCCTTGTAAATTGAAGGGGGATGTTGACAGCCTAAGGTGATCTATCAAGGAATGGTTTAAGTGTTGGCCAATCATTAGGGTGCCTTCAGAAAAAGACACTTCAAGCAAAAGCATGTCACTGGGCTCAGTCCAGTTTTGAGGTGAAAGCATGTGTTCTGCAGTGTGCTCAAGTTCAAATTAGGAGTTCCATAGTTTCTGCCACTCCTAACATCTCTGAATAAAGAAATTCCAGGAGCAGTCATGCACTTCTTMAGCTGATAGAGAAAATGGAAACCAAGTCATCTCACATTGTTTCTGGGATTGTCAGTGATATTGTGCATTTGTATTTTGCCCCCGGCAAYCCATGAAACAGTTCAGACACAGTTTTGGAAAATACTGCAGTGGTGGAAAAGCGATCTAGAACCAGCTGTGCTGTACGTCTGGCCTGAAAAGAGATGAAAGCAACCAACCCATCTGGCTGCTGACATGAAGGTACCTTCGGGATTCTCCATTGCACTTCTTACAGGAGCACCCAGCACGCAGCCATGGAATCTCCCTGAGCTAAAAGGGACACACAAGGWTTAGTGAAGCCCAACTCCTGGCTCTGCAAGGATAACCCGAAAGTCACACCATGTGTCACCTCCATTTCCTCAGATGTTGAGCCTACTGCCTCAATAAAAAATGCCAGCAATGGAAGGGGGATGGAAAATAAGTGTCTTTTAAGGTCCTGGAACAAAAAGAGGACAAYACTGAAACAGTTTTTGCTGAATTCATGCTTGATCATTCTTGTCATGAGTTCCTACATCTCAGAGATGGGAAAGAAAGGATAGCCCAGTGCAGCCTTTCCTAAATTATTATTTAGGGAAAAACTCATAGATATGCAGTAAGAAGTGCAGATGAAAGGGTAGAAAAAGGATGGATTCATTCTGGTTTTCATCCAGGGAGCTGAGACAGCAGAAGATATAAAGGCAARCTATAGCAAAATGGGGAATTAAGAAATTATTTTGAGTCTAGCCACATCTCTGTGATTCCACCAGCATCTTCTCAAGGAGTTGTCCACCTCAGCCCAAARCTGTGGCTGGCAGCCATGCTACCCTGGAGTCTTTGCCATAGTCAAGTCACAATAACCTCCCTCTGGGAAAAGAAGTAGCCCTGAAAAAGTTAACAAGCTCAGCATTGCCTTGAAAAATTTAAGTTACTCCAGACATGCTCAGTCTCCCTCAAAATCTGATGCTGCTAAAAGGTATTCCTTTTGTTTGAAAAACCTTAATGAAAAAGGGAAAATGGAATAGCAGAAAGGAAGAAAGGGACAGATGCCAGAAGATCTGATGGTAATCTAATCCAGATAATGCCCAAATCCAGTATCACCTTCCCTGGGGGTGATACCCAGGACACAGTGCCAGGAGAACGTCAGTGCTGAGACTCCAGCGCTTGCCTGCACCATCAGGGAAAGGGAATCTGCTAATATTTAGTCTGCCAGAAAGACTATTGCAATTAGTGGATGTCAGATTAAGGCTTGAATGATTCTGAAACACGTAAGGGTTTGGACAAGGCTTATCCAAGTCACACAAGGGTCATCACTTACGTAAAATTATTAGTACTTGACAAGCATATACATCTCCAGGCACTTAAACCAGAAACTGTTAAATTTACACTAACAGTTGTGGAATGGATCCCATTTAGCATGAATTTCTGTGTCCCCAAAGAGCTGAGCCTGAGCTGATTTCACTGTTTCTTGTCCTCTGGAAACCTGCTTGTTCATAAATAAAATCCCCACCATTGTTACCTGACATGAGGGAAGGAGCCTCTATCACAGAGGACAGGGTGTCATCACCCAGCTGTGTCATTGCTGGCTTCAGTCAGAGCCCTGTCCTAATATGGTTACAGTAATACTTTCACCAACAGCTGTGGACAAGCCAGGACTTTTTTGGAAATGAAGGGAGAGTAGCCAGAGAGCCCAAGGTGAACATTCAAACCAAGAGAGCCGTGTCTGCAGATGCAGCAATGCTGGCATCACACTGGTTCTGGGAAGGGTGCTCCTCACATCCTTTGTGTTTTTCCACACTGCAGTTATTTCTTTTCCTTCAAAAAAGGGCAGAGAAACCTTGCAGATCAAGGAAATGACCAAAAAAGAGGCCAAGAGCAATTTAGAATTTAGGTCTCAGCCTTAAGTACAGACATCAGTTTAATCCCTGTCCCAGCTCCAGAACAGTCAGAATGTCATCAGCCATTATCCATTGTCCTGTCCCTCCAGGCCCCTGTCCAAAGTCCCTCTCCAGCTCTCTCGAAGCCCCTTTAGCCACTGGCAGGGGCTCTAAGGTCTTCCAGAGCCTTCATTTCTCCAGGCTGAACACGCCCAGCTCTCCCTGCCTGTCTCCAGAGCAGAGGGGCTCCAGCTCTCAGACCATTTTTTTGGCCTCCTTTGAACTCACTCAGCAGATCCATGTCTGAGATATTCACTCAAGATGTTGAATACTTAGTGACATCAGCTCTTGATTTTACTATTATCATCCCAGAAAGGGAATGAAGATGAAGCACTTTGGCCAAGGTCACCCTTGAAGTGAGTGACAAGGTGAGACATTGAGCCTGAATCTTTGAAATACCAAGCTGGTCTTCACACCATCCTAGATGCAGGAGGAGAACACTGAGGAGATGGAAACAACCCTATTTTAGTGGTGATGCTCTGTCCAGACTACAGACAGCACGRTGTGTGCTGAGCTTGCTTTCCAGTGACTGCCTTTCAGGCAGATCCTAGCCATGGTATTTAAAAACAGAAGTCTTAAATAGGCTTATACAAAATGCCTGTTATGAAATATGCTTTTTATGCCTGAGACTGGAAGAAAAGCATCCAAAGGTGATAGCAGAAACTGTTCAAACAGAACTAGATCAGGGTGTAGTTCCATGGGCAGCAATACAACCTCCCTGATTCATATCAGCTGGGAATATGGACCATCTACAAACCTCTGCACATGACCACCCCCAACTTCTCCCAGCTAGGAGCTCCTGGAAGTATTGTCTTAAACAGGGACAGAAATGGACAACAAAGGGGTAACTTAATTTTTGCCCATGTCAGYATTGTGTGTAAATCAAAGTTGGGCATTCTGTGCATTTCTTGTGTCCTCTTGGAGAGCCTCTTTGGAAAACATGAAATTTATGGGCTAAAGCCCACCAATTTTATACAAAACAGAACTGAATGGATCCTTTGTGCCAGATAATGTTTCGGAATATTTCACTAATGGAGTTGCATGAAGTAAGTGTKGAGATGTTACATTGTTGTTGTTCGTGATTATTTGGGGACTTCTGGATGCACAGCACTGGCAGGGACTGTCCCTTCTACCTGGCAAGCATGAGCAATGCCTAAAAAGCATCCCTGCTTTGTAAAATCCAGCTGGACAAAAACAACAAGGCAAGGAGGGTGACTGAGGAACACAGGTTTGCCTGAAATTAGTAAATTAACAGTAGATAGGAAACAGATTCTTTCCTTCTTCTCTGAAGTCAAAACAGGTTTTGCAACTATCTGCTGTTTGACCAGGGCTTCATCAGTGCTGCTGTCCTTTGGCAAATACTGCCTGTCTGAAATAAGAAGGTCAGTTTCAGAAGACTGGTTTTAGGTTCAAGATGCCTGCATTATGTGGACTTAATTGAATGAAATGAGTAGAGCCAAACTGGAGAGACAAAACCACTGCTGATTGAAGGTGCATCAAGTTTCAGAGRTTGAAACTTCCACTTTGTACCCTGTGAAAATCAAAGCATCTTAAATGAGTGTGAAAAATCATCGTTCACGTGTTTGCAGACCTTTGCTTCTTCACTTTCATGGTAGAGTATACACAGTCCAGAGAGAAGGATTTTCTGAACACAATGCTTATTAATGGAGCCAAATCCTATCTGTGCAATCTTCACACTAAGTAACAGCACAGTTCTTTCAGGTCCCATCACCACACAGGCTTTTGGTGTTTGTGAAAATGAGACATCCGGAAAGGAAACTTTCATCTGAATTTCCCAACAGATGGGACCCAAATGTGTTTCATGTTCCATTAGTACTAAACACACACAGCCAGGATGATGGATTCAATATCCTTTCTGGTCCATCAATCTAACAGATTGGAAGGGAAAGGGTTTTTTTTTCAATGCCATGCAGCTTTCAGTGCCTTGCAGATTATCACTTTCCTGTGCACCCATCCTCCATCTTAATAAGGAAATTATGTTTAGATCTAAAGACCATGACTGACAGTCAGGCAGATAGATGCGTATACAAAAACCAGACAGAGAGATGGATTGTTTTTCTACACCAGCCTCCAAAAACCTGCACTTGGAACAAGGAACTTCAGGGAAGGAATCTGTCAAATCTCCTTAATCTTAAAACACAAGCAATAAATTACTCCCAGACCATACATTTTTCCTCTTCTTTTGTACCGTAACCCTCTTCACTTACCCTCCAGCAAATCCGCTGTACCAGATGTCAGAGTTCAAGTATAAACAGGGAGTTTCAACAGTCAGACCTAATCCTTTCTTTTTCCATTGCTGTCCATCCCTATTTGACCAYTTCCGACAATTAGAGATCCCTCCATTCCCAAAACTGGTTGAAGCATGCTATTATGTTACTTCTCCTGGGCAGATGTTACCTTTGGTAAAGTCCCTTTTTCAATGTGATTTTGGGTTTGGAGGTTTTTTGTTTTGTTTTGTTTAGTTTTTTGTCAAGAGGAAAATTGGAAATACAAATAGGTGATAGTAATAAATCTCATACATCACATTTCACCATGCTCCCATTATTATCTCTTTTTATGTTGTGCATTGTTTAAAGCAACAGCTTTTGGAGAAAGATCAGCTGAATATTTACTACTTTTGAATTGTTACATGACTAAATGTCAAGTTCAGAGAGGTTTCTCTGTCTCTATCTAGTCTGTGGTTTAGCTGTTGAAYGTACAGGTAATGTAGGGCCCATAGCTTGCTCACAGAGGGGTAAGGTCTAGCAGTGGACCAGCTGGTCCAGCTGGACCAGAGATTTCACCCTTTGATGCAAAGACCTTGACTTTTTGAAAGAATTTCTTAAAGTGAGCTGGGACTGACCTTTGCTTTTAGAACAGGAAACTCTCCAGAATATCTTTCTTGTGGGGGTATTTTGCATATGTTCCTTTTTCCACTGCTAGCTCATGACCCATCTTTCCTTCTCTGCCCCTCTGGTCAAGTCTCAGCAGGTCTTTAATCTCTCATATCTGCATCTGAAACTTGTATGTTCAACATGAAAATATACTTGTGGCTTCAAAGAACTGCTTTCTTATATGCCTTTTACATGTCAGTATATGAAAGTCTCTTACACATTCATGTTTTGTTCCAAGAAAATAGTCTGGTCCGGGAAAGGACCCCAAAAAGACATTCTACAAAGTCTCTAGCTTGTCAGAGAGGTAAGCCCTGGGTTTTGGCTCTCTTCCTTCCCATCTTGTACTTTCTTTCACTCTCTTTGGTTCCTTCAAGCTGTGCAAGTATTTGGACTCGGATTGGAGAGTCATGCTGCCCTTCAATAAGAGTATTTCTCCCCTAGACAATGACTCACCATGTGCTGTCTTTGCCTCCTTCAGCACAAAATTAGCAAACAAAACCAGTGGTTCGGCTTTGCGGAYGTTTGGTCATGCTTGGAGGGCGACATGCCGGGACAGGATTTCCCTTCTTGCGTAAGTCATGCAAAGCTACTTCAAGTCAAACAAGGTGCCTGCCTGAAATGCTCCTTTGCTTTCTTGCRTTTCATCTGACTCCCAGCTCACAGTCTGAGCACTTGGCTGCAGTGATGAGGTAGTTTGTGTGGCTTGCAGTGGAAAGGTCCTTTCCTGGTTCCTTCAAGAGCCTCCTGGGGATGCTGTATATTTTGGTTGTCTCTGTTTGTTGCTTGGCCAGCATTTCCTTGCCTGTGTAATAACATCTGCTCACCAGACTTCAAATATCCTTGATTGCATTTGGCCAGCATAAGGCACCTCTTTAACTTCCTGATGTGATCTTGAGAGTGCATCTGTTCCCAAAAATCTGGGCATAGGGATTCAGCTGCATTTCTGTCCAAGCCCTCTGTCCCATGCTAATCTCTGCATTTCCAGCTAGTACCATCTCTCTGTTTGGTAAATTTTCCATTACTTTTTTGGCATCCTGTTGGTATCTGGTAAATTTTCTATCTGTTCTGCACTTTCAYRTAGGTGGAAATTCACTTTTCCTACYCTCACAGCTCTTGGTAGAGTTCTCATTGGAGCACAAAGGTTCASAATTTAGAGATTTGGACAGCTGAGGATGGCTGTGAAGAATTGTTCTCCTCTTCATCTAGGAATTCACYAAAGGAGCTTTGCCTCCTGTATCCTTCACTCCCCAGACACATTATCTTCCTGCCTTGATTTCTATTCTATCATTCCTTTTAGGACCCTCTCCTCCTCCAGCCAGTCAGYGACCATTTCCACCCCCTCTGCTCTGCCTTGACTTCTCCTTTAGTATCTTAATTTAGATCTGTGGATTTTAGATTTCATTTTACACAAGCTCAAGTAGTTAACTAAAGTCAGGAGCACCCTTGACCCATCAAAGACAACATCAGAGAGCATTTCAGCCCATTCCTTCTGAAAGCACCTCTTTCTTTCCATGAAGCACAAAATGGACTCTCCAGTGATGTGCTCCTATGTATGAGCTTTGTCTCTGTGCTGAGCATCAGAGGACAAGCCCAGTCCCCGAGGTTCATTGTGTGTCAGACAGCAAGGCAGAGTAMCTTCTTTCAGTGTCTCTGGGTCACCATCCTCAGCTCCTTCACCTGCTTTTCATAATCCAGAAGCTCTCCTTCTGTTTTGCATGTGCACAGGAATCTGCAAAGATACAGGATGAAGCACACCTCAGACAAGAAATGTTCCTGCACAGTACAAACAGGGCAAACCTCCAATGGTAGGAACACAAACACCTCACATAAAAGTATGAAGCAAGAGAGCAAGTGAGAGAAATCATCCCTGAAGTCTCCTCTCTGCTGAGAGAGATGGTTGTAAATAACAAACCAATTTGGGCACATTCTGCAAAATGAGACATTATATCTTTCTTGTCAGTTCTCACCTGTTGTTACTGCTAATGTTCCCTCTTCCCAAGACGAGGCAGGGTTTTGCATTGAGGTAATATAGTTGTTTTTGTGCAAGAACCAAACAACCTTCCCCCTCCCATAACCAGGACTTTGTCATAAATGAACAAACATCTGTTAAACTGAACTGTACTTCATGAGAGGCTGGTTGTAGTTTTGAGGTTTTTTCTTTTAATGGGAAAAACCACCAAAAAAATTGAATGTGTGATCAGCAGGATATACTCAGGCGAAGGCAGGGAATTGGGTGATTGCTGTGGTTTAGTCCCAACAAACAGCTCAGTCCCACACAGACACTCACTCATTCACTCCCCTCCAATGGCATGAGAGAATGGGGAGGGTCAAAGAGAGAAAACTTGTGTGTTSGGAGAGAGACAGTTTGATAGGGAAAGCCAAACAGGGAGTTCATTCACCACTTCCCATGGGTAGGTGGGTGTTCAGCCATCCCCGGGACAGCAGGGTTCCATCATGTGTGTCAGTGACCCCATCACTCCAAAGGCTTCTCCATTCCTCCTTCTCCTCCCAGCTTTAAATGCTGAGGATGGTGCCCTATAGTCTGGGTCAGTTGGGRTCAGCTGTCCCAGCCATGTCCCATCCCAGCTCCTTGTGCACCCCCAGCCCCCTTGCTGGTGGGCTGGGATGGGGTGAAGAGCAGGAAGGGCCTTGGCTTTAAGTCCTGCTCAGCAATAATGAAAACATCCTTGTGCTACCAGCACTGTTACCAGAACAAATTCAAAATGTAGTCACACACCAGCCACTATGAAGAAAATTATCTCTATCACAGCCAAACCCAGCACACTGATTTACAATTTGCAGCACACATCAGTCAAGTGTCTGAAAGAGAAAGCGAGGGGAAAGAGGCTGAAATGATCTGTTCTTCTAATGAGTGGTGCTGTGCTCCAGGAGAAACATCTTCATTTCAGCTCAGCTCTTTAAAAACAACTCAAAAAGAGTTTTTAGGGAAAAGATGTTTTTCAGGACAGGTTAATGAGTATTAATTGCTCAGAGATGTAATATTCCTCTCATGGTTCTGGGTTTTTCAGCCACAAAATCCCCTCAGCTCTCAGGTTCTTAGCTGGTGAAACTCAAGAATGCTTTCAGGATTACAACACAAATTTTGCACCAGMTGAAAAACTGCCCAGCCCTGGATGCAAAAAGATTAAAAAGAGCAATTCTGAATCAGATGTATACGCACACATATAATTAGCTCTTTGCAGTCCAGGCGCATAGCAATCAATAGCAAAGCTACTGATTCCATGGGCAATTCAGCAATGTGAACTTGCTAGCCCTGCTTTAATTCTATTCCCAGAAAATTGCTTTGTATTTTTCCTAAGTAAATCTCTGTCAGGTCTTTCCTGGGCTCCCTGTAGTGCATCTAACAGCAGCACTGCAGTTCAGTGACCCATTTGTCCTACAAAAAACTTAGTAAAAACTTTGTACAAAAAAAGCCCCAAACAAACCTCTTTCACCTCATCTTGCCAGAACCAAAAGTGTCCTAATACTATGTAGATAGTATTTGAATCTCACCTACTGGAAAGGGGGAGGCAGGGAGGTATGTTAGCTTTGACCTTGTTTCTTGTCCAAGTTTTTACTTTCATTSTGCAGAGGAGAAGTAAGTCCCTGTGGGCAGAAGGGCCCACCCAGTCTCTGGCAGAAAATTATTAGAAGACTTAAGTGTAATGAAAACTGTTGTAAACCGTTTGCTGATGGTTACACCATAATGGAGGCTGTGCCTTCTCCCCAAAGGAGTATGATGAGATATCTGACATCTTCGTGTTCAGTCAGGAACACATCTGAGGGCAGCTAATAAAGCTATCTGYATCAGATTAAATTGCCAAACCTACCCTCTCCCTGCTCCCTGCCCTCACTCCGTCCCCAGATCAGTGAGGTACATCRAGCCAAATAAATGCATGACAAAGTTCATTCGAGTGACTGAAAATCAAGATGGAACAGCATATTTTTCATCAATGTTATCCCAGGAAATAAAGATAAATTCCCCCACTTCATATTTTAACGTAGCTTATCATAATCACTGATAATGGCTACCAAATGTTTTCCTTTGTTGGGTTTTAAAGGGGGCTGGGGGAACAGTTTCTCAGTTGAAGGCTCATCAAGTCTAATTTTGAGTTAGTGTCAGGGGTCACTTCCACTTTTTGTTGCATTTCTGATGGGCAGTTGTATTGGTTTGGAACTGCCTGGTTTTTGGTGGCAGGGGGCCACAGAGGTGGCTTCTGTGAGAAGCTGCTGGAAGCTTCCACCATGTCCAGCAGAGCCAATCCCTGGTGGCTCTGAAGATGGACATGCTGCTGGCCAAGACTGGGACAATTAGAAGTGGTGGAAATGTCTCTGTAATGACRTATTTATGAATGAAAGAAGAAGAAGAAGGTCAAAACAGAGTGGGGCACACGCAGTTTTTTCTTTTAGTCAGAGAAGAGGAGGTGAGAGTATGTGAGGGAAAACAACATGGAGACACCAAGGTCAGTGGAGAAGGAGCAGGAGGAGGTGCTCCAGGTGTCAGAGCTGAGATTCCTCGGCAGGCCATGGTAATGACCATGGTGAGGCAGGTTGTCCCCCTGCAGCCCATGGGGATCTCCATGGACTCACAGGGGAAGGACTCCTCTCCTGGAGCAGYGGMAGAAGAGCTCAGCTGATGAACTGACCAAAACCCCCACCCTGTCTCCCTGCAGTGTTAGTGGGAARGAGGGAAGGGCTGGGGGAAGAAAAGGTATTTTAAGGGTTTATTTTACTCCTCATTATCCTCTTCTGATTTTGTTAGTAATAAATTCACTTTGTATTTCTAAGTTGAGCCTGATTTGCCCTTGGAGTGTTTTTTTCCGGTCCTTATCTCAACTCATGAAGCCTTTGTTAATTTTTCTTTCTCTTCTGCCCATCTGTGGCAGGGGACAGTGAATGAACAACTTTCATGGGTGCCTGGCATTGGGCCAATGTCAAACCCCAACAGGAATTTACAGGAAAGACAGGGCAAAAGTAYTTACAAGAGCCTTTATGTCAGAACAAGAGGGAATGGGTTCAAATTGAAAGAATAGGTTTAGACTGGATATTAGGGAGAAGTTCTTTARTGTGAGRGTAGTGAGGTCCTGGCAAAGGTCGYCCAGGGAAGTTGTGAATATTGCATCCCTGGAAGTGTCCAAGACCAGGCTGAATGGGGCTTGGAGCARCYTGGTTATCCCTGCCCATGAATGGGGGYGTCCCATCCTGCTGTAAAAGGGGAGGAATGGAGGATTCTTCTTGAAAGCTTTCTTGGACAAAAATAAAACTCAGGTGTGACAATGTTATATCAGAGGATTGTTTATTGATAAAGAGATAAATGTTCCTACTGAAGGGGGAGAGAAAGGGGAGCAAAGAGGGGAAAAGARACAGAAAGAATAAACAGAAAGCCAGAACAGATTGTTACTGCACATATTTACTTGTGCTTTTTTACACTTTTTCACCCTGACTAGACATGGGCATATTTGCCTGCTTCTCAAAAAATAACTCAACCYCATCAAACTCAGAGCACAGCTTTTCCCATTACTCTTCAAGCTGTAATTTTTTTTTTGTTTTCCCCCCTACTTATCAGTGTTTATGAGTGGTTGCATGTCTCCAGAGTGTTTGTTAAAGATTGCATGTGTCCCAAGTGCTTATCAGCAAAAATAACTTCCAGGAGTGTTAACTGCATGGATATGATCCATGCACACATGAAGTGAGATCTAGATCAGGATGTCATGGGCTCAGAAGAGCCCACTTCTGGAGACACCAATTTGGCACCTGCTTTGTAGCTCAGTGGCCAGAGCTGAAACYCTGATGCAGGTAGGACAATGGCAAGATATTTCTCCTCCCCATGGCCAAACTCCCAGGGCTGGAGAGCTGGAAAAGCTCCTCTCTGCCCCCGTCAGCTATGCTTGGGATTGTGCTATAGGGCAAGCAGGACTTGAGTGCCCCAATTTGAAATGCACGGAAGACAGAGGTGAAGGAAATCTCCCAGTGCCTGCCCTTGACACAGTCCATCCACCACAGCTTTGTGCAGCAGAGAACAGACAATCTGAGTGGTCTCTCCAAGCCCCAACCATCAGCCTGGCTTTCAATAGCCGAAACAGGGTCAAGTAATGCAATCTCTATAAAACAAGAGTACTGCAGGGCTCATGCTCACATGAACCTCTGAGTTGTTTATTTAAAATAAAGGGATTGATGCTYTGGCATCTCCTGCTGCAGGGCTGCCACCTGCCAGGACCACAGGTCCCCTTCTGACTGCCCTGGAAAAGAACTGTTTTCARATAAACTTTCACCCTGCCTGGCTTCACAGCTCTCTTGTCCAACCATGGGCTGGGTTGCACATTTTAGGTGCAATTCTGGCTTCTGCTCAGGCTGAATAAGGTTTCAGTGTAAAGAAGAACCTAAAAGCACTTACTCTTCTATGTTTTTTTGTGTTCAGTGAATTATAAGAACCAGCAAGCACCTTCATGTCCTCACCAGGTTTCAGTGGAGGTTGCAAAACCATCAGAAGTGCTGTGCTACCAGATGCTATAACTGGAAGCAGAGACCAGAAAAGTCAAGAAGGGTGACAAGATGTGTTTGTCTTCTCACGAGAAGCATAAAGAACTCTTTGGATGGCTTATCCATAGATGTGCTGAGTCCTAAATCAAAACTAAATACTTTTCTAAGAATATTTATTAAACAGATGAGCACTGCGGTCCCTAGTCTGATTTTGGAATATCTAGATGTAGTTAGGGAAAAAGAAATAACTGATTCCAAAAATACTCCAAAAATACAGACAGATGTCCCCAGCCCAACTTGCCCAGCCCTAGGGTGAGTTGTGAAAGAGAAGAAGCCACCACAGGCAAGAGGAATGTGATTATTTTCCAGGCTCACAGATCTATGACATACATCACACTGATATAACCACTCAGTGAGATGGGCTTAGCTGGATGACTACCCCATGTGAGTAACTAACACATTACAGCCCTGACCCCATGGCTGCCTTAGAAACTTRCTTGACTGCAGTTAATTCTTCACCAGATCCGGTCATTAATGCTGYTATTTGTCTTTCCTGTAGCATATGAACTGAACTGACTGACCTTYCATAGGATACAGAGATTTTAGTATGAAAGTCTGCTTAATATTAGCACATTTTTCAAGCCCTCCACAGGCCTTGACATGATTCTTTTTAACAGATTTGAAAAGAAGATAAATGGTTTTTTGGCTGCACAAAGCAGAGAGGAAATATCTCATTTGGGGYGATGGAGGGAAACAAAAGCAAAGAAAAGGCTGCTTGGGAAAGGCAACCTGGGAAGTTAGCTGACACCTTAATTTAGACATTTCTGTCACCCATCCTAATCCTGGGATCAGGGGAGCTGTGTGGAAGTCTGGGGTCTGGCTAATGAGCCAGCTCACAGAATCATAAAATCATAGAATGGTCTGGGTTGGAAGGGACCTCAAAAAACATCTTTTTCCAACCTTATGCCATGGGCAGGCACACCTTCCATCAGACTGGGTTGCTCAGAACTCCATCCCTATATCCAAGTTAAACTTATCCTCCTTGACCTTAATGCCATGCCCCCATGTCTCATCATTACATGACTTTGTGAAAAGCCCCTCCCCAGCCTGCTTGTAAGCCTCCTTCAGGCATTGGCAAGGGCTCTACGGTCCCCCTGCAGTTTTCTCCAGAGAAGAAAAGTTCCAACTCTCCCAGCCTGTCTTCACAGGAGARGTGCTCCAGTTCTGTGATCACCTAGTGACTCCTCTCTGGACTTGTTCAAACATCTTTTTTATGTTGGGGGCCCCAAGCTGTACACAGTGTTCCAGGTGGGGTGTGCAAAGAGCAGAGCTGAGGGGCAGATACACCTCYCTTGACCCACTGGTCCCAGCTCTTTGGATGTAGCTGAGGGTGTGGTTGGCTTTCTGAGCTGTGAGTGTGCTTTGCTGAGTCTGATGGAGCTTTTCATGCACAAACACGCCCAAGTTTTTCTCCACAGGGCTATTGTTGATCCATTCTCTAACCAGCTTACACTTGTGCTTGCCCCAGCCTATGTGCAGGACCTTTCACTTGGCCATTTTGAGCATCATGGTGTTTGCAGAGGCCCATCTCTCCAGCCTGTCAAAGCCCCTCTGGCAGGGGAGGTATCCCTTCCTTCCAACGTGCCAGCTACACCATGCTTCATGGTGCTGTTGGGATCTGTTGTCATATCCTTCCTTGCAATGAGCTAGGAAATTCATGAAAAACTAGGTCCCGGCAAAGAAGTTACCAAATTTGTGGGGAAAAAGGAAGACAGTATAAATGGAAATTGCAGATCAAAGCACTAAAAATAAAGGTGCACTTGTGCAGAAGTCATTCCAATGGAACAACTCACCACCACTGAAACATCTGTGGAGCATCAGGCAGGAGCCTCCAAGTGTCAGCAAYACCTTGGCACTGTTTGTGTCAGACCTGGGTCAGACACTGGTGTGATCATGCTCCTTGGCTCTAAGGCTTTGCATCACACTACACGGACCTGAGCTCCCTACAGCCACRGCCCAGGCAAAACTTAACTCAGAGAGGAAAAAAAGGGCTTATGCCTGAGTAAGAATTAGCAGTACCATGAAAACATAATGCCTTCTGCAGAGTTCACAATTTGCCTACATAGCAGCAGCAGCAGCAACAACATTAACAGTTGTGAACTGCAGACATCAACCAAGATTCTGACCATGTGAATTAAAAAAAAAAMCAAAAAGATATTGGCAAAGCCACTTAAGGTTCACGAGCCAGGGTTTTGTGAAAATTTCACACWGCAAAATCATCCCAAGGCACAGGAAATGTCAAGTTGAGCTACTGAAGTGTGGCTAAGTCACTTGCAACTTAAAAGAGGTTTGTAATGGAAAGGCAGAACAAACTGCCTGGTGTGTGTTATGCTCCATTGCCAAAGGACAGCCTGAGAGACCTCAGAATTTGGACTCAAGTGCTTCAGGGCTTTGGGGAGGTGCAATATAAAAAAGGGCAGCAGTCTGGCTCCTCATCATGTAGCATTGTGTGTGTGACAGATGGAGCAGTGCTAAGAGGGAAAAGRTGATGGATTTTCTCAGTCTACCCAGTAAATCTGCTCTGGCACTTACCRCCGTATTTTCAGAGATGTGCAAATTCCTTGAGGGTCCAAAGCTGGACTAGCACTCCTGTGAGGAAAGGCTCTTCCTGGTTTCCTTGCATTGCCCCTTTCTTGGCCCACCATCCTTCCAGATGAGGTTAAAAACCACCARTGTCTGTGAAGCTACCAAGGTGGTCAGGCACTTGCAAGACCTACAAGATGATCCTAAAGGAGTTGTGCTTCTTTGAGGGGAAGATTTAAAAGCAGCCTCCAGCTTCTGAAGGAATAGCTAAATGGATGTGTAAGGCCTAACAATTTTCTGTAGTGGCAAATAAAACAAGCAAAAGATTATGCTGCTTTTATGTTTTTATGCATGAGAGACCTCAAGAAGTCCCTTTCTACCAGCACTTCTTGGACTGTGAACAATTTTGGGCTAATTTTGTTTAGTTTTAAAAGTTAAATGAACTTTTATGATAGACTYATAGAATATTTTAGTTTGGAAAACCCCTCTAAGAGCATTRTGTCCAACCAYTCCCCCAGCACTGCCAAGGCCACCATGAACCCATATCCCCAAGTGCCACATCTACGCTGCTTTTAAATATTGCCAGGGATGGGRAATCCACCACTCTGGGCTGGAGAGTTCTGCCAGGGTTGGATAACCCTTTCAGTGAAGAAATATTTCCTRATATTCAATTCAAATCTCTTCTGGCACAACYTGAAGCCATTTCCTCTTTTCAAAGCACTTGTTACCTGGGAGAACAGACCAATACCCACCTGGCTGYACCCTCCTGTCAGGGAGTTGTAGAGAGTGAGAAGGTTCCCCCTGAGCCTCTTCTTCTCCAGACTGAGAGCTCCCAACTACTCCTCATCAGACCTGTGCTCCAGACCCTTCCCCAGCTCCATTCCCTTCCCTGGACACCCTCCAGCACCCAGTGCCTTTCTTGTTGCAAGGGACCCAAAAGTGAAGACAAGATTCAAAGTGCGGCCTCATCAGTGTTTGAGAACTACTCTGTCAAACTGAATGTGGTTTCTTCGCAGCCCTTATTTCTCTATTTTTTTCTGCTATTTATTCTTCACTTATTTCTCTATTTTTTTCTGCTATTTATTCTTCACTTATTTCTCTATTTTTTTCTGCTATTTATTCTTCAATCAATTCAGTTGAAGAACTTTACTTGCCAGGATTTAGTCCTAGAGATATAAATTAACACTGATGAACAGCAAAGTCAGCACAATAATCTGAGCACGCATCTGGCCAACAGAGAAGGCAAGCACTGTGTCCTTGAGAGTCCAGGACTAGGAGGTCATGGTCTGGAAGAGTATTTTCAGGTGGAGGAGGACTGGGACCTAGATGATGTCACCCTGTTCTTCTAAGTTCTTCTAAGCCTTCTGATGTTTACATTCTTATAACAGATTTTCTCAYGCAGTTTTATGTAAATTATTGTTGTTTTACATTCTTTTCTGGAAGAGGAGAGATTTGATGGASTGGTGGTTTGTCCAGTGTCATTGGASAGGTGGCACTGTCACCCTCCAATCCACTGTCACTTTTGAAAATCTATAAATGTTGGAGTCAGAAATTAAACTGCCCTTCTTTTTACCTTGGAGGCTCCAATGTCCGCATAATTTTACTTCGTGCCCTATAGCGACAAGATGGTAACCTAAAGGCATTCAGATTGAGGAGGACCAAGTGATTAAAGTCCTCCTAGCCCTATGAGGTACATTCCATGGTAGAGGGAAGGTAAGATGGTCTGAGATGTCRCAGTCTCAGATGGCAGTACAGCAAGCCATTCACCACATGTCAAGGAGCAGCCAAAAATGCCTCTTGTTGGGTGTTACCRATTTGGGACTAGCAGGGGATGATGAACAGAAGTTTCCCAAGCAGGATGTGCTGAAGGAACGCACTGTGAGGCACTGAGATGCCACATTACAGATCCACAGTGGTACTTTGTGCTGTTTTCCCTCCTAGCTGACTCCTGCACAACGCTCCAGGTGAAACTCTCAATGCAGCTTCAGAAAAGTGCTTTGCAAATGTCTGGCATGGGACCTCATGCTGCAAGAGGAGATAAAAGAGCTGAATTTCTTTTTGTTATTATCCCTGCAAACCAGCGACAATAAATTATTCCAGTGGAGTGATTTGATTTTCATGTAGCTTCCCTGCAGCTGTTCAGCTTGGCTGATGGGTYCAACCCCTCCTGTGTTGTTTTGTCAGATTTCCACCCAGATGGCAAACCTCTTCCCTTAGGAAACCTGTGAAAAACAAAAAATTTGGCCATCTTTTATTCTCTACTCTTTTGTGCTTCTTAATGTGCAAAAAGGCCATGCCTGGGGCAAAGGCTTGTTACAMAATCTCTACTGAGCTGGAGGAAAAAAGAGAAACAAAAAAGAGATGGAAATCACAGAGTRAATAAAATACAAGTGGAATATTATTAAAAATTTTCCTGAAAACGTTATCAAACTCTTTCCAGTTCTAGCCTGGCATTTATACTCTTGCAAAAGTGACAGGCAAGGCAATTTTGGAGAATATACAAAGGCAGAAAATTACTAAATAATTGTCAGGTGCACCCCAGCATGGAGAAGCAGGTCAAACAAGTTACTTTTCTTCATCTCAGCTGTTTCTTATTTCATTTCTGCCATGCCAAATGATGAATCTGAAGCAACAGGCTCATAAATTCTAAGGCTGGCTTAGAAATTGTGAGGATTGATGTTCTCTAGATTCTTTTTCTCTGACTTCTTGGTTTTGGTACATTTAGGCACACTCAGGACATATATTCCAGCTTTTCCAACATCCTTGAGAACAAAAATAAACTTTATTTTTCCCCCAAGGAGGGAAGAAATGAAAGCCCACATACTCAGCTCCTGGAACTGGGGCTCTAAGAAAAGACATAGACATTATGACTTGCACAATGAAGTCACAAGAGTTGGCAGCTRTCTGGACTTCAACAATAAATATGGGGGTTCCTTCCCCCACCATTAGCATGTTATTGCCAGGCTCTGGACAGACCGTTCTGCTGGTAGCTCTTTCTTCTGCCTTGGTTTSGGCTCTGGAACAGTGTTGTTTGCAATATGCAGATCAGTCGCAATAGATTACATCCTTACTTGGCTGTGATGGGTAAAACTGTGTTGGAGCACCCAAGTTGCTGTTACTCCTTCAGATTTCTTAGAACAATTTAGGTTGGAAAAGCCTTCTAAGATCATTGGGTACAACTGTTCCCCCAGCACTTCCAAGCCCCACCACTAACCCATCTCCCCAAGCGCCACATCCACATGCTAAATCCCTCTAGGGATAGGGACTCCACCACTGCCCTGGTGTGTTGATTTGGCACAGCCTGATTTTTTTGGTAGTGGGGGAGGGCTACAGGAGTAGCTCCTGTGAGAAGTTGCTAGAAGCTGTGACCGTGTCCAACAGAGMTAATTTCTGATGGCTCTGAAGGTGGACATGCTGCTGGCCAAAACTGGGCCAATGAGAGAGGCTGGTCATGCCTCTGTGATGACATATTTAAGAAGGAAATAAAAACAAAGTAAGGGGTATTGCTTCTTGTCAGTGAAGAGGAGGAGGTGAGAATATGTGAGGAGACAACATGGAGACACCAAGGTCAGTGGAGAAGGAAGTGGAGGTGGTGCTCCAGGTGTGGAGCTGAGATTCCTCTGCAGGCCATGGTGAGGACCATGGTGAAGCAGGTTGTCCCCCTGCAGGCCATGGATCCACGGGGGATGCAGAKAYCCACCCACAGCCCACGGTGGAGGTGCCCATGCTGGAGCAGGTGGATGCCTGCAGGAGGCTGTGATCCAGTGGGAGACCCGGTGAACAGAGAGGGCCCCTGCTCCCAGGCTGGAGCAGCCTGTCCTTGGAGGACTGCACCCTGTGGAAAGACAGAGCCATRATGCAGCAGTTTTGGGAGAACTGTCTGCCCGTGGGGGGAACCCACGTTTGCAGCAGGTGTGGTGTGGCTGCTGCTTGTGAGAGTGGACCCACGATGGGGAAAGTTCACMGAGAACTGACTCCCATGGGAAGGACCCCATGGTCTCACATGGGATGGACTTCTCTCCCAGAGCAGTGGAAGAAAATCTTGGTGATAACCTGACCAAACCCCCCATGCCCTGTCTCCCTGTGCTGTTGGTGGGAAGGAGGGAGGGGCTGGGGGGGAGAAGGTGTTTTCAGGGCTTATTTTACTTCTCATTATCCTCCTCTGATTCTGTTGGTAATAAATTTCACTTTTCAACTAAAGCTGAGCCTGTTTTGCCTTTGAAGGGTTCTCTCCCAGTCCTTATCTCACTCATAGAGCCTTTGTTAACCTTCTCTCTCTCTCTCTCTCTCTATTTGGTCTCCCACTAGACTATATCTTTCCTTGGCATCCACCTGCTCTGGCATGAGCACTTTTGCCACAGGCTGTGAGTGAATCTCTGCATCCCCCATGGACTTCATGCATTACAGGGGGATGGTTTGTTTTACCACTGCCMTCACCACGGCCTGCAGAGGAATCTTGGCTCCAATGCTCGAAGCACCTCCTCCCTCCACTTTTTTCCTACTGACCTTTGTGCCACCATGTTGTTTTCCCTCACACRTCCTCACTTCCTTCTCTTCTCTGACCAGAAGAAAAACTGCTGCTTGTATGTASCAGTGTCAACAAGTTCCGCTAATTCAAAGATTTTTGCAAGATCCCGCAGTGCAGAGAAGTTTATCTTGCCTACGTTCCACGTAGGGATTGGCTCTGCCACACATGTTGGGAAGCTTCCAGCAGCTTCTCACAGGAGCCATCTCTGTGCCCCCTCCCACTACCAAAAACCAGGTTGTGCCGAGCCAATACACTCCACCCCTTGTGAACAAGTGACTCATGTCACAGCAGCTTTGGGAAGACCTTTTGCCCATGGGAGGGACCCCACGGCTCAGCAGAAAATAGACTCCTCTCCCTGAGCAAACAGAAAACAATCTCAAGTGATGACCTGACCAAAACTTCCATGCCCTGTTTCCCTGTGCTATTGGTATTGGTGGGAAGGAGGGAGGGGCTGGGGGATAAAAAAGGGTGTTTTAAGGGCTTATTTTACTTCTCAGTATCCTCCTGTGACTCTGTGAATAATAAATTTACTTTATACCTTTAAATTTAAGCCTGTTTTCCCTTAGAATGATTTTCTCCTAATCCTTATCTCATCTCCTGAGTCCTTCATTAATTTTTTTCCCTCTCCTTTGCCCAACTGTATCAGGAGAGGGTAAGTGAATGACTTTTGTGAGTCCCTGGTGTTTGGCCAGTATAAAACCACGGCACCTGGGCAGCCTGTTAAAATGCTCAGTACTTTTGATACTTTGCACCTCTCTGTGGCAGGATATTGTCCTTGGTTTGTAAGAAGAATGGATAGCACTGGGCTCTGGGCTGAATTGCATCATCTGGCTTTAATAAAACAATGCTCTGAGAAAGCACAAGTCATKTTCCCATGTTACTGCATGTGAAACTTATGCTGAGATGATGAGATGGCTCTGCAACACAAAAGGCCCAGAGCCACTCAATATTAACTCACCTTCACTTCCATAAGTGCATTCAATTTAAGTGGAAAACAAAAGCTGAAATATATTCCTGGAGGTAGGCCAAAATGACTGTTTTATCACAATCCCCTCTTGCTTGCTTGTGTCTGTAGAGCTATAGGATTGCTGAGGGGTGGAGGGGGAGGTGATGCATTTTCTTGTTCCTGCTGAAAAASGACATTATTTTAACTGGGCATAGAGAAAAAAGAGAACTCTTTTCTCCTTGTAGTTACAATAAAAAGTTCTCTGGCTTTTTCACCTCGAGACTACAGCATCAAGCAAGCATTAGTGGGGCTCCATGGGTTTATAACCCAATAGCATTTGGCATCATGCAGATTCTGTGGATTTCTTCCAGGTTTTGCTACCGCGAAGAGTCAGATCCCCAACGCAGCTTTAAGAATGGTGATTAAGGAAACTATTTCCTAAAAGACAATATATTTTTTCACTTTTCTTGCCATAACTTAGCCAATCAGCTAATTCCCCCACCTGGTTCATATTCATGGCTGATCACACATGCCTCTTACCAGCTGGTATATAAGAAGCTGATCAGTGTACACTCTCGTTACTTGAACTAATGTTTCTTTATGCCATGAGGGTCCCTAATGTGTTGCATGTGGTTTTCATCTGGGGCTTTTTGGGATCTTTTCCAGGAAGTTTCAGGTCATTACCTCAAGCCTTTCTCAGCTGAAAAGGATTGAGGTAATAACCCACAATGGCTTGGGGGAGGGGGCAGTTTTGGGGAGGTGATGGGTGCAGGCAGGCGGGTAGGTAGGAAGGCAGGTGGGCGAAGAGAGAAAAAAAGAGAAGGAAGGAAGGAATATTGGTTTCTACAATGCATTGAAGACAAGAGAATGAAAATTGCATTCAGGATACATGGAAGGAATGTGGCCTTTGGCCCTCCAGCAAAGGTGTCATGGAATGTGTTGTATTGAAGCTGTATGTCAAAATGCAACATCTTAAGCAAGGAAAGCAGATGGCACAAAACTGAAACCACTGTGAACACTGCAAAGCGGTGGGCTTGATCCYCAGCTCCTGGTCAACCTTCACTCACAGAGCTTAACACTAATTAGTTAAGAGGTTTCATTGGAACAATGGCTGGCTCTTTAGGATGAATGAGAAACAGAAAGTTCTGTTGTGTTAAGAAACCCCTTTAAAAGCTTCCRGCATGAGAGGGGTGGCTTGAAAAGATCATGAAGAATCACTGGCCAAGGAAGGTGAGTTTTAAGTTTAAATGTAAGTTATGTGACCTTATACTGCATTTCAGCCAACGCTGTACCTCACTCTGGTATTCACTCCTTTTTCTTCACCTCATCTGAAAATTGCCTTGGCTACAGAAATTGCCATTTACATCCACTTTGTCTTTTCTGGTGGCGAGCCAGCTATCTGCTGACCAGCTAAATGAAGCCAGGTTCTGCCAAAACTCTTCAACACCTACGGCACATTTCCAGCAGGGAAAACACTACCTTGCTGGGCCTAAGGATAGGGATGTGTGTTTGYGTGTGTGTGTATTTATAGCTCCAACACAGGAAAATTACTTTAAAAGTGGGCTTTTCCAAAGTTCTGAACAGTGTGTTCCTCTTGCTTTCGCTTGGGATTAGGGGCACTCAATAGTTTTAATGACCAATAATGAGTGCCTCAGATGCCCTGGATATTTTATGAAGCTTTAACTCAAAAAATACCTACAAAACCCTTTCAAATAGATCTGTAATGCTCTATTTGAAATGGTTGAGGTTGAAGCCTCCCTGAATGGAAAACTCTGAGTGGAAAAGGCCATATCAAATTAGCTTTGGAAGTGGCTTAAACTACTGATTCTGCCAMAGCGTAGATGGAGCTATTCTCTTTTGCTACACTGTCTTCTTGTTGCTCGCCTGACAGAATAAAAGTGTTTCCCTTCACTTCAAAGGAGGGGGCCAGCTGGCTGGATTTTGAGGAAAGTGATGGGAGTTTCTAAGTCTTCTTCAATCCATCCATATCTGGCGTCCTGCAAGTGTTCATTAAGATATTAAAGCAACATCATGACAATAGATGGAGGTGGGGACTGAATTTTAGCCYGCAAGTCTCGGATTACCAAAACCTCAAGATGATTCTGCAAATGTACATCAGAAGATTTTCTGGCAACCTTGTTTTAATAAGGTGTTGAATAATCCATCTTAGAGTCATGTGCCCCGTTTTCTTCCCTCTCCTTCAAGCAGCACAGGGATAATTYAGTTTGCAGCCCTTTGCCTCTGGTTTTGTAAAGCAAACATCACATACAGCCAAACACTGTTATCTCATTTGTGTCTCTGCAGTGACAGGAAGCACTGCACCACACTCCAAAGCACTGAAGATTTCCACATTTGCAAAAGGTACCTCTCCTTTCTCCACTCCTAGTCTACGCTATCTTTAAAGATAATGAATTATCTTAACATCAAGAAATAACTGCTGTATAATTCCTGTACATTAAGGACCAACATCTTACAGCTTTCTGAGAYTTGAATCAAAATACTGTGTTTTGTATCCAAGGGCAGCATGTATTTTCCTTCCACTTCTTCCTCCTGTAGTTCAAGGTGCTTATGTCATCACCTGCCAGTACTATACAGCACAGCTATTCAAAAAATCATGATTCCACCCTATGAAGTTATGAAATTAGCACAAGATTCAAGAGGTGTTTCTGGGACAAGACACATCTTGCTTTTCCTTAGTCTTCTGGTTTCTACAGAACATCTACCACCAAGTACAGACTGTTATTTTGCACCTCTGCCATTCTGACTGCTTGAACATCCACTTCTGTTTGAGTGATGAGTGATTCCCACAATAAATTTCRTTGATGACACTCCAGACAATACTTTTATTGACAGAAAATCTTGTAAATCACTCCTTGCTTCTCATTTAATGCTCCTTTCCCCAGAAACCAATGCATGTTTTCTCCTTAAATGCAGGATCGAATTTCAGGACATCTCTTCCCTTGTTTATCCTGTGCTTCAGAAACATYGTAGGACATAATTACATTCACACAYAAAAGAATTMTTGAAAATTGAATTYTGGTAAGATAATTTCCCGGACTGAGTACAGTGCTTCGTAGATTTGGGGGGGAGGGGGAAACATCTTTCTGTTGTATGATGTAGTTTGAAGCCTCTGTCTCTGGTTCTGCACACCCTTTCAGCAATTGTAATGAAATCCACATGCTTTGCACTAATATCTGAAACCAGAATCATGCCAAAAAAGGCTGAAGGCAGARCAGTTTCAGATTAATAAAGAGTTTTAGATCATGGTGTAACTCCAGGAGTGATTATTAGCTCATTTGACCTGTATATTGCAGGCTGTTTAATGTTACCCATTGTCTTGGTTTAGGGCAAATTTGGGAGAAAACCTCCAAAGGGGTTCCTCAAGAAAGCAGATTCAAGCACCTCCTCCCCCAGCTGGTTCAGGAAAATATTTCCTTGGAGAAAAGTGGAATAAACCTGCTTATTAAACAATAAAACCTAAACAATATTGAACAATAAAACCCCTTGCTGCTCCAAAAGAGATGACAAACTCAGAAAGTCCCTCTATGGGTTGCAGCTCAGCTCACTCAGTCTCTGATCAGTCCCTCTGGTGCTGGAAATGCCACAGCCCAGGTCCAGCCCTGTGGGCCACAGGTGGGAGCTGCCAGTGCTCTTCTGGTGTTCAGTCCAGAGCAGGTTTAAACAGGTCCAAATAAAAATAAAAACCACAGTTCAGGGAACTTCTCTGTCTCAGCTAGCTAAAAACAAGAGTAAAGGAGAGCTCTGTCCCCCTGTCCGTCTGTGCTGCAGACAGCACAGTCCAGGAGCAGGATGTGGGGATGTGGGGGAGCAAGTGCAGYKTCTGATAACAAACTCTGAGCTTCTTCTCACCCCCCTTCGCTCTCAGAACCAGTCTTCAAGGTGCAAAACTTATTATCCAGCATAAACACAAGAGACAACCGGGGATACAAGCATCATAGAGCCAACCCAGGGCACCCAGTTACCTGTATATTAAGCTGAGTAATCTGTGTTTGACTGCAGCTCTTCCTGAATAAAGAAACCTGCCCATTTTCAAAAATTCAAGARGTATCTTCCACTTCCTTTTGTTTCTGTTCCCAGCACTAACTGTACACCCTTCCATGCTTTTATAACCTGAATTTGTTGTGCCTTCTTTATGAGACACCTGCTTACATTAGGTTTGCTCTTTCTCCATCSCATGAGAGCTCCTGGTAATTTTTATTCTCTTCTACAAGATATTTTATACAGTAATCAAGTCCATTTGTCACTTGATGGCTAAAGAGAATGAATATTTAATTTTCTTGTAAGATATTCCCCTTTTCTCTTACTTTTTCAGCATCACAAGCATAAATTCTCCATTAATTCCAACAATTTCTACAAGTCAGGTATCAACACCACCTGAATTATCCAGGTCCTTTTTGAACAATGCATCTGAATTGGGATTATTTTTATTTGCTGTGGGTTTGCCTACTGTGTGAATGAAATCTGCTGGGAGAAGTCCCACTCCTGAGGCTTGGAGAAATTCCCTGTAGGCCTGAAAAAAACCAAAACCAATTTATGAAGAAATTGCTTTATAATGAGAGACTTAAATCATTGATCTGCTCAGCTACCTAACACTAATTCTATTGATGATCCTAAAAACTTAATATTCAATAAAGAAAAATATGCAAAGCTTAAACAASTCATCTCCCCATTCTTGCTCTCCAGCAGCTTTCCCATTTCTCAGATAGAAAGGAACAAAGCTGAACCAGAGATAAGCAGCCTTTCTTTCCCCATTTGAGTCACATCCCATAACAGTGAACGCCTGAATAATATTTTTTTTAAAAAGGAAATAATTTCTCCTCTCTTTTTTTTTTTTCACTCCTCTTTCTCCTCATGTTCTAATTTTCTTGATAAATGACAAATTTGAAAGAAAGTACCACAAGGGCTTCTTCTACTTCTGTTGAAACCACAGGACTTCTTCAGACAACCAAAATCTGTCCTGAACCAAATATATCTGGGATCACAAGGCCAGAAGTGCCTCGCTATGGCACTTCTGGAAAGTAAAGTCCTTTCCTGACAAATAAGCTTTGAGATGAGGTCGTGTTTGAGGAATTGCATAGGCATAAATAAAGGGGTGTCCTCTTGGCCAGGAAGGGCTTGGTGAAGAGAAGCACTGGAGTGCCACAGCTTCTTAATTAACTTCCTCAGGAATTAGGGTCCAAACCTCACAGGCTGAGAGATAACCAGCGGTKTTGGTGCATCACCAAGAATCACCTGCTGATGTCTAACTGCCTGTACAAAGGCCTGTACATGGGGCTTTCCAAATTTAAGATCCTGAAAAACAAACTTTCTGGGGTATGACCCAGCATGTGACTCTCTAGGAGTATCATTCCTCAGTCTTTGCTTTGCAGTTTCAGAGATTTGCAAAGRGATCCCCGAAGCCAGCTCAGGTTCCCTCCACATTGAGAGGTACTATTCATCTCCCCTCACTCATCTTAAAACATTCTCAAACAATGTGTTTTCCTTAGCAGTCTGTGTAGCACAGTATTATCTTCTTCTTCATGTGTTTCTGTGCTTTCTCTAGTGAATTTTTTTATTTGTTTATTGAATTATCCTTTGAATTTGCTTCTGCTTCTTTTCAAAGACCTCCAAATTATTCTTCCTATGCTAATCTTCACCTTCCTTTCATGCCCCACACTGGCCTGTGCTGCCCCTTAATCCTAATGGGGCTTAACAAAGATGAAACTTAAACTTTAAACTGCAAGCTCTTCCAACTTTTTCCACTTTTCTGCAGTAAAAGTCTCTGTGCATTCTAAGATCACAATCACAATTCCTCTGGGCATTTTACATTCCCTCTGAGTCAGCTGAGCAGAGGTCAAGAAGTTTAGTATTGCCTCTTCCAATATTTCATTCCTTCCATGCCTTGCAAACACAGCAGTGTTGTGATTCTTCTTTGTCTGAGATGCTGCTCTGCCTTCAGATCTTTCCTTTTGCTCTTATCTGCAGCTTTGGGACAGAGCTTGGGTGTTACCCAAGTGGCACCATGCACAAATGCTCCTCCTCCAAACCTGTGCTTGCAATCAGCAATCCCCCTCTTGTTCTCTCCTGAGTTTTGATTTAAACCATTCAACTTCCAGTCTCTTTTTATACTTTCTGTCATCTAAGTGTAATTTTTTTTTTTGTGACTACAGTCTCAAAAGGAGACTAGAAACAGGCCACACGCCATCAGTTTTGGCATGTTGGTCATTCCTTCAGTCCAAGCACCTGGCAATTGGTAATTTAAGCTTCAGCATGTCCTGTCCACTTTTGTAAAGCTGACTTTGCTGCAACATGAACTGACTTTCTGCTTGGGATATGTCAGCCCCATGTGCTATGGCAGGAGCTGGCATTCCTGTGACCATGAAATAATAGAGTTCTCCATATTCAGTGAAGCAAGGAGGGGCATCAACAAAACTTCCACTCTGGACTTCTGGAGGGCAGACTCCGGGCTATTCAAGGGACTGACTTGGAAATTATGTTGGTAAACACCCCTTAAAAATAAAGGGGTCCAGGAAGGATGGACATATTTTAATAAAGAAATCTTGAAGATGCAGGAGCAGACTGTGTGCTGAGAGATGAGCTGGCAGGGAAGACAACCAGCCTGGATGTGCAAGGAGATTTTGAAGGAATGAAGGGAAGAAAAGAGGGTGTACCCTTGGAAAGAGGGGCAGATAATTCAGGAATTGTTTAAGGATGTTGCTAGGTAACGTAGGAAACAAATAAAGAGGCAAAAACCCAATTAAAACTTAATCTTGCCACTTCCATGAAGATTAATAAAAAWTTTTTTCTAAATACATAAATGGCAAAAGGAGGGGCAAGAACAAACTCCATTCTTTATTGGATGCAGGGGGAATATAGTAACTAAAGAGAAGGGAAAGGCAGAGGTACCTAACACCTTCTTTGCCTCAGTTTTCAATATTAAGRCAGGTTATCCTCAGGACAGCTGTTGTCCTGAGCAGGTAGATGGGTGCAGGGAGCAGAATGGCCCCCTGTTRCCCAGGAGGAAGCAGTCAGAGACCTGCTGARCCACTTAGATGCTCACAAATCTATGGGACCAGGTGGGATCCATCATAGAATGGTGAGAGGGCTTGCAGATTAGCTCTTTAAGCCCCTCTCCATCACTTATCATCAGTCCTAGCTCACTGGGGATGCCCCAGATAACTGGAAGCTGGATGCCTATCCACAAGAAGGGCTGGAAGGAGGATCCAGGCAACTCCAGGCCTGTCAGCCTGATTTCAGCGCCCAGCAAGATTATGGAACAGATCATCCTGAGTGCCATCACACAGCACCTGCAGGATGGCCAGGGTGTCAGACCCAGCCATCATGGAATTAGGAGGAACGGGTCCCACCTGACTGACCTTGTCTCCTTTTATGACCAGGTGACCCACCTGGTGGATGCAGAAAGGCTGTGGATGTTGTGTACCTGGACTTCAGCAAGGCCTCTGACCCTGTCTCCCACAGCACACTCCTGGAAAAGCTGGCACAGCCCAGGGCTTGGACAGGAGCACTCTGTGCTGGGTTAGGAACTGGCTGCATGGCCRGGCCCAGAGAGTGRTGGTGAATGGTGCTGCATCCAGCTGGGGCCAGTCACCAGGGGTGTCCCTCAGGGCTCTGTGCTGGGGCCTGTTCTGTTCAATATTTTTATTGATGACATGGATGAGGGGATTGAGTCTTTCATTAGTAAATTTGCAGCTGACACCAAGCTGGGAGTGAGTGTGGATCTAATGGAACATAGGAGGACTCTGCAGAGGGACCTGAACACACTGGATAGATGRGCTGAATCCAACAGTATGAGGTCTAACAAGACCAAGTGCTGGGTCCTGCACTTTGGCCACAACAACCCCTGCAGCACTACAGGCTGGGGACAGAGTGGCTGGACAGTGCCCAGGCAGRAMGGGACCTGGGGGTGCTGATTGATGGCAAGCTGAACATGAGCCAGCAGTGTGCCCWGGTGGCCAAGAAGGCCAAGGGCATCCTGACCTTTACCAGCCTGCCCAGCAGGCCAAGGGGATTCTTTCCCTGTACTCAGCACTGGTTAGACCCCACCTTGAGTGCTGTGTCCTCTTYTGGACCCTCAGTTTAGGAAGGACATTGAGATGCTCGAATGCATCCAGAGAAGGGCAACAAAGCTGGTGARGAATCTAGAACACAAGCACTMTGAGGGGTGACTGAGGGACCTGAGGGGTTCAGACTGAAGGAAAGGAGGCTCAGGGGAGACCTTAGCATTCTCTATAACCCCCTRAAAGGAGGTTGTGGTCACGTGGAGGTTGGTCTCTTCTCACAGGCAACCAGTGACAGGACAAGAGGACACAGTCTCAAGCTGCACAATGGGGAGRTTTAGGCTGCACATTAGGGAAAAAAAAATCACAGAAAGACTGACTGGGCAATGGAATCAGCTGCTCAGGGTGGTGGGAGAGTCACCATCCCTAGAAGTTTTTAAAAACAGACTGTGTTTCGCATTTAGTGGTATGGTTTAGTTGAAGAGGAGGTGTTAGGTCATAGATTGGACTTGATGATCCCAAAGGTCTTTTCSAACCCAGTTCATTATGCGATTCTGGGAAACTATCTGTATTACTTCTACTGCTGCACTGGCCAGAAGCCCCTCTTAGGACACATCCATGAGGATGTTTTGCAGTCCTGGGCTGATCTGAAGCCTGTGGAACACAATCTCTTCCAGTGACTCAATGCCAGTTCCACAGATGTTATAAAGCACAATATCATATTCCAGGTGGGATGCACAGGTTTAGGCGCCTTTTCTTTGAGTGGTCCCTAACTTTCATTTACACAAAAGCAAGAATATTTAGCAGATAACATCCAACATGGTACTTTGCTCTTGCAAGTCACCTGTTTTAAGTCTTGCTTTAGCCAAAGCATTGCAATATCAGATGAAGGTAAGTGCTGCTGAACCTGATAGCCTGATAGGAGAGAGATTGTTGCAATTTCATGTTCCCACATCCAGCATGGGCACRTATACACAGTACAGATATTTACATACACAAATATCCATGTAAACATCTAGCTCATCTTTCTCCAGGCAACTTGCAGGACTGTCAGCCTGACTTTGGTGCCAGGGAAGGTGATTGAGCAAATCATCCTGTGTGCCATCACCTGGCACTTGAAGAACAAGCAGGGAACCAGGCTCAGCCAGCATGGGCTTGTGAGAGGCTGGTCTTGCCTGACCTGTTGGCTATCTTGGCAATGAGACCTGCCTGGAAGATGAGGGAAAGGCTGTGGGTGTTGTCTACACAGACTCCAGTAAAGCATTATCTCCTACAGCATTCTCCTGGATAAATGGCCTGCTCATGGGCTGGACAGGTGTGCTGTTTGCTGGGTAACGCTGGCTGGATGGCCGGGCCCAGAGCGTGGTGGGGAATGGGACTAAATCCAGTTAGCAGCCAGTCACTTGTGGGATTCCCTGGGGCTCAGAATTGAGGCCTTTCTTGTATAATGCATTTATTGATGATTTGGACAAAGGGATCGAGTGCACCCTCAGGWAGTTCACAGACAACACCAAGTTAGGTGGGAGTGTTGATGTGCTGGAGGGCAGGAAGGCTCTGCAGAAGGATCTGTGCAGGCCAGTGGCACGAGGTTCAACAAGGCCAAGTGTCAGGTCCTGGCCCTGAGTCACAATCCCACACAGCTCCCCAGGCTGGTGCAGAGCGGCTGGAAAGCTGCAGGGTGGGAAAGGATCTGGGAGCGCTGATCCACAGCAGCTGAACATGAGCTCAGGCGTGCCATGGGGGGAAAGAAGGCCAACAGTATCCTCACTTGTGTCACACTGGTGTGGCCAGCAGGATGAGAGAAGTCAATTGAATGATTGCACCCCTTTGCTGGCACTGGTGGTGGGAGGTGAGGGAGCTGGGGGGCTCAGCCTGGAGAAAAGGAGGCTCAGGAAGTACATTCTCTCTATCTACAACTCCCAGACAGGAGGGTAGAGCCAGGTGAGGGATGGTCTCTTCTCCCAAGTAACAAGTGACAAGACAAAAGGAAATAGCCTCAAGTTGTGCCAGAGGASGTCCRGGTTGGATATTGGGAAAAACCTACGTATGTGAGACAGTTTAACACCAGCAGGACTGCAAAGTCCTCCTTGGAAGCAAAGCCCTGGGTACAGCTTGCAGCCAACCTTCTCCTCACTCTGCTCTGAGAGGTGTCAGTGTCCATCACATGTCTGGCAATCACATTCACACCAATGAGATTGCTGCACATAAAATAAGCTGAAGCACAAATCCTCATTGTTGATAAAAACCTAAACAAACAAAGCAACAAATCAAGGGAAAGAATTGTCTGGAACATCTAAAATGCAGGATCTTAGTCTCCTCATGAAATTAAAATTTCCAGCCTTGGAAAAATCCATCAGAAACAGAAAAATTCCTCTAACCTTTGCAGAAATATGTTCCCTTTTGCCAGTAAAAGCCATTCATTCACAGCACCATTTGGATTATTTGCCTCTACATCTTGTTCATCTGTCACCTCATAGGCTTCAGATTTTTTGTGTTTTCATCACTGGTCTGTATATAAGAAAATGAGTGGGGGGAGAAAAAGGAGGCAGAGATTTTGGCAAGAATGCTTGCCTGGAATGAATATAAAACTCTGTTTTATTTAACTGATCTGGTTGTGTGTGTGATAGAAGGGAAACAAATAAAGATAGTTTTTAAAAGTGAGTGTGAAAGAAATTCCCCAGACAGACAAATAAAGAACTTTTTTATTGCTAATAACACGTGTTCTGGCATGAGCTTTTCRCGTTGTTAACCCACCTTGAAACCAGTGAGTTTAGTTGTTTTGGGGTGTGGTTTGCTCATTTTTCTTTTTGAAATATTTCTTCTGGCTTTTTAATTGTTATAGTAAAGGGAAAAATTATTTTTTAAATGCCACCTGACACACAGACACACAGATACACACCCCAAAATCCCATCTCTCCTCTTGCTATGTATTTTGGAAACCTGAAGAGTGAGAGGGTGAGTTCATCCCTTCTTCTCATTTTAGAAGTAAATCTCCACAATGGCCTGGAGTGGCTTTATCACAGCAGGTGTGTAGGTTTAGGCTAGACTGGCAGGATGCTTGGTTTCATCTGCTGTCATCTTGCTGGCTGAAATATGCTTGACCTGGGTGGATCTGATTGCAAAGAGCACCTCGGAGTGGAAAGAGAGGGAAACATTGCAAAGGAAATAAGAGGGAAAGTACATCAACGATGCTCTCCACTCATGCCTACCAAAATATATTATACATAAAGCATCAATTCAAGACAGAAATGTACATATACCTATTCTCTGAGCACACCTTAGACCAGGGAAGGACCAGAGCACTGAATCACAGAATAATAGAATGGTTCCCATTCCACCCCCATGCYATGGGCAGGGACACCTTTCACTAGACAAGATTGGTCCAAACCCCATCCAGCCTGGCCTTGAACACTTCCAGGGATGGGGTAGCCACAGCTTCTCTGGGCAACCTGTGCCAGAGCCTAATCACTCTCACAGCCAAGAATTTATTTCCATTATCCCATCTAAGCCTGCCCTCTGTCAGTGAGAAGCTATTTCCTCTTGTCCGGTCCCTGCAGGACCAAAGTCCCTCTCTGTCTCTCTCGGAGCCCCTTTGTGTACTGGAGGGCTGCTAGAAGTCCTCTGCTAAATGTTTTACATGGCCCAAGTTCTTGTGACCTATTTTGAGGCAGGTGTAAGTGGGATGTGATACATACAGTCCCTGYATGGGAGTGAGGTCAGCTGAGTGTGCAGCCCAAATGGATCTGTGAGAAAAAGCCRCTCACTTTTCAWAATTYTAGAAAGGTTTATTAAACCTTATMAAAAAYACARCAGAAGGCTGAATAGAGAAAATATTATGGCTCYGGGAGCAAAGGATTTTCCCCACCATGTGCTCACTCACACAATRGAGGTTTTGCCTTTTAACCCTTTAGCCCCTCCCAAAATTCTGTCCCTTGACTCCTTCTTCACTGTCCAGTGGTGGAGTTCACTTCCTCAAATTTTGACTGGAGGTCAGGTGTCACCATAGTTGCAAGGCAACTCTCCCAAATACCCCAACCCCAGCTGTCCCTTGATAACACCTTAGGGGTAAAAAAACTTTCCTAACCTATATACATGATATTTGTCTGTTAATTGTGAGACTCAACCATCACATTACTCATCTATCACAGATCTCCAATATTAAAAAAAAGAAGGAAATWAATWAATTAATTAATTAAAATYGCCACACTCCTTGTGATAGAATTTTCACCATTAAAGTTCTCAAAAATGAGGAACCTTGCATTAGTATTTCCCACCCATGCTGACCCCAGGTCGCAAATTCAGCCCCCAGTCCACTATGCCATCTGCTGACCATCTCCTTGTTGGACACAGACATGACCCTATGTAATCTATAAGTTTGCAAAGTGGGAYTTGCTTCCACCTATCCTGGGAGCAKYTTGTGCCCCCTTTTTGCCAKGACTGAGCACATCAAGCCTCATCAAGAATGATGCAGTCACATCTGTCCCATCCTGTGGAATCTCCTGGCAGCAGGGTGAGCAGTGTGTCAGGCTGGTTTGGACAAGCCAAGGTTGCTCTTGTGCCTTTGTCTATCTACCCAAAAACTTACAAAAAGCCAGCCCAAGTGAGCCATGCAGCTGGTGTACTCCAGAATCCTCATACTCATTTCTTAAGGCAGGAAGGGTCACATAAATATGCAGCARGTTTTTCTGATCCAAACCACTTTTACTTGAACCTTTTTGAACATTTTCTTATACTACTCCTTCAGCCCCATTTTTCCCAGACCCACAAGGATTTCCCTGAGCAGGAGCTGCCAGACCAGGACAGTGTCTTTGTTATAAGTATCTGTCATCAGAGTAGGAAGAGGAAATAAGGGAAGAGTCAGGGTAAAGGCTGCCAAATTCTTCCTCTTGTGAGTTGAACGAAATTTGGCCTTCTCCCCACGAAAACCCAGAGCTTTCTCTGGGGGGTGACAGTAACAGCAGACATTCAGACAGGATCCTGTTCTCCTCTCCCACAAAGGTATCCAGACACTCAACACTGTGCCATTTAACTGAGGCTGAGATCACAGAAAAGCTGAGCCCAGAGGCATCCAGCTCTTGTACAGAGCACTGCAGATGCAGGTGACATGAGGCAYGGTGACACTGGTGTGCTGCCTAGAGGGTATCTGTTGGGAAATTGGGACAAGACAGACGATGGACTGACTGAGAGATGATRGTCCAAGATTTCGGACCTGGTTAGCATAAGCAGGATGCCTTGGCAAGAGCAAACAAAACTTCGAGGATTAAAAGAAGATGCAATCAGACCAATTTACCAGAAAATTTCATTAAACTCTGYAAGCAAGAGATGGTGTAATATGCATAAGTTTGTGTATGTGATTTTAACCTAATCATTGTAGTAAATATTACTAGTCTTCCTAAAACAGTATATAAGCACTGGTAGTGCACAATAAATGTGGATTCTGATCACTGAATCAGTCTTCCCCATCTCTCTCCATCGCTGACAGGTATCCTCACCTGCAACCAAGAAGAACATCTGGGCCCATCATATCTCCCAACCTAGAGYCCGAGACATCTTTGCCTCACATGCTGGACATGGACTTACCAAGGAATTCCACAATACAGGAACACAAGGCAGAATGGAACTTGTCCCCAAGAAGGGAAGGAAGAGAGAGAAGACAATCAGCTTCTCATCAGAGCAATCCATGCCACACAACATGAGAGCAAAGGGGACATGGCATAGCCTCTCTCCTGCTTTAGACAACCATGTTTTCTAATGTGGGAGGAGCTCCTTCATGTCAAGGGAAATCTCTGGGGAACAATTTGCTATTGGGACAGGGTGGACCAGAAGTAGTGATGACTTTCACTTCAATAGTCTTCATTCTTGCTTGGTTTGAAGACAGTTCTGCTCAGGGGCCACCACTGTCAGCTAAAGCTTCTGCTGCACATATGGTGAATGGATTTTTGTGGGCATCTGTCATCAGTTGAAAGATTTAGATGGGAGTATGTACTCTGTTTACCATCTATTATRGGCAGTTATCTTCTGTTAATTGGGCAGTTTTCTTTCTCTCTTCCACAAACCAATCCTTCCTCCTGGAAATATCTTCTGTTAATGGGCCATTGAGTGTCACTGCATGGCTGATGAAATTACATCATCCCGTTGTGGGAAGCTCTGCCCAGGGGGAGGAGCCAAGCATTCCTACCTAGGTATAATCTGAGACTTGGAACACCAGAGCAGCCTGTCTCCACTAGATTCCAAGAAGAGCAGCTTGCTTCTCCTCTAGATTCCCAGAGGAAGACCAGGCCCATCTGCACCACCGCTGAACCTTCAGAGGAAGACTACACCATTCTACAGACTTGAACAGAACCACACCTGTCACTCCAGGAGGGCTGCAGCCACCACTTAATCAGACTGCTACCAACACCCTGACCTACAGGGTGTCAAGTCRTATTCTGACTCTGTCAGTAGATTTTTTTAGTTTGTACTATTACATTCGTATTTTTAATTTTCCCAGCAAAGAACTGTTATCCCTATTCCCRTATCTTTGCCTAAGAGCTTCTTAATTTCAAAAATTATACTAATTAATAAAGAAGAAATTTACATTTTTCATTTCAAAGAAAGTTCCTGCCTTCCTTAGCAAACACCTGTCTTTTAAAACCAAAACAGCATCACCTTCCACCTTTCCATCAAATACAATCCCATATATGTACCAAGATTTACAAGCAAGCAGAGAAAGATTTTAACCTAATAAAGCACCAAACAATTCAGTCCTCAAACTGAAGAGCAGACTTTTGTTAACTGGATTATTCCTCAGCCATTCACCTGCAAGGCGATTTCTCATTAATCCCTAACCTGGTGGCTGATTCTGGGGCCAGAGTGATAATTTGTGATYTTTTGTGCACTGAGGTGTTTGAAAATTACTTTATGGAGAGGCAAAAGTCAAAGAAAAAGCCATTCTTCTCCACTGTTCMGTAAGAAAACCCAGACATTACCAAGGGAGAAACCTCTATGGCATTTTGTCAGGCCAGCTGGAGCTCAGCACCTCTAGTGGATACAGCACAACTACTGTCTTGCTGCACCCTCATTTTTCCCTATGGTCAAAGGCAGATGAAGCACAGGGCTCCTCAAGCTGACAGACAGTCAAAGTGCTGCTTCTTCAACTGTTGGAAAAATCTCTTAATAAAGCAAAAGCCATAGGTTAGCCTTAAAAATTGTTAAACACTTCCAGAAGCCTAGTGTGTCCCGATCCAAGAGATTGATGTGGCTTTTTAAGAGGTAAGAGGTATAGCACAGCCGTTTCATTTTTGACTCAGCTTTAGACCTCATCTTCCTCAAAACTTTGTTATTTTGAGGCCCAYATATCACTCTTTTCCGCCCAGCCAGGAGGAAATCACCATGTGTTTGAAGAAGCATTTCTGGTTTGGTGAATTCCTCAGGCTCTGTCATCAGGTAAATTGTGGAAATGGGCTACAGATCATATTGTCAGCTGATAGTGGCCATCCCCATCTCAGTATCAGTCCCCCTCTACTAAACTACATCCTGAGTTTACAGCAGCAAACCTGGTTATCTTTCTGAAGTGCCCATGTCACTTTTCATTTGTCCAAGCTGTGAAGTCAAGTATGGTAACTCCAATAATGTGTTTCAAGCCACAAATGGGGGCTGGASTAACGCAACACCTTCTCCACTGCCACTGTGTCACATGGGCCACCCCCAAGGAAGCTCCTTCTCACCAAAACTTGCACCACTCAAGACAAGGCTGCTTCTCTTTGCAGCCATGAACTTTAACTCATCACTACCTGTTATGGACTGAGTGAAGTGTTAGAGAAACTCTGTCTCAGGGTCAGATTTTTGGCAGCATCTTAAATTCAGGTGATCCATACCTAAACCACCCTGGCTCGCAAGTCCTTAAAAATGGCCAGTTKGGTCTATTGAATAGAGAGGAGATTAACAGACTAAAGGCCTTAAACAGAGTTACTTACTACACAGGTTAAAACAAAGAACTACAACTAGATTACATAAAATAGTGCACAACATAAAGGCACCCATATTGCAGCTAGCAAAGAAACAGTCTAGATTAGGAGTCAATGTAACTCACCATGAAAGTGATGATGGAGTACACATAGAGTCCTTTCACTCGCCTCCYAGGAGAGTAACTCAAAGGCCAGCATCCCAAACCTTGAGGAGAGATCCCCACACATTTCCAGGGAATGGGCAGAAGATTTCTGCTTTGTGAAAGTTTTATGTTACTTTTATTTTGTAAAGTGAAGTGTCTGTCAGTCAGAAATTCAAGGTTTATCTCCCTTCAATCTGCTCTCAAGGCAAGATATKTACTGTCCACTGGGAATGCCACCTCCATGGCACCAGAGATAACTCACTACTGGACAGACATCCAGCCTGCATCATCTCACCAATTAGAAAATTCATGTGAAGGGAGAAGATGCCCAAAGTTATCACACCAGCTGATGGAACAGAAAAGCTCTTCTGTGGCAGAGAGAAAYGCCTCACCACACTACCTGAACTAGAAATTTCCCTTTTCTCCATAAATCCAAGTAAAGAATGTTACTTGTCCCTTTCTTAAGATCCTCACTGTGATCCTCTGGGAAAGGCAAACAGAATCCTCTTTTACTTGGAGGAAACCAAGGCACAAAAGGTACCCAAAACKAAACAAATTCATGGGAATGCTCTCAGGTACTTGGTTTCTACTATTTCATTGCAGAGGCCAAAACAAAGAAACCCACCCTCTGGTTACACAGCTCCTTTGAAGTTCAAGGGATGTCATCATGGGAGCCTATATCTTAAGCTTCCAGCTTTGAACATTTTTGTTCTATCAACACATCCATGGCTGAACAGGGAACTGTCAGAGCTAGCAGGAGTCCCTGACTACCAGCACAATTATGCACAGATCACAGCATCCTGAATCTATTCCCCTGCCAAAGCAGCACATTCCCACCTTCCTTCCAGCTGTCCATYCTTTGCAAAGCAACAGGAATGGCTTGTAAATCTGAGCCCTGCAGGTGGCCTCACCTACCTGGCTGACACCCATCCAAYCGGAGCACTGACTCCCACACACACTCTTACAACTTCTCTGTCCATCTCCAGTGAAGATACCAGTGAAAGTGAAACTCAGTACAAAGCAGATGCTGATCATAACTGCATTTCCCCAGACAGTATTATCTCATCTCACAGCTAGTAGCTGTTTTATCTCGGTGATGCTCTGATGTTCCTCTTCCTTTTCCCTGCAGATCCATATCCACGCCTCCTGTCCTTTTTTTCTCTTAGGAGGAAGCCAGTTTTCTGACTTCAGGCACAAAACATGTATTTCCATCCTCTCCTCTCCCCTTTCCTGCTTCTTGCTCATAGTGATCTTCCAGCAGTTTAGCTACTGCATTTTCTGATCTCCTTTACACCACTACAGCAACAGTGACACAGCCACCATGAAAAAATTAACAATGTCAGAAGGATGGGAGTGCTGAACTTCAGAAACTCATGTAGCAAATACAATGGAAATTTGGAGTGTTCTATCAGGGACTAAATGTCTTTAAGATGCTTTTGGCAAGTTTTTTAAAGCTACTTAGCAATGCACTTGAACTTTGGCTTTCTTCCTCTCTTCATGTCTCCCAGGTATAGATATCACCTCATAAACATCTCACACCACTGCAAGGTTTCTTTTCATACAGCAAAACACCTGGAAGACACATGTGACCTCACACCTCGATTTCTGCAGGGATATTCATGCCATCAGGTTTCTGTACAGAGCAAAGCAGACATCAGGATAACACTTAATGAAGTGCACCACACATACCATCTCAAAAATAACCCATCTGACCACCTTATTATCTTACCCAGCTACATTATGGTCCCTTGGCAGTAGCTGCTGACATACCAGGAGTTTCTTAGCTGAAATTTGACGGCAACCCATCACCTGGATCATTCTTATGTTCATAATACCAACATAAGAAGGACTTAAACCTCTGTTGGATCAAGTCAAGAGCAGGCAACTGAAGCACCTCTGCTCTGGAGACAGGCTGAGAGCTGGGGGTGTTCACCCTGGAGAAGAGAAGGCTCTGGGGAGACCTTAGAGCCCCTTCTTGTGCTGAAAGAGGCTTCAAGGGAACTGGAGAAGGACTTTTTCAAAGGTCTGGAGGAACAGAACATGGGGGAATGGCTTCACACAGGTGAAGAAAACAAAAATAAAATCTTGGAAATGCTCTTCTACACTYAGTTCCTATTAGTTCATTGCAAAAGGGCCAAAACAAATGGRGAGGGCAGGGTTAGATTGGATATTGGGAAGAAATTTTTCCCTGTGAGGGTGGTGAGGCCCTGGCACAGATTGCCCAGAGAAGCTGTGGCTGCCCCATCCCTGGAAGTGTTCAAGACCAGGATGGACAGAGCTTGGATCAACCTGGTCTAGTGGAAGGTGTCCCTGCCCATGGCAGGAGGCTGTTCCTTAATGTCTACTCCCACCCAAACCATTCTATGATCCTACAATGCCTCCAGCCTTCTCAAACCTTGTGCTTTGCCTGAATGATCTCAGGGCAGATCTTGAAAAAGTTGTGGTACTATTCTCTGATCCAAAGCTGAGATGATCATTCTAATATAAAAAAGGAGATAAATCTCTTTCCTCTCAACAAACAGGGATTTCATGAGGTCTTTGTGAGTTGGAAATTGTTAGTTCTGGAGTTCTTCTGGTCAAAGACCATGTACTCTGCCACACAGCATTCTACTCATGCAACTCTGGGAGGGAGGTAGGGCATATGGAAGAAGATGAGGCTCACTAGGACCAGTCCTGTACTTCAAAGAGTTAACCTTCTGGACCAGTTTAAGACGTGAATGGGAAACATCTGTATTATTGCAGAGCAGAGGATGTCTCAGTGCACTTTACCAGCTTGCTTTTGTAGGGTGATGAGACAGACCTGGGTTAAAAGCATGGGCTGAAAATCTTCATTTCAGATGAAGCTGTGTCCTGGGGTGACTTCATGATGATTGTATCCCCATTCATCTGTTTAGCCCAGAAATAAGTTTTGCACCTTTAAGACTGGTTCTGAAAGTGAAGGGGGGAGAGAAGAAGAGTTTGTTATCAGAAGCTGCACTTGCTCCCTCTCATCCTGCTCCTGGACTGTGTTGTCTGAAGAATGGACAGACAGCAGGACAGAGCTCTCCTTTGCTTTTAGTTAGTTTTTAGCTAGCYGAGGCAGAGAAGTTCYCTGAACTGTGTTATTTTCTTCTTCTTGGACCTGTCTAAACCTGCTCTGGTCTGAACACCAGAAGAGCACCAGCAGCTCCCACCTGCGGCCCACAGGGCTGGGCCTGGGCCGCCACACTTCCAGTGCCAGAGGAACTGA